>CM043362.1:9574010-9921510 GCA_023718395.1 Leucaspius delineatus | reverse complement strand
TGTGCCAAGGCTCTGACTTCATTGTTATTGTCCAGCTACATCTGTATAAGCAGTTAACAGTCTCTCCTCTACACTCTTCCCAGTCTTCACTTCACAAGTTCAGCTGGGAATAATGGTACATTAGTAGTGCTTCACTGTGTGGTGGGATATTATTGAGTAGATGGACTAGAGAGGGCTTTGGACTCACAGATCATTTGTTGCAGTGAGAGGAACATTTACAGTCTGATTTGACGTTCTCTGCTTGCTGATCTCCACATTAACAGGCCATTCGGCATGCGGTGTGTGTGATTTGTTATATCAGGAGACGTGTTTGATGCCAAAAGTGTTCAGTAGAGGAATTTGGCAAGTTCGGTGTTCAGCGCCGGACATTTCTCAATCCCTTTCAGGTGGCTGTTAGTTTTTGCTGTAAAGGATGATTCTCGTTTCGTGTGCATCGCTGTTCAAAAGATTGAGGTCGAGGAGATTTCTTATCTTTACATATTGACAAAGAAAGGAATTTTCTGTGAATTAAAGTGCAATCCTTTTGACGTGACTTGAAGGCAGTTTGAGCCTGTAGGGCTGAAGCGATTCTGCCGTATCACTGTTCTGCACGCGTCACTTTGTCATGTTTAACGATCGTGCTTCTGCGCTCTAAAGTCACAGCATGTGTTTATGAACCGCAGTGAAGCCTGGATCACATGATCTGACGCCGCATTTCTCTCTGTGCTCTTTTAAGTCCTGGTGCATTCATTCTGTTTACTTTCCCCCGCTGTCTCTCTCTCTCTGTCTGTCTCTCTCTCTCTCTCTCTCTCTCTCTCTCTCTCTCTCTCTCTCTCTCTCTCTCTCTCTCTCTCTCTCCACACGGCTGTTCAGATGATCAATCTTTATGAAACAGACACTCACTCCAGTCCTATATTATAAATCATGAGACTGCTGTTCAGTTGAGTTGTTCATCTGAATGCTGAACGCACAGCTACTGTGATAGAAATGATTTCGATTTGCGAGTAAAGCATCTCTTCACTAGTCGACTAGTTCATCTTTAGTTTTGTATTTTTAGCGGGGGTGCTTTTCTTAGCATGCTGACAGCTGTTAGACAGTTTGCACATTAAAATCCTTCATCCCCCTTTAAGCGCTGCTTTTACATAGACAAAGACATCGACATGCAGACAGACATTTTTGGCCTTTTGTGTCATGACTCACAGTTCTCTATCATAAGCATCGCGTTTTAAGATGGCGTGTCGAGTTAAAAATAATTTTAACAATAAACTTTTAACAAAGCAACTCGAGACCCCTCCGTCAAGCTGGTTTTGTACTCCATAACACATAAGTAAAGCATCTGATAGTGAACCTGAATCCAGCTTGATTGTGATTGTGATTGAGCAATTTTGTGCTTTTCGCACATTTAGTAGCCAACCTAAAATGTTCTTAACATGATAGAAGAATGGTTTCCAGCTATGTTTTTGATGGTTTTAGAGGGATTTGGGCACTTTTTCAACAGCAAAAAGCCTTTCCAGGCTGAAAAAAAGAAGTTTTTCCAGGCTGAGAGACCAGCAAATATCCATTAAGACCAGAACTTTTTGAAGCGTCAAAATTGTAGATGCGTAGCTGTCTATAGAGGGTCAGAAAGCTCTCAGATTTAATTAAAAAGATCTTCATTTGTGTTCCGAAGATGAATGAAAGTCTTATGGGTTTGGAACGAAATGAGGGTGAGTAATTAATGACAGAATTTTCATTTTTGGGTGAACCAGCCCTTTAAGCTAAAAGAGGTGATCTTTACCTTAGTGGTCATTAAAAACCTTTAAAATTTGTTGCATTAAATTTTACCCACTGTAGGGAAATCGCAAAAGAAGTACACTAACGTTCTGATCTATATCTCAAATGATAGGTATATGTAGGTAGTTCAAGTAAAAGGTCATTTGTTTATTGGCTGCTCAGGTAAGAAATATAATTTAACTGAACTTTATGATGATTAATTAGCTAGTCTTTCAGGCGACCCACCTAATACTGCCTTTAAGATTAGTAGTTTTGCATATCCCTAACTACAGCTGTCTGTTTATCTTACTGTGATGGTATTGTTGTCCAGTTGAACTTGCCCAGCCCATCATGAACACCACTTCCTCTTCCTTTTCCTCTTCCTCTCTCCATTCACCCTTGATTATTTTTACTTGTGTGTTGAGTATCTTAACTCATGTAGCTCAGTGTTTGCTTAGCCTGCCAGGAAGAAAGAGAGCGAAAGAAGATAAATGAGGTGGTGTCGCATCAGAACGGGCGGGTGAATACGGAGTTGGACGAGCAGAGAGGAGGTGGGCGAACGACAGAGAGAGAGAGAGAGAGAGAGAGAGAGAGAGAGAGAGAGAGAGAGAGAGGGAGGAAAAGAGCTACCCGTTCCATCTCTCTCTCTCGCTGTTCTATTTGTCATAAGCGGAGGGATGTTGTCGGTGTTGCAGCAGTGAATCTGTGATTTCTGAGGCGTTTCCTGAAACTGATCCAGCGTCAGTGACAGTGGGCCGGCGTGTTTCTCTCCGAAGCCGTTTCTGCTGATCCTGAGTCAGTCATGTCTGTGCTCAAACGCAACAGACACAGCAAACGCTCTTCGGACTCCATCTATGACATGCTGCACCTGGTGAGAGACATTTTATGTCTGTGGTTTTTCTTAAATCGCGCTATTTTATCGATTTCTTTTTTTTTCTGATTTTTTTTCTGATTTTTTATCCTGAGCTGGATGTTAATGATGCTTTGGGTTTATGCACAGATTTTTTGTTAGTGTTTCGTGAATTGTTGCTGTCAGAATGTCAGATGTTTGTGTTCACTAGTAAAAAGTGCCATAATTTTACGTAATGTTCATATGGATGATGGTGATTACATGTTTTTTACATGACAGCTCCATGGTGTCCTTTGAAATACCTTAGAGTACATAAAAAATAAATATAATAATAAATAAATAAATGTAAATATGTATATGCATAATCAAAGTCATATATCAAAGTACCATCTAATACTATGATTGTACCATATGTACTGGTTTTTACTTGCTAATCTTTGATTTGTTTTATAGACCAGTCAGCTTTTGTTCATGGGCAATTTTGTGCTTTTTGCATGCTGGGAAAAAGAGATTAAACCATCTTAAAGTGGTCTTAAGATCCCAAACTGGTTTCCAGAAAAGGGATTTTGGGCACTTTTTAACATTAAAGAAACCTGTGAAACCTGTATTAAGACATCAAACCACCTTAGGCTGGTTTAAGTTGTTATTTTAAGCAGGGTGTGGTGATCTTGTTGGGACTTAATGGAGGGAAGTTCTCTGGAAGTGTGCATTTCCCGTTGTGTAGGTGCGCTTGTTTGTTTCTTCACAGTATGCAACCTTTTGTACTCATAATAAGATCAATAATTCCAGTTTAACTCTGGAACCCCACATGGTTTTAAATAAGGATGCACCTATCTAAAAATTTTGGCCAAAACCGATAACAGACATATTGGCTAATAAATATAAATCCAAATTTTTTTATACTTTTTGAGAGCCTGATTACAAAAAAAAACAAAAGTCTCACCATTAAAAGCCATGTCCCAAGCGCACAATTAAAATGTTCTCATTATAATTGTATGTAGCCTATATGAAAGGCTTGTGCTGTGCATGTTGCACTTAACTGTATCCTATTTCATATTTCATATTTTCCCATCATATTTCAAGCCATTCAAAACCATCATGGCAAACAGTGTGCATCTGAAGTGTCTTGGCTGAAGGAAATAATCCCTTATTTATCAGCTTTAATTTATCAGCCAAATTTTCTTTTCGGGTCGATAACATCAAAAATGAACATATATTTGCCGATAGCAATATGGTAGCCGATTTATCGTGCATCCCTAGTTTTTAAAGTGACTTCTCACAGTAGACAATACACTTTTTTGCATGCAAAAAGCACTTTTAGGGTTAGGGTTTTGTTCAAAGTGTGAGTGTTACATCTCATAGAAAACACAACTTACAAGTGTTTTCATTTCACAGCAGTGACAATGGCATGTTCCCAGCAGTTAATGTGCTTTATTGTGTGTGGGGTGTCATATTTTCTGTCATGCTGTTCTGTGACTCAAGGACATTGGGAAAAACACTGCAATTCATCCTTTGTGTGTCCTTGCGTGGGCATTCGAGGATCGTTAAGACTCTCTCCGCTAATGAACATGGAAAGCAGCTTTCACACGTTTGGAAAAAAAAACTGTCAGCCAAAACAATCACCTGTAGTCTGCTAAGTAAATAAAAGTAGTTGAAAGTCACTGTTGGTGCTTACTCTTTGCACAGTGATGGCTAATTATACCCTAAAATGTCCTCTTTTTACAACGTTTTCATGAGTGCATTCTGGGAAACCCGTCGATGTCTTCATACGTTGCTTCTTCAGACGATTGTTTATGTCTCTCCTCAGATAAAGAAAAATGTTTTAGTAGACATATGCTGGGTTTTGTGCAAGCGGTTGTCTGTGTGTGCATGAACACTAGCCTTGATCTTCCTCTTCAAATAATCTTTTATGTCTCTCTTTTAAAAAAGCCTCCGATGTGATTTTGTGTCGCTGGATGTGCGATGTAGGAAAGGGCTACTTTTGTGGTTTGCTAATGTACTCGCCTCGACTCTCTAGCTGTGCTGTTTCAGAGAATGATGGAGAAATGTGTTGGAAAGCTGACAGCTGCTGTATCTGAGAGCGTGTGAATTTGTCTCCGTTATAACGGGATCACAAACATCTTGACAGCTCTCCCGGCGCTTGTACGCCATGGTTGTGGCAGCTGATGATGTTTTAGCTAATGACTAAAGTGACAGGTGAAGCCCGACGCCCCTCGGAGATGAAATTCTGCGTCTCTGATTTAGGAACTGATTTATTTGTTTACACACAAACAGAGACAACGGGAATCTAGTATTCCCTGACACCCCTGAGGAATTATTTTGAAGCATTTCTTTTTTAATAACGCAGAAAAAAATGCTCCCTCTACCTGACAGTTGTCACTAAAATTGGTGCCCTGAGAAATCAGAAATTTATTTACAAGCATTTAGGTTTGCTGATATCCGGTTTCAGGATAAAGGGCATGTAGTTGAAGATATGTGATCTAATTGAGTAGTTGTGTGAAAGTGCAATGAGAAAGCGCAATGACGGAAATAACTTCCAGCAAAACAGCAAAAGTGTCCTTCTTGCAAAGGAACGATTCGAGCGGCGTCTTCTGTTCCTGTTTTAGATAAAAAGCCAAGTCTAACTCGTTCATTGTAGCGGCCAAAGCCGTTTCAAACAACTGGTGTTCATCCATAGGCATCTTGCAATGTTTACTAATGACTTGGACGTCACAGCGCTGTCGTCATCTGTTTAGCTCGCCTCTGGCCCGCCTATATCAGATAACCCGATGTGATTGGTGCAACTCAGATCGAGGGGCATATTTAATGAGCATCATTACTAGACCCCAGAGTAACTCGCTGAGCAAATTCAACTTGTGCTCTCGCGAGAACTCTGGATTACCAGGGTAATGATTCTTTAGGGTGTTCATGTAAAGTTTGTAATATACTTTGTGTAAACAGTGACCTGTTTCGGTGCATGTCTCTTTAAATGATAATGAGCAACTGCTCACCCCACCCCTCTCTTCCATGGGGGGTGTCGAATGGCTGAGGACAGAAATATGCTAATATCAATCTGACTTAAAAGGGTCGTCGGATGCAAAATGGACTGTCCCATTTTGCATCCGACGACCCCTTTAAGTTAGATTGACTTTATAGTATGAGTTTCCATTGGCTGTCTGTTCATTGTGTTGCTGCTCATTTGCATGTATTGAAACTCTACTCAACTTTGTTGCATTCACCAATGAGCACTTTCAGGGACGATTTGGTAAAGTCTACTAAGTTTGTGCCATTAAATCTTTTAAAGATGCTCAAATTTTAGTTTGAGACACTTATAAGTTTGAGTATTGTTTGAATTTTAATGATTCTGATTCTGCTTATCGATTCCTAATTTCGATTCCAATAAGATAAATAAAAAAAAACACATTATTCACATTCTAAGTTTTATTGCAAAACATTTCATTTTTAGCTGAATACCATAAACAAAAATCAACAGGCTAAAGGAAGGAACTTTTGTCTGTGGTTTAAAAATATCTGTAGCAAAAACAACTGGCCTAACTAATATACATTTCAAGCATTATTAAAGACTAGTAAACACTCAGAAACTAAAAAAGGAACAAATAAACAAATTAGCAATTGCACAAATAAATACAACTGAACAAAATACAACTGATTTTCAGGTATTCAGGTACAGAAACTGCAATCAAATGTAAAATAACAGCACTTTTATAAATAAAATATGCATTACAAATATAGTTACAAAAGTCAAAAACAGCGAGGGAATTTTCTCTCTGTCTTTTGTTGTTTGATTAACATTATTTTATTGACATCAGCAGGAATATTAGGCTGCTGTCACTTTAAGAGCTGCACGGATCCAATATACTGTTACACATGCGTTTCCTTTGTAAACTGTTTACGTTCACTTAAGAAAAAATGACTGTGTTTACGAGGATATTGTGACATATTTTTGTGTATATTTTTGTGTTCAAGAGCAAAAAGACTCGGAAGAGAACTCAGTTTTTTTTCAGCTTTGGATGTGTGTCCAAATCATTTTAAACTGCACAAAAAGGAATCGATTCGAGGAATTTAAATTTTTATTTAATCACAAGTATCCAATTGCTGACCGTAAATATCTGATTCATGTAGTTCATCTAAATTTTCCCCTGTATGTTAACTAAAAAAAAGCACACAAAGGTTGGTGATCTAGAAGGAAACTCTCTTAAGCTTTGACAGAAAGAGTGAAAGAGAGTGAGATAATCAAAGATGGATGGATTTATAGATGGATGGATGGGCAATTTGACCAAAATATTTAAATAATAATATTTCACTTGGTATGAGTAATTTCATATCACAGTAACTCTATATGTGCACGTGTGTGTATGTATTTATTATTACTAGTTATTTATTTAATTATTTAATTATTTTTATTAGTTATTTTTTACATTTTGAATTAATTAATAATTTTTTATGTAATTTAATTATTTATGTTTAATACATGTTTATTGCTTCATGCTTTGGCAACATTGTGCTACTCTACACATTCAAGCCAATAAAACTTAATTTAATTGTGTTTAATTAGAATCAAAATATAGTCAAGAAATTATAAAAGTAATATATTATTTTTATTTATGAAGTAATAATGCGGTAATTCCTATTGTTATATAATCCTAATCTTAAGAATGAAATGAAAGGCACTTTCTAGTCATTTGATTTTAAATTCTCTCTAACTATTCAACATCAAAAATCTTTTTCAACATCAGAAAGATCAGGTCAGATTATTAATAACAAATGAACGAGTCTGGCATCAGTGCAAAAACAGCTTCACATTATGAAGTGCTTGAGTTGAAAACAAAAGACTAGTATTATAAAATGACACTGTATTCTGAAAACAGGCATATGTTTGGGACCATATCCAGCTTTCTCATGTGCAAACAAAGTAAAGTTGTCCTGCCTATTATACTGTATCTACTGTAGTATAAAGAATGTAGCAAAATATCTTCCGGTTGACACCGAGCCCTAGTAGATGGATGGTACTTTCTCTCAGTCCGTCAGTGTTACTCTGAGAATGACAGTCCATGTGCCATCACAGCCGTTCCCATAGCAACCGCATCCATGGACAGGTGCTTGTGTTTTGATTGCCGTTCAGATGAAATGAAGACATTTCAGAAGAGCAGAGAGGGAGGGAGGGAGGGAGGGAGGCAGGGAGAGAGAGAGTGTGAGAAAGAGAGAGAGGGAGAGCCAAAAAGATGAAGTGATGGAGAAGATAAGAGAGTTTTAGAGGCTGAAAATAGAGCAAATGAGCGCTAATGATTTTTAGAGCGTTCTGACAGGCATCTGAGCGGAAGGATCCAGCTGCAGGTGCTGCGAGTGTGTATGTAGGTGTGTGTGAGTGTGTGTGTGTGTGTATGTGTGTGCGCGTGCGTGCGTGCGTGTGTTTGTCCTAATAACAGTGCAGGACTCTGTGAGATGTCTCACTCTTCATGTCTCTCTCTCTCTCTCTCTCTTTGTAGAGTACGGAGCAGGTCGCAGCTTTCTGTCGCAGTCTTCACGAAATGAATCCCTCATCTGAAGCCGTCTCTCCCTCGTCCGGCCCGGAGTCTTCCTCGCTCCCTCCGAGTAACGCCACCCCGCGCCAGCTGTCCGATGCCGACAAACTCCGCAAAGTCATCTGCGAACTGGTGGAGACGGAGCGCACCTACGTCAAAGTCAGTACCTGTGTGTGTGTGTGTGTGTGTGTGTGTGTGTGCGTGTGTGTGTGTGTGTGTGTGTGTGTGTGTGTGTGTGTGTGTGTGTGTGTGTGTTATATACTCGTCTAAATGTTTGACTTACAGAAGTTTGTGCCCTTCATCGAGACAGGCCTGTAGGGGGAAAACTGTGCCCTTGGCTTGCCTTTTTCTGCTCCCACTCACTCTCTGGCTGCTTGTGGAATGAATACTACTAGACTGCGTAGTACATACTGGAAACTATTATTTAAAAATAGCATAGTGATTTAAAGTGCTACAGTAATGTCATGTGACCTCAGGCTCAGACTACAGGAGTTTATTAATCTTAACCGATTGTGGAACCCTGTTGCCACACATTTCTTCTTTCAAATCTCAAACCTGTGCACACTACAAGATCTGAAATCCGTGGCACATCACAGACTATAAGATTTTGTCACAAGCGTTGTCACACGTTTTTTAGGCCAAAACATTTTTGTCACATACAGCAAACATCTCCTCACTATCCGCTAGCTGCCTGTCCCCTGAACACACTGTAAAAAACGTGGTCTCTGTAGACAGCCCAGGCTCCACAAATGGCAACAAAAACAAACTGGCCCAGCCTGGACCACGAAACATAACAAACCGTTCCAGCCAATAACCAACCAGAAGGATTTGGGGGTGGGGTTTGGGGGGTTAGTGCGTGGATGAGGAGGAGGGAGGGTCGAGCTAGCCTCCATTTTGTTTGACAATACTTTGAACGTCAACAAGAAGTGACGTCACCCAACATCACTTAGAGCACCTTTAAGATAATCATGCCAGATTTAGCACCTCACATGATCTCATGGGGAAGTGGATGTAAACTAAATGGAGACTGTGTCACGTCAGACATTATATGATGAGATTATAAAGGCAGTCGTGTTGTTGCCACATGTCCACCAGTCGTTCCTCCATCCCTGCTGTCCGCTGGAGCCGTACAGCTGATTGTTGTTTCGCTGTCGCCATTTCAAAAGTTCAGTCACTTCCGTCTCCTTGTAGACTTGTCTCTCATTGGCTATTGTGGAAGTGCTGACATAATAATAGTTGTAATCATTCTGATTTAAAATCATATCAAACATGTTTGATATTGTCAGGTTGGCCCCGATGTGTCTGCGAGCAGTTCGGGAGGTTTAAGATTTGATCTGTGAACTCTCACATTACCAGATAATCTGAGCCGAACATCGGAACCGACCGATGACCTGGATGCGATTTATTTATTTATTTATTTATTTATTTATTTATTTTTCGGGAGGGGGATAAATCGAAACTGAGACTACTGTAGTCTGAGCTTTAGCAATTAGTATGTAACTATATTATGAACAAATATACAGTCTCTGCTAAAAATGTAGCATTAACATGATGCATGGTTACTGTAAAATACACATTTTTTAAAGAGGCATCCTTTCGCTCGAAGACATCCACCTTATTTTTCCCATTCACACCAAGGACGATAACTATAATGATAAAGATATAGTTCTAAAAATCGTTCTAAATATAAATGAATAGCCGAGTCGACACTGCAACTATAACGATAACAGCACTGAGAAACGATATCATTGGAATCACTTTCAGAATGATTGTTTCCAGCTGATGAATAATAAACAATGATAGCCAATCAAAATCCATCCTGCTTTAACGAGCTCGAGCATTTAAAGTGACAGGCGACAAAACTTCAGCTCGCGCTTAGAAGAAACAGAATGATATCGTGTGCTGGTGTGAACGCTAATATAGTTATCTTTATAGTTATCATTCTTGGTGTGAACTTGGAGCAGCGCCGCCATTTGTAACTTAAATGTACGAGGCTTTCAGTAATTTAGCTGTTCAAAAACAGTCCATTATGCCTTTAAGTGAACTTTGATATTCTTCTGGTTATTATGCTTTAGTGGCGAATGAATAAATAAATCTCTTACTTCTGCATTGCAAAATGTGCTTATTCTGGGAGTTAGCTGTTTATGTATTTTTTTAAGACAGCAGGATTGCTGTATGATTCAGCATTGAAGACTTGAACTATCCATTTTATATTACACTTTTTGGCAATTGTCTATGCGCAAAGACGATTTGCACACTGCATACTGTAAAAGTAGTAGTATGCCATTCAGACACCCATCTTTCTTTACGGCAGAGACAGACAGTGATTCTCACTCTATAGCTCGTGTTTGCTTGCTGTGTCGAGCTTAGCGTCAGAGACATGACAGTATTTCCCGTCTGTCTGAGGGTGGCTGAGATTAGATGAGATCCTGTCCGTCGCTGGGAATATTTGCAGTGTGTTTCGGATTCGTCTGCATGTTTGAGCAGAGAACTAAATCAACAGTCTGAAAAAAGCACTCCAGCAGAACTGAAACCTGAAATGAGTTTGTGAATATATACGTGTGTGTGTGTGTGTGTGTGTGTGTGTGTGTGTGTGTGTGTGTGTGTGTGTGTGTGTGTGTGTGTGTGTGTGTGTGTGTGTGTGTGTGTGTGTGTGTGTGTGCATGCATTTATTTTTATTTAGCGGGTGATATCATTCTGTTTCTTCTAAGCGCGAGCTGAAGTTTTGTCGTCTGACACTTTTAATGTCCGACAAGCAGGGTGGATTTTGATTGGCTGTCATTGTGTTTATTATTCATCAGCTGGAAACAATCATTCTGAAAGTGATTCCATTGATATTGTTTCTCAGTGCTGTTATCGTTATAGTTGTGGTGTCGACTCGGCTATTCATTTAAATTTAGAACGATTATTAGAACTTTATCGTTATATTTATTGTCCTTAGTGTGAACGGGCCTTTACTGTTCAAATTTTCCCTTTAGCACTGTCAACCCTCAAACCACCTGCCAAAATAAGTTCCTATATTGAAATATGTTAAATATCTCTCTCAGGGATATTTACAAATTATACAGCCATGAAACTGGTCAAATATTTGGCAGAATATAGCTATTGTTAATATTCCATATTTGTTGATAGGCTGTTCTTTAATGTGATTGTGTGTGTGTTCTCTCTTTCAGGATCTGAACTGTTTGATCGGGCGATATCTAACCCCTCTGCAGAAGGAGTCTTTCCTCACTCAGGACGAGGTGAGTCAAAGCACCGCTGATGCTTTCATATTATTATCAGCTGGCGAGCTCGAACACACCTCCAGAACACAGAACGATATTTCATAATCGTCCTGATGGAGAGGAGCGTGTAGGAGGACATAGAGATGGAGACAAACACACACTAGAAAGGAGAGGTAGAAGGGAGTGGGAGGGAGACACAAAATGAGGAAAACTTACATCAGACAGAAGAGAGGAAGTTCTCAGTGTCATGTTTCTGCTCCTTTAATGCCCTACATATGGAAGAAGAACCCATTATACATCACTGCAGACACAAAAGACATGTAGTTCGACTGATACATGTATCTATAGAGCAGAATACACACTTTAAACTATTTAAGAACATCAAATGAGATTAAAATAACAATAAAATTGCTGATATGAACACTTATTTTACACATTTTTTATTTATTTGATATTTAATTAATATTAAATATGTATATAAAAAATTATATGTGTGTATATATATATATGTGTGTGTGTGTGTGTGTGTGTGTGTGTGTGTGTGTATACTAAATTCATAAAAAAATGTTCCTTAACTGAAATCACATAAAATCTAAAAATAAAAATAGAAAATTATTTCACTTTATTTTTATTTCATTTTTTATTTAAAATTTGAAAAAATATTTTACTTGATTTACTAAAATAAATAAAACTAAAACTAAAATAAAAATTAAAAAAACTATAGACATAAATGTAAACGAATAAAAATGACAAAAACAAAAAATGAAATGACACAATTAAAATAAAAATTGAAATGCAAAAAGTAAAACAAATTCATACGGTTAACAATATATATATATATATATATATATATATATATATATATATATATATATATATATATATATATATATATATATATTAAAAAAATATATAATAAAATAGTCCATATGACATAATTATTGTTTTTTATTAGCTGTTATAATTGACAACATACATTTTTCCTGCCTATGTATTTAATAGTTGGACGTGCTGTTCGGAAACCTCCCGGAAATGCTGGAATTCCAGGTGGAGTTTTTGAAGACTCTGGAAGACGGAACACGACTGGTGCCGGACCTGGAGAAACTGGAGCGAGTGGAAGAGTTCAAGGTTTGTGACTGTGGTTTCATTTACGCTCCATTAAAACATTCAGAGTGTCTGCGCATTTCAATGTCATTGTTATTATGGCACCTTGTTTTTTGGGCATGTACTGTGTGATGATATAACCATGTTTTTTGGACGCACCATGTTATTGCATCACTCAAAACTATTCATAACCAGATTTATCCAACACAAACCATGATACCTGATGTATTTCTCTCAAAATCCCTCTGGTCTTACAGAAAATCCTCTTTTCTCTGGGTGGCTCGTTCCTGTATTACGCCGACCGCTTCAAGATCTACAGCGCTTTCTGTGCCAGCCACACCAAAGTGCCCAAAGTGCTGGTCAAAGGTGCGTAAATCTCAGCTCAAAAATGACCTTGCTCCCTGTGAATTCTGGGATTTTCACAGAGCCCCTGCGGCTGGGCGTCTGTAAATCTCATGTGAGCGGCTCTGGGGCGTCAGTTGTATAATTCTGCCACTGTGTGTGTGTGTGTGTGTGGGTGTCTGTGAGGTTGGTCTGGATCTTCTCGCTGTCTATTTTTATTAGTTAACATCCATTCTGCAGACATTTACTTAACAGTTGTTTTCTAGTTAGTTACATTAGAACTGAATTTGTGCTTGAAAACATTTTGCACTATATATTGTACTTGTGAAAAACATAACAAATGCCACCAGTCTTCAAATCTTCCTATCATTATCAAAACACACAATCCTGTGACAGCATAATCACAACTTCCTGTGTTTGTGGTCTCTCCAGCGAAGACAGACGCGGCCTTCAAGGCGTTCCTGGACGAGCGCAACCCCAAACAGCAGCATTCGTCCACGCTGGAGTCGTTCCTGATCAAACCCA
This sequence comes from Leucaspius delineatus, assembly GCA_023718395.1. Classification (NCBI taxonomy): domain Eukaryota; kingdom Metazoa; phylum Chordata; class Actinopteri; order Cypriniformes; family Leuciscidae; genus Leucaspius; species Leucaspius delineatus. The sequence goes on along the minus strand of CM043362.1, from coordinate 9,908,212 downwards.
TCCAGAGAGTGCTGAAGTACCCTCTTCTGCTGAGAGAACTGCACTCGCTCACCGACCCCGACAGCGAGGAGCACTACCATCTGAACGGTGAGCTGTGTGCATCAGAAAGCTTTACGCAACATATACATGTTTTAATTTCTTTGAAAGGTATCTCACATGCTCAGAAAGGCTAAAAATGTGCTAAAATTCAGAAAAATAGTCATATTGTGAAATTGTGAAAGTGTCTTCTATTTGAATATATTGTAAAGTGTAATTTATTCCTGTGATTAAAGCTGAATTTTCAGCATCATTACTCCAGTCTTCAGTGTCACATGATCCGTCAGAAATCATTCTTACATGCTGGTTTACTGCTCAAGAAACATTTCTGATTATTATCAATGTTGAAAACAGTTGTGCTGCTTTACATTATATATACAGTCAAACCAAAAATTATTCATACACCAGATATCATTTATCATCACTAGTGGGTGCAGGACACTATAGTTCATTTATGTAAGTGAGGAGAGCAAAGGTGAGGATTCTTCATACAGTGGATCACCAGTAAAATGTATCAAAATTTGGGACCAAATATTATTCAGACACTTTGACTTGACCATGTTTTGCTTAAGTGTTGTTCTTTAATTGTTAATGCGACCTTTTTACACCCCAGACTGAACTAAATAAAGCATTGCTTGGTAATTGGTTGACCTAAATTGGTATTATCTAATTGTGTAGTTAAATTGAACATCTGACAGATATTCAACCTGTGGGACAGTCTAACAGAAGGATGGACAAAACCAGTGAAATATCAACTGATTTGATGATGATGAGTTCTTGTCATATTTTATTGCCATTTTTTAAACTATAGCGAATAAACTGTGATAATGTGAGAAATGTTGAAGGTGTCTGAATAAATGTTGGTTTGACTGTATATATGATGCAGGTTTCGAATGTGACTCGTCTAGTCAGATGTTACAGCTGAAGATCTGCTTTAAAACCATTAATCTGAACTGTTATGTTTTGACCAACTTTCTGCATTCAAAGCTATATAGTTGGCATGTATATGATTGATATATAATTTATTTTCTTTCTGTTGTGCAGTTGCAATGAAGGCCATGAACACGGTGGCCAGTCACATCAACGAGATGCAGAAGATCCACGAGGAGTTTGGAGCCGTCTTTGACCTCCTCATCTCTGAACAGACTGGAGAAAAGAAAGAGGTTTGTGAACTTCACATCAGATGTTTCCAGTCGACTAATTTCACTGGACAAGCAACCGTCACTGCTTGCATCACTCTACATGTCCAATTTTAGTTTAGTATTTATCATCAATATGAACTGTGGTCTTTTAGGGAAAACAAAAAATTGAATAACAGGCCAAATTATTTTGTGTCTAAATGTGAATTGCTCAGTATTGACTTCTTGTTTATGTAGATTATCAATATAAAAATGATATTGTGTCATTCACATGGTGTCAGTTCTCTCTTTATTTTTGGTTGCATTTTAGTATAACTTGAGATAATGCAGAACCTACGTCTCAGGCCCTTGGGGTTTCAACCACATTTCATGCTCTGCAGCTGATAAAATGTTAAAACAGTCGTTCGGATCAGATTTCCTTCTTCATTCCTGTGTTTATCGACGGCATATTTAAATCTTATCAGCTTATTATGTGAATACAATGAAACTTTAGTTGCATAATATAACTGTAGCCCTGAATGATGCAGCCAGGGACAGACGTGATCCCTTCTGGATTGCAGATTGCGAGCTCTGTGTGTGTGCGTGTGCGCGCGTGTGTGTGTGTGTGTGTGTGTGTGTGTGTGTGTGTGTGTGTGTGTGTGTGTGTGTGTGTGTGTGTGTGTGTGTGTGTGTGTGTGTGTGTGTTGTGCGAGCTCTCTAACAGAGGCGTCTGCTATGATTACAGGTTGCTGACTTATCTATGGGAGATTTACTCCTCCACACCAGCGTGACATGGATCAACCCGTCCTCCTCACTAGGGAAGTGCAAGAAAGAGCCACAGCTGGCCACATTCGGTAGGTTCAAACCCCACACAACCTCAACTCATGGATGGATGGTTAGCTAGTTAGTTAGTTAATTGGATGGTTGAATGAATAGATGGATGGATGGATGGATGGATGGATGGATGGATGGATGGATGGATGGATAGATAGATGTGACGTTCTGAAGTGACCTGAAGAGTAATGTTGTATCTTTCTTCTCCAGTGTTTAAAACCGCTGTTGTGTTCATCTGTAAAGATTACTCCAAGCAGAAGAAGAAAATGGTGAGTGTTGTGATTTGGACGATAATCCCAAACACCCCTCTCTCTGTCCTGTATTCATCAGTTAACTGGGTGTTGTATTCATACTCTTGTTTCATGCGGTTTATACAGCGTTCACACCCTCTTAATAACAACGCATTAGTCACACACGCCTGTCTCTCTTTCTCAGGGTGGTTCTCATAGAGCATCGGTCTCGGGCGAGGAGAAAGATCCGTTCCGTTTCCGCCACATGATCCCCACTGATGCGCTTCAGGTGCGCACACTGTCCAATACAGGTAAGCTCACCAGTGAGTGTGACACACTCACTCAAACAAACAATCAATGCATGAAGATGTCAGACCCAAACGAAACCCTGGGGACCTGATCACAGTGTGTGTGGTTACAGACGGAGAGAGCGCAGCCGTTTGCGAGATCATCCATGTGAAGTCTGAATCAGAGGGAAGACCAGAGAGAGTGTTTCAGCTCTGCTGCAGGTCAGTGTCTCCTGCAATAAAACAACACGCATACATTTAACAAACATCATTCATTAGAAAACTGGCACCATCTGGTGGAGGAACCATGTACAGCTTTTATGTACATATGTGCATGTTAAGGGGGTATTTCACCGCTGGAAAGATGATTGTGTATTTAAATTGGGTCATTTATGTAGTAGAAATGTGACATTATTTTAGAAGTTGGTGCCTTCTAGACTGAGAAAAGCCAGAAAATGTATTTTGTCTCATGTGGATGAAAGACAACAACTCCCAGAATGCACTTGCTTCACTGCCCTACGAGGCCACTCCTAAGCCACGCCTACCGGTTACAGAGGGCAGTGTCGGAAGAAATGATTCTAGGCTACTAGTCGACTCGAAACTGAAAAGACGCCGTTTTATCGTGAGATCCCCCTATGGGCGAGTTGAAGACATGCGGAACGAGCTCCTCCTACTGGCTGGAGTCTCTCGCCTCTGGACAAAAAAGCCTCAGATGACGCTAAATGATGATTTTTGCGTCATCTGAGGTTTTTTTCCAGACACACAATACAGAAATCTCTCGTCTCAGGGGGACATGAGGGAGGGAAGCACGGCCATTCGAAAATACTACCGGGTTTCTACTGATACAAAGCTTAATGCTAATCGGTGAAGTATCCCTTTAACTTAAATGCACTGTTGTTGTTCTGTGAAACACAAATACAAACCATATTTATCTGACCCATTTATAAGTGTTATATGTCTTAAATCAACGTGAATAATAAACTGATGTGATATCAATGTGCAAATGTGTGTGTTAAATGGTGTCTGCAGCTCTCCAGAGAGTAAGAAAGACTTCTTGAAGATGGTTCACTCCATCCTGAGAGATAAACAGCGCCGCCAGCTGTTGAAGACGGAAAGTCTTCCTCTAAATCAGCAGTACGTTCCCTTTGGAGGAAAACGCCTGTGCGCTCTTAAAGGAGCCCGACCGGCCATGAACAGAGCAGGTACACACACAGCTGATGCTAAACACTGACTTCAGGACACTGTTTTTTTAACTGATAATAATCAGAAATGTTTCTTGAGCAGAAAATCATCATATTAGAATGATTTCTGAAGGATCATGTGACACTGAAGTACTGTAGTGTTCATTTTGTCAACTATTTTTAATTGAGTCTTAGTCCTATATCAGATGTACTTTTTATTTTGTATTAGTCAACCTTGTCCTGTTTTTGTTTAGCCAAGTTTAAGTCGACTAAATGTCTGAGCATTTTAGTCAATGAAAATTGTATAATGGTTGAATTGAAAATCACGATTATTTTGCTCAAAATTATAATCAATTTACATTTCATTAGAATTATTGCACTTTCACCTATAAGCACAAATCAAGAGAATGTTAACACATATGCATATGGTTTATTTAATCTTGTTTCCTGAATTAATATAGGCTATTTATCATATACTGGTAAAAACAAAAACTTAAAATTACAGTAATGTTTTTCTATTAAAACAACAGCAAAAAAGACTTGTCACATAGAGGTTGCGTAAGTGCATTAATTCAGCAATCGCAAAAATAGTCGAGAGATTCGCGTTTGGATTTATTACAGTTCATCACTGAGAAGGTTTGATCTCAGATTTAGTCGCGCAAGCGGCTCGTGACAGAACACAGAGCGACTGATTGACACTTTCATTTAAGCAGAAAATCTCAAATGGAAATCTCTAAACTGCAGCTTACTTGTTCGTCTGTGTTTACAGTAAAACACCGGGTAGAAAACGTGTTTTTTTTTAACAGAAAAGCTCTGATTGTGGGACTTCATTTCTTGAAATCTGGCAACCGTATGCATGAAAAGCTCATAGCGGCTTGTTAAAAACAGTCTGTAATGTTTTGTCTCCTCTTTTATTCGACAAAGACATAGAGTGATTTATTTTTTAACGATATTGCATGCTGATAAAGTCAACAGTTATCATTTGATGACGTTGGTGTCGTCTGGTCATCGTCTCGTCTTTGTCATGGAAAATAGGTCAACGAACATTTTTTGTCATAGATTTCGTTAATGAAATTAACACTACAATGAAGACTGCTTATGATCATGTGACACTAATGATGCTGAAAAGTCATCTTTGCATCACAGGAATAAATGATCATTTTAACATATATTCACATAGAAAATAGTTTTTTTAAATTGTAACAAATATTTCTCAATATTACTGTTTTTAATCAAATAAATGCCTTGGTAAGCATAAAATACTTATTTTTCAGTGGGTTCATGTGGTTAACACTGTAAACTAGTTGCCCAAAGGTTTGGAAGCAGAGTTTAGCTCAAACAAATGAACAAAAGAGCTGTAAGATCTCTGCAGATATGTGAGTAATGCTCAATGTTGTGTATCTCCTCAGTTTCTGCTCCGACTCGCACTCTGGGCCGAAGGAAACTGGTGCGAAACCGCTTCACCATCGACACGGACATCGTTTTCGACACCGAGCCCGACAGCGACTCGCCGGACTCCCAGCATGCTCAGCAGCAGCCGAGCGGCATCCCGGCGGGCGACACCGACCGCTGGGTGGAGGAGCAGTTCGACCTCCAGCGCTACGAGGAGCAGGAGCACGACGTGAAGGAAACGGACATCCTGAGCGACGATGACGACTTCTCTCAGTCCGCTCTGAGCCCGTCCACCGAGCCGGACCTGGAGGGACCGCTCTCCGCCCTCTCGCTGGAGGGAGACACAGAGGAGGACGAGGACGAGGAAGCGGAGAGCAAGAAGGACTACAAATCCCAGCATGCCAAGCTCTCTCATGTAGGGAAGCAGTGCGCCATGTCAGTGGCCAGTGTGGATGAGCAGGCGCTGCCTGATGAGGTCATCTGGGTGCGACGGGACAGCAGCGCGGAAAACGAAACCCAGAGCTGAAACGCATCATGAGACGAACTCAGTGAAAGCTCGGCCGATGCATGACGACGGTTTCTCCTCACTAATATTCCCGAATGTTAGACATTCCTGTCGAAATAGCTGTAAGATATGACGCTTATCCACCATAGACACTCACACACATTAGATGAGCTCTACGTGTGTGCTGTGGCCAATCAGAACCCGCGGGGAACGTGGTGGTACAATCAATAGAATTAGAATTGCACCTTCGTCGTTGGCAGCCGCCAACATCTGCCAAACATTTTCATGGTTTGTTTCTAAAATAAGGGCTGTGATTTATTTATTATGTCCTTTAGATGTAAGACGAAACAACAGCCGGATAAAATACGATGCATTTTTGTTCGTTTAACATTCTCATGTTTGTACAGAAAAGCCGTATACGCCCTTTTTTTTCTTCTTTGGATTTGTATATATTTGCGTCTATTTCTTTTCAATTTATCTGAAATGTACAATACTGCGCACTATTCTGACCTGAAAAATACATGTGAGTTGAATATTCATTGAGTAATTGTGTTGAATATTGAATATTGATTGATCTCAGGTCAAAATAATGCTGAACGGATTTTTTTATGATTCCTTTCTCCGAGCGGAGGATTTTTTTACAGCTCATTCTAGGGTCACTATGTCCTGTTTTACTTGAATTCTGTTGATAAATGCAATATGATTTTTAGCTGATGGACTGTTCTGTTCACGTTTATATGGTTTGTTGTGGTTCGGCCCTGCATTACTGACACATTAATCAACACTCACGTTATAGAAGACGATCCGAGCCTTTACGCAGACAAAATGTGTACAGTCAGTGTCATTTATTTTTTAATTGACCTTTTCATTTATTTTGTTCTGTTTTAGCTGTGAGTTCCTCAGTTAAACAAGCTACTTTTGGTTTGTGTTTTAAAATTCCAAAATTTGCTGAATGCAATCAAGAAAAGCCACTGGAAAATATTTTAGATGATAATGAATTCTAATTGAAAACATTCCCATTGAGCTATAGAGACTGCATTTTTATTTTGTACATAGAGCTGTGGATTGATATTATATCAAATAAACTGGTTTCGTACATATCCAAAGCCGATCCCTGTGATTCGTGGATGCTTCTTCATTTCCAGTCACATTTCCACCCGTGTTAATATGAAGCTCTCATGTTTTGACCTGCGTGTGTGATCTTGCCCTTTATGCATACAAGTCAATTACGGGTGGAATTTTAGATGTACGGCACTGCTTGGCATCGATGACAGATGGAAGTGCCAGGATCGCTTGGGGCTGAATGTTTTGAGCGGAAACTCTGGAGTCAGGAGTGAAATATAGGATGAGTGAAGCAATCAATCTCTCAGCGCTCAGATCTATGTGAGATATACAAGCTGATAGAGTTCCTCTCCTCGGGCCAGAGCGACATCATCAGACCACACACACATCAGCATCATCAGTGCACATCATTCATAGAAATTAATTCATGAATATTTATTGTAAGTAATCTGAAGAGGTTTTTTTTTTTTTTTTTTTGCTTTATGTGGCATTCAGATCAGAGTAGTAATGAAGGTAGATTTTAACTTTCTGAGCGGATGTTTCTTTAAAGTCACGTCAGGGCTTTTAAGAAATTGTCACTCATTTTTTGCTGTTGTTCATGTTTATTTTTGTACAATTTTATAATTATATTTTCTAAACAATGATATTAGCATTTTTGTACAATACATTTTTTGCTGTTTCATAAATTATTTTTAATCTCATAATTGTTATACAGCTGAAAATGTATTATTTATAATAAGTTATATATTTATGAATGAATATATAGAGAGATGTATAACATCTTGATATTTTCTGTATTTTTTTGTAAACATTAGATTAACAAAGGCAATCTGCCTCCCAGTGGTCGAATTAAGGTGGTACCATATTTTTGCATATTAGGCTAGTGTACATTAAGTAGGCAAAATCGTTATTTTGAGTGTATAACTGAGATGTTATGCAATGCATAGAAATGTTATGCCTCATGTCGAACTCGAAGTTACATTACATCTGACACTTGAAGGTTTCGGTAAGTTTATTAGCCTAGTATGTTCCTTACGTTTCTGTTGTATAGTTGAAAGTAAATTCTTTTTTGTCTTTCTGTCTATTGGCTGTTACAGTTTTGACATAGATGTGGAGAAGATAATAAATAATAATAATAACAATAATAATAAATACTTTGACCTTGAACTTGACTTAGCCTACTTGAAGGATTCTGTGGTCGACTTTACTTCACCAGAGAAAAGTGAGGAAAAACAAGGCAAGTTTATCAAGTTAAGGGAGTTTTGTACTAAATGAACCAACATTTAGGCTAAATATTAACCTACACAGCTCATAAAAGCCTGTACTGTGGTGCTACTATGGTAAAATGACGTAGTGAATGATTAGCATTCTTGCTAATCATTCACTATTGTCATCTGGTTCCATAATTTTACCAAGTAAATTACTGTGATATTTACGTGAAAGGAGTACTTATGTATACTTTTAACCGTGGTATGTGTAAAAACAACAAAATAATACCTTTATTTTATTATTATTAGTAATTGGATGCTGTGGAATTTAGTATTTTTCCCCTGGTGATTTTGATGTTGAACGTGCAGTTTTACACAGATGCGCAAGATGGCGCACAAACATTTCGTGAAAATCCGAGGAACATTTTCATTTACTTTTAATATAAACATTGTTTTTTTGTTTTTTTTTTCTACAAAAGTCTAATTACATGTCCCATATTTTCTGAGCATGTATACTGGTTTTCTCTATCAATGCAGGAGTGAAACATTTACTGTCTAAGTAAAAGGTGCTGTCTAATAGGAAAAGTGTGATATTGACAGAACACATTTATACAAGTCATAATCATATGTTGTTAAATGTCACTCTTGTTCTCAGAGGTTGGACGTCTGAGTTGACACATGAAACTCAGTCACAGATGAAGTCACAGCAGCCCGACCCGTCAGACAGGTTTGAAAGTTTCTGTTGACTCTTCAGTGAACCTCTTACTGATTATAATTCAGTGTTTTACATGAAAACTAGTAGCATTTAAGCTCAGGTGAGACGAGCTTCTGCTCTCTGTGAGCTCTTGTAAATGTGCTTAACATGATGTTCAGCCAGGATTTCAATGTAAAAAATACATTCACATTAAATTACAAAAGAAACAGATTATAGTCATGAAACCAGGTATAAAATGAACATTGATACATGCCAGTAGAGGATAAACAGAGAACATTTATGAGCCATACACATGTTCTTACTAAGGATTTAGTATTTTGCATTATTTTTTATTATAAGTGTATTTTTATTCCTGATATGGGATTATGTTGTCTTTTCCTATCATAATGGTGGCAAACAGCATCAATCATCATATACGCACAGTGAAACTGCACGTCACAAAAAAAAAGTTTTGTTCCTCATATTTTCATTTTCGTGTTTTAATGCATGGAAGATTTGAAAACTGTAGGCATCCTAGATAAACATCTCATTGTAAATTGAGGTAAAAGTTGAACAACTGTCATGATTTTATTTGTTCACATCACTTAGAACAGCAACATTCAGAATATTGTTCTTACAATGCAATTTATACAATGTATTATGTTGTTCTGTCCTTACAAAATTAGCAATAACTGTTTTATTTACTCGCCAAAGTCAGTTTTCACTTGTATGTGCACTTGATGAATGTTCATTTCGGGTTGCCAGCAGCTGTAGTTCTACTATCTTAAATAAGTATTTCACTATTACCAGTTTCTCAAATAACTGGTTAAAGTTTGGCTTTAACCAGAGTTAACCAGTTTAAGCCAAAGAAATGGCTTGTGTCAAATCAAATTTGCACCCACATGTGACCCGGAGGTGTGTGTGTGTGTGTGTGTGTGTGTGTGTGTGTGTGTGTGTGTGTGTGTGTGTGTGTGTGGGTAAGTACGTGTTCTATAAGAGTAGACCAGAGTTAATGAAAGGTGTGAAGATCTGATTGTTGTGCATATGAAGACTTTAATTATTTATTTGGTCAATGTAAATTTCATTATTCATGTATGTACAGTATGATGTATTATGTATTTTATTATAATATCAGCCTGCCCAGGGACTACGGGTGGAAATTAGCTCTTGAGCTAAAACCTGGTACTATGCATCTCTCCCCTTGAGGTTAATGTTTATTGTACGCTGTCCCTGTTTTTTCTAAATAAAATAAATAAATTAAATTAAATTAAAATTAAATTAAATTAAATTAAATTAAATTAATTAATTAAATTAAATTAAATTAAAAGTTTAACAGAATCATAAATGGAATTCTTTTTGGATGTTTTTATGTTTTTTTTTATTAGTATTTGCACAGCTTTCAAAGCAGGTGTGATGATGAAAGGGAAAAGAGCTGCTTTAAGACTAATTATCCTGGTCTACAGCAAACAGGTTTGGATCAAAATGATGGTGAGCAAATAATAAATAAAACATTTATTTTCAATTTTTTTTGATGATCTAATAACCCAGTGGTTCTCAGCCTTTTTGACCTTTTGACCCCCATTGTTCACTGCAATATTATAAGGCCCCCAATGTGGGATAATATTTTTCCCTTATTTCCTTTTTCCAGTTGTTTGTGATTTATTGGGTAAGGATTAAGGATTTTCTTTTGAAAAAATAATAATATTTAAAATACCTGTTAAGCTGCAAGCCCACTTTTGAAAAATCCCCAGAAATGACATACCCAAACTGAAACAGATACAGTTCATGAACCCTTTGCACTAAAAGCACAAGTATGATCTCATTTGAAAGCTGACACCTGGCAGTTTATTGTAAATGTAGAATTAATTATTGTCATAATGAATTTTTTTTTATAAATAGCTTTAAAGTTTTGTAAAGTTATTAGAAATTTATTTTTATGAAACATCTTCATGAAAATAAAATTGAAGTTGACCCTGTAGCAATCTAGAAATGCACTACAGCTAAAGCCACATGTCTAAACATTTTATGTTTAAAATCTGAAGATGATAAGTCTAAAACTCTGTATTTAGTTCATTTTTTTCAAGATAGAAGCACCTAGAGCTAGCTAGCATGTTAGCTTAGCACACCATCAATACATGACAATTTATGAGATTAAAACCATGTTTGTGCTTCAAACTTACTTTAAAACGCAAGTGAAGTGTTTTAAATAATCTTCTGTGATCTAATTTGACATCAGATAAAAAAATCTGACAGAAAATATACTATTTGATCATATTCTGCACAATGATGGTCTATAGATTAGCATTACATTATACATATAATCTATTATTATTAAAATACCTGGCATGGCTTGAAAAACACAGGTAACTCGAATATCATTGCAATCATGTTTATTGTCTTCAAAATATCTGTATCTGCATGATACAGAGCGCTATCTCTTGTTAGCTTTGTGTGTATCTCTGGTATCAGTGACGTCCTGGAATGTCACATGATTATGGCTCTTCTTCATGTCCCATATATGGGTTATTATTGTGCTTATAGCGCCCTCAGGCTTCTGGTATGAATTGAAAACCCAGTAAATGAGAGTGCCAAACGCTCATAAAGATTACATCGACGCATTTGGGTATAAATTCAATAAATATTATTCCTGTCAATAGAAATCTGATGTAAACCTATGAGAATCTATCAATATTTCTCCAAATCTGCACATTTTTGAGCTAAAAGCCCTGAGGGACGTTGTTTTGTGTATCGCTGTCATGACGACAGCACGGGAGTTTTTTTATGAATGAAAGCGGCTGACGCGCATAATTCATATTAAAGGTATCGACTCATTTTTTCATTTCATAACTCCTGACAGAAATTTAGAAATAACTGTCGCTATAAGTTTCTCAGAATACAATAGTGGTCAAATACTGAAACTTGAGTATTATATCTTTTTAATGATGTATAGTTTGTCAAGGCATAACATTAAATCTGATAGTAAATTTGAACTAAATAAAAAAAAAACGCTTCAGTGCGCGGGCGCACTGGCAAAGGTTAACAGGTTAAAATATCTTTAATATTAAAATCTAATATTTTTTATACTTTTCACTCACAATTTTCTAACTGCTAAAATACTGTACTTATAATGAACAATATAGCTTATTTCGCTTGTTTCTGCTTCTTCTTCGCCTGTGTTTGAGCCAGAGATTCTGTACTCTTTCAGAAGATGCGTAATAGCGCCCCCTACCGTATAACAGTGAAAACACGGAAAGCCGGAAATTTCGTCAATGGCAGGGAAAAGACTTACAGGGTTAGTTCACCCAAAAATTAAAATTCTGTCAGTAATTACTCACCCTCATGTTGTTCCAACCCCGTAAGACTTTCGTTCATCTTCGGAACACAAATTAAGATATTTTTTATTAAATTTGAGAGCTGGATCACTCCTCCTGCAGGCTTATGGACACAATAACTTGCTGGCCCAGAAAATGCATTTAAGACATCGTTAATATAGTCCAAGTGACTCCAGTGGCTCAATCTTAAGTTTATAAAGCGACGAGAATACTTTTTGTGCGCAAAAACAAACAAAAATAACGACTTTATTACACTTTTCATTTCCTTCTCTCTGGGCCTCGAGTCTTTACACATAGTGGAATAGCGTAGCGCGTCTGTGTTGCACGTCACCACGTAGGCTCACTATTGGCCGACGCGGGTCATGTGTGTGATACATGGTGACGTGCAAGTTATAGTGTCCATAAGCCTGTGGAGGAGTGATCCAGCTCTCAGATTTCATCAAAAATATCTTAATTTGTGTTCCGAAGATGAACGAAAGTCTTACGGGGTTGGAACAACATGAGGGTGAGTAATTACTGACAGAATTTTCATTTTTGGGTGAACTAACCCTTTAAAGGTGCATTGTGTAATATTTAGGAGGATCTGTTGACAGAAATGCAAGATCATAAACATAACTATGTTTCCAGTGGTGTATAAAGACCTTACTTAATGAACCCTTATGTTTTTATTACCTTAGAATGAGCCATTTCTGTCTACACACACCGCGGGTCCCCTAACATTGAAATACGCCGACATGTTTCTACAGTGGCCCTAAACGGACAAACGCACTTCGTCACTATGTTGTTCTTTGTGAAAAGAAGCTAGCTAAAGTCAGCGAATAAAACACTGACACAATGATGAACAAGTAACAATAATATTCGCAATAACATATCGTTTTACTGAATAATCAAGTAAACCTAATTTCTTCTTTGTAAAGAAACCTCACTGCTGAACTGGATACTCTCTGCGTCTCAGACGACGATATATTTTCCTGTCGGCCACCGTAACTTCTGTTGGGTGCAATTCGCAAACTCACCACTAGATGCCGCTAAAAATTACATAGTGCACCTTTAAAGGGATAGTTCACCGAAAGATGAAAATGATCCCGTAATTTACTCACCTTCAAGTCATCCTAGGTTTAAATGACTTTCTTCTTTCAGCAATCAATCGGAGTTGTAAAAAAAAATATCCAGGCTCATCCAAGGTTTATAATGGGAGTGAATGGTAACTTAGATTTTGAAGACCAGAAAATCGCATCCATCCATCATAAAAGTTGTCCGTACATAATAAATAATGCATAATAAAGACCTTATTAAGCAAAGTGATGCATTTTTGTAAGAAAAATATCCACATTTATAACTTTATCAACTATTATAACTAGCCTCCGACAGACGGCTGTACGCGAGTCGAGTTCTGGCGGAAGAGTGACCTCTGACCCCACGCATGACGTTTCGACGAACGCGGAAGCGCAGAGGATTGAGCAAAACACAACACCCGTCACAAATTAGAAATTTAAAATGAGAATTTATAAAAAGAAATGTCGATATAAGAGAAAATTTAGTTTGTTGCCCAGCCCTATTTGTTTAAACCGCGAGAGGCGTAGAGCCATTACCGGAGGCCAGCGATTGTAGTTTATAAACTTATTAATATGGATGTTTTTCTTTCAAAAATCGCATGGCTTTTTGGGTTGAAATAACCATTTAATCTTGTTTTGTCTCATTTTAAATGGTTTTAAATCATATTGCATAGTGCATAGTTTTGTTTTTTTTTTTCAAAGAGTACATTTTACTCTAAAAAAGAAAATACTATTTCAGTCTTTCGACCTCAAAATTTCTCTTTTAATTCAAGTCTTTCTGTTTTTTTCTTTTGTTTTTGTAATTAATTGTGAAATTTCCTTTTTTGTGTGTGTGTGTACTTGTACAACTATCTTTGTGAGAACCAGTTTGAGTTTTAGACCATTGAAGTGAGGACAAAGAGAGTAAAGTGAGGACATTTTGGCTGGTCCTCACTCTCTGAGAGCCTTTAAAGGCCTGTTTGAGGTTCAAATCTTGGTTTTAGGGACAAGGTTATAATGAGGTCAAGGGTCGGTTTAGGGTCAGGGTTCGGGTTAGGCACTTAGTTGTGATGGGTAAGGTTAGAGTAAGTGGCTAGAGATTGCATTGTGTCAGTGAAAGTCCTCAAAGATAGATGTACAAGAATGTGTGTGTGTGTGTGTGTGTGTGTGTGTGTGTGTGTGTGTGTGTGTGTGTGTGTGTGTGTGTGTTCGTGTGTGTGTGTGTGTGTGTGTGTGGTTGAGAGCCACTGCTTTAGCTCATGTTGGCCCTCACTATGGAGCCGGTTATGTGTTTAACCAGTAGAGCAGTAACTGCGGTTGCAACAGATGTGTGAAGTCACAGACTTCCATTAAAATCAAAACCAGGTCCGTTTGTCATCAGCTAACAGAAACCAGCGTTACCGCATAGCACGGATGGACCAAACCCCTCCTACCTCATTCCTGTCCGATAACCCAAATACATTTGTTCAAACGCTGGCGTTTCACATCACTTCTGCTCACGTAAAGCCACTGTAGACATGAGGGCTAAACTGGAGATCCTGGCCCTGGTGCTGGGCGCCGTCGGGCTGGTCGGGACCATCGCAGTTACTGCGCTCCCCATGTGGAAAGTCACGGCGTTTATCGGGTCCAACCTCATCGTCATGGAGGCGCAGTGGGAGGGCTTGTGGATGGCGTGCATTCGGCAGGCGGACATCCGGATGCAGTGCAAGATCTACGACTCGCTGCTCATCCTGCCGGGAGACATCCAGGCGGCCCGCGGGCTCATGTGTGTGTCCATCACGCTCGCCGTCCTCGCCGTCCTGGTGTCCGTCTGCGGGATGAGGAGCATAGACGGCCTTCAGGACCACAGCAGGGGCAAGAATGTGATCCTGCTGGTGGGCGGGTGTCTTTTCGTCGTGTCCGGCCTCGCCACTCTCATTCCCGTCAGCTGGTCCACTCATTCCATCATACGAGACTTTTATAACCCCATGGTGCTGGAGTCGCAAAAGCGTGAGATCGGACAGGCGCTGTACGTGGGCTTCGCCACGTTCCTGGTCCTCCTGGTTGCAGGGGTGATCCTGCTGTGCCGTTACGCCCCTCGACAGAGGAAGGACGAGGAGGACGGGCCGTACGTCCCGGTGGGAATGAGCATGTTGAAACAGGCTCCCTCTTCTAACTCTCACTGGAAGAGTCAGTACGTCTGACCGAGATAAATGATGCGTTCAGTGCAGTTGTTTATTTATGTGTGTCTTTTTAGTTGTATCACTTTTCAAGCTTTTATTGCCGTCTTGGTCTGATGAATCTTGGAAAATCTCTGTGTGGTTAATTCTGGTTAATTAGATTAATTGGTACTCACTTAACTAACTAAATGCATTCAGTCTATATGAAGTGTAATATGATATGATCATGTATTATATTTTTATACATTTTGGGTTGAATTGATTTATTGTAGTTATGTTCTTGTAAGGAAAAACTGAAACTAACTTGTGCATTTATCACAAACTTATGATTTACCTATTTCATGTTTTTAGATTAAATCATTCATTTATGAATGAGACTAAACAATCTGTCATGGTAATCATCTAAAATTCATTATTTGCAAACAATAATTCCTTGTAAGGAAACACTGAAATTAACTTGATTACCGGTATATGATTTACCCAGCTACTTTTAAACGTTTATATCTGAATTATTCAGTTATGAATAAGACTTAACTAGATGTAGTGGTATTCATTAAAAATGCATAAATTGCATAAAGAAAGTTGTAATTTTGTTCATTTAAAATGTTTTTCTTTTTATGATCAAATATTTTATTATAAATATTATTTATTTATCTAATATTTATACTTATAAATACTGCACTATTAAATATTATAATAATTGTACTTTTGTAATTGTAAGATTTTATTGTAATATTAAATGTGCAAGTTCAAATTAAGTGATATTAAAGGATCATTTAAACAATAAAGTTGTGTGATTCTCAGAGATAACTTTGAACATTGTCTCAGAAGTTCTTTTGGAGGAATAAAAGTGGAAACAAATAAGACAGCAAACATACAGTAAGACAGTTTAGAGCTGTAAATGAATGTGCAGCTGCTCAGATCATTTGCCTGAGAAATAATTGGATGAGAAATGTCCATATTAAAATCTTTTCCTCAGAAAACACATCTGAGAAGCTGAAGATTTCAGCAAAAGTCTGTGTATGAGAAATAATTGTGATATTAAATAGATCTTATTTTTTGACTTGCTTGACCCTTTAGGTTTGATGCATAATTCTTTGATTTTGGCACGCTGTGCTTTTAACAAAAAAAAAAAAAATGCATTAATCAGATAAGATTCACTGCACCCAGCTGTAGCCTATACAAAGTAGACAGGCTGAACAAAAACATGCTGAAAAATACTGGCATGCCGTCTACATGAGATTTGCATCTCATGCTTAGATATTTGAGCAACACCCACATGCATTAATTTACTGTAAGTGAAAATAAATGAAAGCTATGTAGCGCTCCCCTTTTCAGCGCTGCGCTCGTTGTCTTTTGTCTTCCGGTCTGTATTTTCACAGCCATCTTGCGTATTTATGAATGAACGGCTCGTTTTAAAATCTTCCCGGGCTACTGACATTTTGTTAAGACATCTGCTTTAAACATTACTATCCTCATGATAACTTTCAGTAACTTTACATTAAGTAAATCCTCTTCAAAAGCTAATTACTCTTGGACACCAATGCCATATAAATATAGGCCTACGAGCTACCGCAAAACCGGAAGTTCAAAGATAATATTGTAAAGTTGGCTGCGCTCTTGTTTCTCTGGCGCATACATCATGGTCTAGGCCTATACACTGACGCTGGACTGATGTTAGATGGATTAGATATCTACAGAAGGGTGTGTGTGTGTGCTTGCGCGTGTGTGTGTGTGTGTGTGTGTGACACTAGCCATCTCAGGTTCCACCCTCCATCTCTTGTCTAGCGTCTGTTGTTGTATTTGCGTTTCTTACCTGGAAGTGCTGTAACACACCTGACCTCTCACTGAGATACACAGCAGCTGAAGGAAACAGCAGAAGCTCAGGCAGTCCGGGGAATCATGGGTTATTTAACTTCAGGAACCTTTTGAGAAAATAAGTCAGAGATCTCTGAACTGAAACATTTGTCATCAAATTCTTCCAAAGATGAAACATTAAATGATCTGAGCTGCTGTCAGCATTCATTTTGTTGCGCTGTACTTTTAATTGATGTAAAATATTGACTGTTTTTTTTTTGTTTTTGTTTTTAAGGAATCTTAAGAAAAACATATGAGACAAAGTTAAAACTTGAATGAAATTCGAGTGTCCTGCAGAGCTATGAAAGAGCAATATAATTGTATATATGCATGTTAATTGTATAAAGTAATTTTATATATAGTTTTGGTGATCATTTTTAAACTGTATATGGTTATTTTTTATATATTTTTCTTACACCTACAGTGCTTAATACATTTTTTATTTGATTGCCCAAGCTGGATAATACTTACTTATTTATTTTATTGAATATTTTTTTATTTTGGATTTGTTTATATTTATAATAATAATAATAATAATTATTGTTGTTGTTGTTATACGAGCAATAATATTGCATAAACCCGTGTTATAAAATGTCAAAATAGTCATTGTCATTCACAAAGTTATTTATGTATTTGTAGGCCTATTCATTTTATATTACAGTAGTCAACATTTGAAGTGGATCAAAAAAGTTAATCAAAGTTGTCCTAAGACAAGAACAGGTATTGTTCAAAATTCATAACTTTGATGAAAGGTTTTGATGAACTTCAAATGTTGACTACTGTATTTTTAGCAGTAGTCATTTACTGTATTTTGATATTTAAATATAAAAATGTATATTCTTTTTTATTATTAATATGTATTTTAGAACTTGAAAATCTTACCTTGAAAGTTACCATTTGAATACAGTTTTAATTACATTTTAAATAAATCTTACACACTCCAACAAGCTATTTTGAGTTTGCATTGTGTCTAGAATGCTCTAATGGCAGAAGTCATTTGTTTGAACATTTCAAGTATCGCCAGTTTCCTTGGAGGTGATGATCAGATGTTTTAGGAGCAGGAGAACCAGTCTGATCACATAACATCATTAACATTTCTTTCTTGGCTGTAAATACGTGTCATCTGGATCTTCCGGTCTCATTTGAGAAATACCACAGTGAAGGAGAGCTGTGCTCTGTGTCTGGTTGTCGTCGACCATCATGTCTTACACGGCCGGGTCTTATATGACCAAGTCCTATGCGGACAAATCCTACGCAGACAAAGCCTATGGGGGGGGCAGTGTGTACACGGGCTATCCTGGTGAGAAGTCTGCAGAGGAATTATACCAGGAGCAGCTCAAGATCGAGAAGAGGAAGAGACGGGAGTCCATCTGCTGTGAGCTGGTGGCGCTAATCATCGGGTTTTTCGGATTGATCGGCGTCGCCGCCGTCACGGGCCTCCCGATGTGGAAGGTGACGGCCTTCATCGGGGAGAACATCATTGTGATGGAGACGCGTTGGGAAGGCTTGTGGATGAACTGCTTTCGGCAAGCCAACATCCGTATGCAATGCAAGGTCTACGATTCTTTGCTGTTCCTTCCACCCGATCTCCAGGCTGCCAGGGGTCTCATGTGCTGCTCCGTCGCTTTGTCCGCCTTCGCCTGCATCGTGTCATCCGTAGGAATGCGCTGTACCCGTCTGGTGGACTCCCGCCCCAGGACCAAGCACATTGTTTTGGTGAGTGGAGGGTGTTTGTTCCTGGCGGGCTGCTTGACCACCATCATCCCCGTGTCGTGGACGGCTCACGCGATCATCCAAGACTTCTACAACCCCTTGTTGATCGACGCTCAACGCAGAGAGCTCGGTGAGGCCCTTTATATCGGATGGGTCACTTCTGCTCTGCTCTTCTGCGCCGGGGTGATTCTGCTCTGTCGACATGCGCCGCGGACACAGGACAAAGCGGACATGACTACTATGATGTATCGTGCCGGATCGGCCCCGTATAACTACTCCTACAGGCCCGGATATGGATACCCTTACGGACAACCCACATATCAACCAGCCTATTCTTCCGTTCCACCCTCAGTCTATAACCAGCCAAGATATTAAAACGCACACAGTGAGTGCTGCACTTTACCACTAAAATCTCCCATAGAGACCCCAGTGCAGAAAGAACTTGAGATGGGAACGAACATTCAGAAGAAAGCAGGATTTATGGAGCCTGTTTGTTGATAATATATGACTGTATATGTGATGCTTGATTTTGTATGCATTTCCTTCTTGCCTATATTATAAATGATGTTAATAATTTACATTTGTACAAAAATAGGATGAAATGAGCTAAATTTAAATATGGCAACGTGGGATTTTCCACACAGCATTTAACTGATTTAAAGTTGACTCTGTGACTTTTTTTTCCACTTTGTACATTGTTAAGGCACTGGTTTGACTTTAATTGTATTAAAAAGAGTTAAAAAGAACTGTGGATGTACTCTTTTCTGGTCTGTAGTCACAAACATTCCCTTCCTGGATCTGACAGCATGATTTTGCTTTTTTTCAGCCTAGTTTTGGCAATGCTGCCAATGCTGGTCGAACCAGTTCATGTGGTTTTCCAGTGTTTGTTTCTCTTGTGTTGTCAGAGGAAATGTTCCGCAAACCTCAAAATGTCACACCCTTAATGCAAATTTACCAGCAGACATGAGTGACAATGACTTTGTGTTTGTGTGACAAAAAAAGATGTGCAAGTGATCTAAGATGTTATTGTAAAAACAGTTGATGCATCAAAACAATAGTATGATCTAAACTCTCATCTGGACTTGCTGATGGAAATTAACTTAATACCAGAAGTTTATGGTCAAACTTACTGTCAGCCATATTGTAAAGAACAGAGACTCGATTTTTTTCACATTGTCTGAAGAAAATGTGAGTAGTGCTTGACCATATAAAGGTTACTAGGGTGTTGCTATGAAGCTGCTAAGGTGTTCTGTGTGTTTTATTATCATGAATTAAAAACATGCATAAAAAGCAGGCATAGCAACAGGTTAAAAGTCAAATGGAATTACAAAAATTCTTGCTAATGTGTTCTGATTGTTTTTGGTATGTTGATTTTCCGCTAAAAACCCTTTCAACCCCATAGAAACATGCTAAACTTCAATACTTTAGAAAAAATAGTACTCATTATCAAAAGGAATTGCAAAGACGCTTGACCATATAAAGGTTGCTAGAGTGGTGCTATGCAGTTGCTCAAGTGTTCTGAGCTGTAATTATGCAGCTGTTAATACCCTAGAAATCTCATAGTAACATGATAAAACCACATTTAGAACACCTTAGCAGCTACTTAGTTGCTTATGCTTGGTGGTTGCCTCAGAAAACCAAAGCAATTGCACTGTAAGATTCTACAAAAAAAAGCTGCTTTAGCAGCTGCATAGTAACACCTGATCAACCACATAGTAGCATTCTAAAAAATGCTCAGAACCTCTTTAGCAGCTGCATAGCAACACCCAAGCAACCACATAGTAACATTCTAAAAAAAAACACTCAGAATCTCTTTAGCAGCTGCATAGCAACACCCAAGCAACCACATAGTAACATTCTAAAAAAAACACTCACAACCTCTTTAGCAGCTGCATAGCAACACCCAAGCAACCACATAGTAACATTCTAAAAAAAACACTCACAACCTCTTTAGCAGCTGCATAGCAACACCCAAGCAACCACATAGTAACATTCTAAAAAAAACACTCACAACCTCTTTAGCAGCTGCATAGCAACACCCAAGCAACCACATAGTAACATTCTAAAAAAAACACTCACAACCTCTTTAGCAGCTGCATAGCAACACCCAAGCAACCACATAGTAACATTCTAAAAAAAACACTCACAACCTCTTTAGCAGCTGCATAGCAACACCCAAGCAACCACATAGTAACATTCTAAAAAAACACTCACAACCTCTTTAGCAGCTGCATAGCAACACCCAAGCAACCACATAGTAACATTCTAAAAAAAACACTCACAACCTCTTTAGCAGTTGCATAGCAACACCCAAGCAACCACATAGTAACATTCTAAAAAAACCACTCACAACCTCTTTAGCAGTTGCATAGCAACACCCAAGCAACCAGGACTGCTGGGATGGCAGAGCCAGGCTAAATACGCATTGATTGCGCAGATATTAACATAAATACATAATCTCTGTATTACATACATGATACATTACATACATAGTCTCCAATGCTATCTCTCTCATGTTCACCCATCCTCGGGATGCTGCTGTCCTTCTTCGCGCAGCGGAGCCTACACCAAAAACTGATCCCTAAACCTACCCCTTAATGTAACCTTAACCAATTAAATTAGCTGTAGGGCGGGATTTCTGCTTAACTGGTTTGCGCCCAGTGGGATTTTATTTATTTTTTATAGAAAGATTAAAAATACAGGAGAAATACAGGAAAACATTTAAACGGGATGATAGCGGGATAGCAAGGTAAAATACGGGAGAATGCCGGGAAAAACAGGAGGGTTGACAGGTATGGATCAACCACATAGTAACATTAAAAAAAACACTCAGAACCTCTTTAGCAGCTGCATAGCAACACCCGAGCAACCACATAGTAACATGTTCTTAGCATGCAGCATGTTGCTATTTGGTTGTTTTTAGTGGTTCACCCAGACCACCCTAGCAACCACATAGCAACATGCTAAACACCACTCAGCATCAAATGGAACTGTAAAAATAATGAAATTACTTTTGATATCTCCAGTGGTGCAAAAATTACACGCTTCACCTTTCACTAAAAGCAAAACATCAGCGTTAAACCATCAGCTGATGTTTTTGAACATTTCAGACAGCAATTTAATGAGGCACAACACCAATGGCGTTAAACATTGACAGCAGTGTTGGTTTGTATCTGGCGGTTCAGTGATTCCTGCGTTTCCTCAACAGGATCTCTGCCAGAAAACCAGCCTCTGCTGAGCAAACATCAACACGGCTACGTGCTCCTCCTCCCCCCTGAGCGACACAAAACCAGACACAAACACTCACGAGGGGATACAATTTCATAGCAACCAGCCTCAGCGTTCCCTCCCTCCCTTGAGCAAGAGGGCGGAGACTGGGAACAGGTGAACACCTTAGAGCTCCCATTCCAGCAGGATGCAAATCCTCACAGTTGAAATCTGTCCTTGCTGATCTGTGGCACGCAGGCTTCTGGAGTCATGGCGAACAGCGCACTGGAAATTGTGGGAATGTGCGTGACCCTAATCGGGCTAATTGGGGCGGCGGCCAGCACCGGGATGCCAATGTGGCGGGTGACGGCGTTCATCGGGGAGAACATCATCGTGATGGAGACCCTTTACGAGGGCTTGTGGATGAACTGCTACCGGCAGGCCAACATCCGGATGCAGTGTAAAGTGTACGACTCCCTGCTGGCGTTGTCACCGTACCTCCAGGCCGCACGGGGGCTCATGTGCTGCTCCGTGGCATTGACCGGTCTGGGTTTACTGATCGCCATCGTCGGGATGAGGTGCACGGCATGCATTCAAGACAACGACCGTGCCAAGCGTATGATTCTGATCATCTCCGGTTGCATGATCCTAGCAGGCTGCTTCTGCTGCCTCATTCCCATCTCATGGACCGGACACGCCATTATACAGGATTTCTACAACCCCTTGCTTATCGACGCCCAGCGTAGGGAACTTGGGGAGGCATTGTACATCGGTTGGGTGTCGTCGGCTTTCCTGTTCGCCGGCGGTTGTATATTCACTTGCTGTACCGGCCCCTTGGACAAGGGCCCAGACCCAAGGTACATGTACAACAGGAACGCACCCTATGTGGCCTATCAGCCACAACCCGTGGCCTTCCATCCGCAAGCGCGGTCGGACTACAGCCATCCTTCAGGACCACCGTCATTCATTCAGACGTCGTATCAACCGTCCCGACAGCAGTCGTTCATTCAGCCGTCGTACCAACCGGCCAGACAGCAGTCGTTCATTCAGCCGTCGTACCAACCGGCCAGACAGCAGTCGTTCATACAACCGTCCCGACACCCGTCCGCCCGCAGCGCAGTGGCTTATCTCTGAAACCCACAGGCTTGTGTATTTGCGTTTTTGTCTGTTTGTGTGTGTGTGTTAGAGAGAGATGACGGAAATGGTGGACTTCTAAACAAAGATGCTTATTTTTTAAAAGAATAAAATCGTAACATTTAAATGTAACAAAGTTAGTCATTCTTGGGAATGTTTTATTAGAATTTAAATACAGTTTCTACTTTGGCTTTTTAGATATCTAAGAGCACATGAGAAACAGAAAGGACAGACTTCAAACCAAAGGTTTCAGGTAACACTTTATTTTAAGGTGACGTGGTCACACGTTACTATGTACTTACTATAGTAATAACAATAAATGATGCATAATTACATGTAACTAAACCTAAACCAAACCCTAACCGTAGCTCTAAAGTTCATTAATGTTAGTCAGTGCTTATTTGAGTAAGTATAATGTAACTACGTCACCTAAAAATCAAGTGTCACCTTAAAATAAAGTGTTACCCAATTTTAACATTTAAATGGTTTTAAATGTAAAAAAAAAAAATGTTGCTTGCACATTTAAGGTTTTCCCCTGAATCATTTGCTGGTTTTGACTATTTGAATGTCATTATTACTTTTTTTTTTTTTTTTTTTTTTTTACTTTGTAAGTAGGAGCATTTTTGAGAACTGTGACTGAGATAAAGATGAAATATTGTTTTAGTTTTTTTGTTGTTTTATATGATTGATCATACCTCGGACGTTGTAAAGTGTGTCACTTGAGGCTTTACTTCAAAGCTGTCTAAAAGATAAACTATGAAAAGTGTTTAATATTCAGATATTTTTGTAAATATGAAAGCATAAATCAATGATTGAATCAATAAACATGTGAAATATCTTTTATGATAACATATTTGCTTTTCCTCCTCATATCTTTCCGCATTCACAGGTAATTTTAAATGGTAGTGCTCTGTTTCCTTTGTGTATTTGCTCAGTAATAGTTCTTAGAAGAAATCTGTTCATCTCTAAGCTTCAGAGGACGTGTTTTCTCAAAAAGTCACGGGGTCTGAGTTACAGGCAGGTGCTGAATTTGGTGATTTAGTTCAGCTCAGTGCGTTCGAGATCTTTATGCCCCGAGGCTTCAGATAAACAGAGAGCCGATGTGAAACGTAAGACGGCTATTGTTTCTAGCGTCTCTGTGTTGACACACCCAGAGCGAGTGAGTTACACAAGAGCTGCTGCTAGTATAGTAGTGCTACAACAGAACCAGGAAACGGATCAGAACTATCTGGGAGAGTCCAATCCCAGAATGCATTGTGATGAGCTCATTGAAGAAAGAAAGGGGTAAAAAAAAAAAAACACCCAAATAAATGATTAATATTTAATTTAATTCAATACCAAAAATAATGATAAAACAGTTCAGTCTAATTCAAAATTAGGTAGGACTTTATTTTAAAGTCCTGTTCCCCTTGTAACATACTATGTGCTTATTATAGTAATAGCAATAACTGTGTAATAACTAACCTGAACCTAACCTTAACCCATGTTACCTTATATTACCCAGTATGTTCTTCTTTCAAAGTACACATAAGTGCATGTACTGTAAAATAAAGTGCAACCCAAAATTTGCTATTTTAAAATTACTATTTTACCAAATTTAAAAACACACTGTATTTTTATAATTATGAGGGTATTTCATTATTACCTTAGCAATGTGCTAAATGCAGAACACTATTTCAGTGCTATTTGTGTGAAGACAACTGCCTATAGAGTGTTATCTAAATCACTCCCTTACTATATGAGTTTTTAGTTAGGATGCTTTCTTAGAAGTTCGCTCTCTAAGTAGGCAGTATATCCAGCAAGGCTGGGTTTGAGAACAGAGCCTGTGTGGACTGTGGTGTCCTCATAGTTCAGGCCGGCGGCCGCTAATGCAAAAGATGTGGGTCGTCACCAGGGAGAAGTGACCTTGATTAGACTATTACAAAAGTCATCGGCCTATGTGGCGCTAAAGATGGTCTACAACTGGTGCTTTGGATCAATTGTAAATTCATGGTTAATAAATGACAATAAAAATCAATGCAATGCGCATACAGCAACCAAAAACGGTCACTGACTATCCACCTTATTTTTAACATGAGCAGCGTGGAAATTTGTAACTCCGGTGTCACGTGGTTCAAGTTATTTTAGTTGTACAAAAACAGCCCAACATGCTGATTAACATTGCAAAATTGTATTTCTTATCATATTATTTTAATTTATCATTGTAATCATGAACAGAGTTGTAGCGCAAATAGTTTTCTGCACTTTGTTATTCTTCCCGTTCTCTAATGAATCGTAAGTGTTGCACATTCACAGAAAATAGCTGACTTCTGCATTGGTGCCAAATAAGGAGGATAAAAGCAACTAATTTCAGCTTCCAAAGCAATGCTTATAACCAGATTGGTGCAGCTGCTCCCTCTAGTGATGAAATATGAGGATCCTATAACTCTGCCTTAGTCAAGGTCATTGTTCATTTGAGTGTGTTTATATGAGAGATGCCATTGTTGACAGAATATGAACACTGGACAGTAAACACACCATCAGCATCTCTACATACCCTCATCATCCTGGACCAATCAGAAGACACCACTGCCACTTTCCCATAACAAAAAGAGTTATCATTAAGATGTAGCACACTGCCATGTGGATCTATGTGGACACTGACAGTCCTATTTGATATAGGAACAACATTTACCTTTCTAACACACCTGTGTTTTGTGTTTCACACGCTGAGTCTGAGACCTCTGGATTTGGACAATAAATCACTGGCCAACAGGATTATCTTTGTTCAGATCAGGGTGAGTGGATTCATTCATTTGTTGAGGATAATTTCCTGTCATTTGAGGAGACAATCATTCAGGACATGTTCTTTTGTTGAAAACACAGAACAACATCATTTTTGATAGAGGTTTCTTAGGCTGCATTTATTTGGTCAAAACTACAGTAAAAACAGCACTATTGTGAAATACACTGCCACGCCCAAAAAAAGAAAGTCGCTGTTTGGATTTAAACAGGCAAATGCTTAAGAGTCTATGATTGGATCATAATTGCAGTGATTATTATGTTTCTATATGTTTGGCAGCAGTTCTTCTAACCCTAATTGATAAAGTGTGTAGCTTTTCATTTCTTAAAAAGGGTGAAATGCTATTTCATGCATACTGAGTTTTTTACACTGTTTAAGAGTTGGATTCCCATGCTAAACATGGACAAAGTTTCAAATACTAAATTGTACGTTTGAAGGAGTATTTCTATGCCAAAAAATACTCCTTCCGGTTTGTCACAAGTTTCGGAAAGTTTTTTTCGAGTATGGGCATGTGTGACGTCAGATGGGGTGGAATTTCCTTATACGGGTCCTAGGGCACCCGTAGACCAGTACGCCCATCAAAGCGCTGTGCTCGGCTTTTGGGAAGTCATCGGCTGCACAGATTCCCAAAGAACCCAGCGTTAAGGGACCAGTGGATGGAGTTTGTTATTCCAGAGCATCAACGGAGTTGTGCAAGTGTTCTTGTTTGTTCCCTGCATTTCGACGATGATTGTTTTATAAACAAGGCCCAGTTCCACGCTGGATTTGCAGATCGTCTAATGCTTAAGGATGGAGCAGTCCCAACGATAAAGGTTCACGGTCGTGCGTTGGAACCGTGAGTAAAACTGCTTCAAATGTCTGTGTATTGTTAGCTAGCCTATCGGCGTGTAAGCACAGCTTTAGCTCCGCCCACACGGCACGCCTCCAGCCGCTCGTTTTTTTTCCCGGAAAGACTCGGTACAGCCTATCTTTCTTTTATAAATATAATAAAACTAAACACTTTTTGGAGATATGAAGGATGCAATACTACTCTATAGGTACTCAAGATTAACATGAGATTGAATGAATTGTGATTGTGTTTCACCCCCCCTTTAAACAAACATTTAGAAAGACGCATCATGGCCATATTCCAGGATGACAACGTGAAGATTCATTGAAAGTCTTTGGGATGTGCTGGAGGAGACTTTACAGAGTGCTGGACTCTTGCATAGTCCAATACAAGATCTTGACCAAAAATTTCTGCACCTCTTGATGGAAATAAATGTAGAGATGTTATTTCCATAACAAGAAAGTGCATTCATTTTTTGGTCAAGATCTTGTATTGTCAATGCAAGAGTCCAGCACTCTGTAAAGTCTCCTCCAGCACATCCCAAAGACTTTCAATGAATTTAAGAATTTAAGACTCAGAGGTGCTAATTCATGTGTGAAACTGATTCTTCATTCTCCTCACAACCATTCTTTCACAGTTTGATCCTGATGAATCGTAACATTGGAATATGGCCATGATGCGTCATCATCCTGGGATATGGCCATGATGTGTCTTCCTACATGGTTGTTTAAAAAAATGAAAAGCTACACACTTTATCAATCAGGGTTAAGAACTGTTGCCAAACATATAACTTGCAAGAAATATAATAATCACTGCAATAATTATCCAACCATAGACTGTTAAGCATTTGCCCGTTTAAATCAGTGTATTAAAATATATGTTTTCTAGCTAATTTATTGCTGTGATCAAAGCTGAATTTTCAACATCATTACTCCAGTCTTCAGTGTCACATAATCCTTCATAAATCATTCTAATATGCTATTTGTTTCTCTACTTTTAGGAAAACCAATGAAAAAAAGCGTGTGAGGCGGAGGTCAATGATGGTTCAGGGCAAGTGTGAACTCCTCGCTCTGTGCCTGGGCATCATCGGTCTGATCGGGACGGTGGCCGTCACGGGCCTCCCCATGTGGAAAGTGACGGCGTTCATTGGGGAGAATATCATCGTGATGGAGACGCGCTGGGAGGGTCTGTGGATGACGTGCTTCAGACAGGCCAACACACACATGCAGTGCAAAGTGTACGACTCCCTGCTGTTCCTCCCGCCGGACCTGCAGGCGTCCCGAGGCTTGACGTGTAGCGCTCTGGTGCTGTCTGCACTCGGGCTGCTCGTGTCTCTTTTCGGCCTCCGTTGCACGTCGTGTCTCAAGGATCAACCGCGAGTCAAAAGTATGATTGCGATTTCCTCGGGGGCGATGCAGATTTTGGCGTCCGTTTGCGTTATCGTCCCGGTCTCTTGGACGGCTCACACTATTATTAGAGACTTCTACAACCCTCTACTGATCGACGCGCAGCGCAGGGAACTAGGAGAGGCGCTGTATATCGGTTGGCTAACTAGTGCTTTTCTTATGGCGTCTGGAGTTTTATTTCTCTGTCGACGTGTTGGTCCAAAATCAGGCTCATCATTTTATTCTCAGCGACATGTAAATAAACCCGCTTTAAACCGCTCCCAGCACTTTAACTCTATAAGACACCAGGCTTTTCCCCAGAACAACAGCCCCTCCATTCTGCAGCCTTCTGGGTTCAGCTACTCCATTACACCTTCTAGTGGTCAACATTCACCCTATAGTGTGCAACCGGTGATCACTGGGTCTTTAGTGTACAGTCACATCATCATGCCACCTCAGAACCTGAACCATCATGGCCCAAATGTGATGCAAAGCCAGTATGTGTCCAGAAACACACTGTACCCCCCCCAGCTTTCCACACGCTTCAAAGGAAGCAACAGCAGCGATCCCTACACATCCTTCACCTCTGGATCCGCATTTCATCCCGTGCCGCTGAACCCGCTCTTCATAGAGTACAACTACTCCAGGGTGCAGTCGAACAGCTCCGACAGTAGCTTTGGATTGCGGATCTAAGTTTTTTTTTTTTTTGATGTAGCCCTATTTCAACATTTATTTTTAAATACTAATCATTTTAAAGATCAATTATTCCAGTAGATTCAATTTCAAGAATGTTCTTCTGCTGGAACGACAAACATTTTTTTTTTACAGAAACTAGAAGTAGCAAAGTCAGCATGAAACTAAGGTTGCGATCGTCTTTTCTTGCCTATTGTGAGGTTTATCAGAGTGAAATGGCTTCTCAAACAAGAACAAATGTAGGGCGGGACTTGATTTTGTCCATGGAGAATTGATTGGATGGATGGGGTTTGCTATTGGTGGATCTCGTGGGATTGACAGGTTCAATACCTGTGTCCCCCCCCCCCACCCACCCACACACACACACACACAAGAGATGTGTGGAGGAAGAGGAAGGTATTTTGCACTGATAAATCATAAATACGGCAATATTCTAAAAAATATATATATTTTAATTAGGTAGTTAAAAATTCTAAATTCCATAATTCCAGAAGGTTCAATAACTGCATATTCTTCTGGGTTGACCTCTTTTAATTTAATGTTACATTACGTTTTTAGTTGTTCATGATTACGTTTTGTTTTTTATTATTTGCACAAATAGCAAATTCTCAGCAATTTCTACCCAATAAAACATTTTAGAGCTTGATATAACTACACAAAATTACATACCGGTAGTTTTAAAAAATGACATGACTTTTTAAAGATTTTATTTATTTCCATGACTTTTCCAGGTCTAAAAATCACACTTTTAAAATTCCCTCATATCCAGGTTTTTCAAGACCGTGAGAACTCACATTAAATATTAAACCACGAAAAATATTTATGCAATGCATGCAACATATAAATCACTAATATTTAGCTTTATTAAAGGGATAACCCAAACGTGAATTCTGGCATCATTTAGAGTTGTTCTAAACCTGTATGAGTTTCTTTGTTCAGTTGAACACAAAAGAAGGATGTCCAAATAGTTGCTGGTCCCTATTGACTTTCATGATATGAAAAAATGGAAATCAATGGGCACCAGAAACTGTCTGGTTACCAACATTCTTCCAACTATCTTCTTCTGTGTTCAACAAAAGAAACTTTTTGGGTGAACTATCATTTTGCCAGTGCCTTTTTTCCCGTAGTACTTTTAAAGATGTGAAATGGATTTGACATCACAGCTGAGAACAGAAGCTACTGAAGAGTTTAAGACTGTCATGGTGTCATTTTCCCGCAGCTCCAGAGTCTTTGTCCCATGAGATCAAATGTCAGAATGCAGGTAGTAAACAGAGGGTCCCGCACCAGATGAGCAACTGCCCTCGAATGAGAAAGCTAACGGATGGAGAACTCCATAAAACGGTGGATGCACATAAAGTTGTGATCTCAAAGCTGTGATTGTTAGTTATGAATCCAGCCCATATAAACAACCTTTGTTTCTCATTGAGGCGTGCGGACAGCAAACACTGAATCCACATACAGCACATCAAACCGGTTTCAGCCCTGTGGGATGATATTTGCTGGCAAGAAGAGGTGTGTTTTTCTCTAAATAAACAGCTGTGAGTTTGTCCTGGAGCTGAGGATATGACAATATTTGAAGAGATATTCATGCAAATATCCCAGGGTTCTCTCTTTTCAGCAGACAGGGGACTAATATCATACTGTACTGTATTGCCACTTATAAATTAGTAAATTATTATATGCAAGTGTCTGCTGTTTTTCTCACTTGTGACTTTGTGAGAGAATAGAGGAAATTGTCTAGTTCTCACAGAGTCTGTCTCAGTTCAGCTATCTTGAGTGTAATGGTTTGGCAATTAATTTTTTGTGTTTGTTCGCCTTTCATTGCAATCCTGAAAGGCTGTGATTGACTTTCAAAGTGTGACAACTTGCCCTGACCTTCCATTGTCATTATGATGATTAACCAGTAGACGGCCTTACTGAGCATTTACTGTACTGTACTATCACCCTTATCATTTACAAGTGTAGCTTATTGGGGATTTCATCTATTTTTTGTTGTCATTTTGATAATTGTAAGATGTATTGCAAAACAGCTTACAGAGATTTCTTCCCTTTGTTGAACTATAAAGAAATACACAAACAATGACAACAAAAATGTATTACAATTTATAGGCGAGTGTGTTGTCAAAGTAAACACCTCTGGAGTAAATCATCCTGTAAATGCATTAACCAGCGTCATGCTTTATCTGGCTCTGTTTACAGGGGCTGAACTGTAGCCTATCCTCCCTCTCTAAATGATCTGTGATCCAGATCCTGTCTCTGTAATCCCTCTAATGCCGAATAAACCCACTGTCACAAAGACCGAAAGGATACGGGTAGCAATCACCTCTTAAACCAGATCCAGAGTGGAGGAATCACTTTCAAAACGTCCCAGCCGATGAACCATAAAAAAATAGACAGCCAATCAGAATCCATCCTGCTTTAAAGAGCTCGAGCATTTAAAGGTGCCATTTGTATGTTATGTTTTTTGGATTGTAGTAAAGCATAAAAATACCATATGTTTGCAGATATTTAGGAAACATGATAAGTTCACATACTTGTTTTACTGGAAAACAATTCTACAGACAGTTATTCTGCTTTGAAATGTGTGTTCTGAGTCAAAATGTTTGTTTTTGTTTTGGTGTGACTCCGCCCACTGCCAATTTAACCAATAGTGTTTCAACACCCCGGGTTGCCAGTTGGTGGAAAACACTGAGATGGAAGCCAGCAAACGAACTGGGTCAGAGATCGCAGATTCTACACAACCTAAAAAACCTCTGCATCCATCAAAAACGCTCTATAAACAAGGCTTATTAAAACGAGTATAATTCAACTCATTAACTTACAGTTTACGGCTTGTTGCCTTCTATTGTAAATAGCTCTTGTTCCTGTTGCATGTCCTTAATCTGGCAACCCACGTGAGCGTCAAATCTGAGGGGGAGGGGGAAGGAATCCCAATTCAAATATTTTAAAATTGGGTTGCAGTAGCTATTTCAACCCCTAGCTGTAAATATTACATACTGCACCTTTAAAGCGACAAACTACTGTGCTATGTTCATTACGTAACTGCCGTAAAAAGCTCTGTATGCCTTCGAATCACTCTTGCGGTATCATACACCGATTGGTCTGCACAGCGCTGCTTGAATCAAGTCAAACACACCTTATATCTGCAGTGGTCAAAATTACGAGTTTACCCGTTGTAATTACAAGTTCTACAAGCTTTTAATGTCATCGGACTCGGAATAATGCACTTCTATGGTAATTACTTATCAGTGCCAAATTGAAATGGAGAGATGACTGTTACAGTGTATGTGGGCGCTCTCAGAAAATGGCGTAATCTCGTAATTACGGTAATTACTACATGGCGTGAACGCATCTTTAGACTGAACAGAACAGTAGTGTGTTGGTGTATTCTACTATAGTTATCGTTCTTTGTGTGATGGGACCTTTAGGGATATTGGTGTCCAAAACACAGAAATAGATTATTCACGGAGGTTTTCTATTGTTTAATAAAATACATGTCCAGTTGATAAAATGAAGGAAAAAATTATGAATTTTATTTGTTGACATTTGTGGGAATTTTTTTTTATGATAGGCTACTTACTCCTTCTCTAGATGGCACGTAGACTGCATTTTGATTAAGAATAATGTTTCTTAATTTGGAAAGGCATGCTGCTAAATGGTTAAAACGTACATGTTTGCTCATTTTTCGTTCCCGATTGGAGGCCCCGTCCCAAATGGCACCCTAAACACTCGCTGTCTTCCTACGAGTCCGCACTTCCGTGACGTAATGCCACTTTGACTGTCGGGAAGAAGTCTGCTGCTGAGCTCGCTGATGGTCTGATGGACTTTACGTACCGTGCGAAAGTGCATATGAAGTGTTTAATTTGAGACAGGGCCAGACTTTTGCAAGCGACTTGTTCAAAAGAATTGGTTGAGTGAAGATTGTATTACTTACCCATGACACACAAAAGATGCTGAATTCAGAATAATAGTGCATTACTATGGAGCCCCTGGTGGAAAAAAAAATATGAGACTGGAGGAAAAATGATTTGGCAAAACTTTTAAGTTCTCTCGCAAATGTTTTGCGTTCCCCTGAGAAACTTTGCATTCGTTCGCAAAATGTTTGCTTTCCCCTGAAAAAATTGGCTTTCACTGGCAAATAAAACATTTTTTTGCAAGCGAGCGCAAAGTTTCTCAGGGGAACGCAAACATTTTGCAAGCAAAGACAAAGTTTCTCAGGGGAACGCAAAACATTTGCGAGAGAACGCAAACGTGTTGCCAAATAATGTTTTACTTCTTCACCATGTCCCTTTAGGGGCTCCGTACACTACCGAAATTGCACTGCTATATTTTTATTTAGCATAAATAGTAAGAGTAGTATGCTATTCCGAAATCAACCACTGATCAATCCGATCGAATCTTTTTTTTTTTTTTTTTTTTTTTACTGAGCTTATTTAATATTTGAATCATTGAATAAATCAAATCTCCACCACTAGCCTAGTTCACACGCAAACTTCTCACAGCTGCTTATCACTTCTGACCTGGTCGTTTTGGTTTAATTATTTTTTTTATATATATATATATTGCGATTGATTTAAGAAATATATATATATTATTAAAAGTGGGTTAACTGCTGTTGAATAAGGTGTCTTCCCCTTTGGCGAAATCACAGACAGCGAGTGACAGATCAACGGGTATTTAATCTGCTGGCAGATGTGCGTTTCTATCAGAGCGCCGGCACAAGATTTAATCATTTCCTCGGTGTACCAAAGAGCAAAGACGTTGTCGAGGTCGACTGCTGCCAGATTTGAAGTTAATCTTCACAACGGATCCATGTTTTTGGATCAGAGAGTCGCCAGTGCCCTCAATTGAGCTCGCGCGCACGGACTGGGAGTCGCGCGGTCCCTGGCTGTCAGAAACGCCACTATGTCCTGAAAGCACCGCGGGAAGGGATGACTTATTCTGGAAAGTGATGCCCAGTTAGCACCTATGGATGTGAGGATGGGTGATTCCCACCAGTACGAGTGAGTGGAAAGATGCTGCTCGGATGGAAATCATTCCTGTATGGATACACAAAGAAGAAGGATATGTATGTTGAGTGTGTCTCCTGCAGGTGTCCCATGCTGAAGGGGACAGGTGTGAGCTTCATCCTGCTGTGTCTGATGGCAGAGGTCAGTCTCAGCGCGCAGCAGGTCTTGAGAATCGGTGAGTATCAAAGCTCTTCATTAATAACAGCTGTGTGTGGAATTAACATTTCTGGACTGTGATGTTTGTTTGTTTCATTTTGGCAATTTCAATGTCTCCAAAACTCTGGACACTTGAAGTTGCTCAAAAAATTGTCATTGCATTAGAACTTCTTTAGGTTTTAATTTGTGTGCCTCGTGCTTCTATGCGATAAAAGTGGCCCCTTATTTATCCATATGAAAGTTTTTTTTTTTTGGCACTTAAAGGGTTAGTTCACCCAAAAATTAAAATGATCCCATATCAAGCCATCCTAGGTTTATATGACTTTCTTCTTTCAGACAAACACAATCATCAGATACCCTGGCTGTTCCAAACTATATAATGGGAGTGAATAGTAGTTTTTGAAGCCCATAAAAGTGCATCCATCCATCATAAAAGTAAACCATATGACTCCATACGGATTAATAAAGACCTTCTGAAGCAAAGTGGTGCGTTTTTGTAAGAAAAATATCCATATTTATAACTTTATAAACTGTAATCACTGGCTTCCGGTAACAGAGTCTAGTTCCAGCGGTAGAGTGACCTCTGACCCGACGCAACTTAACTTTTGGTCATCACATATGATTGCAAATGATTTTTCTTATTAGAAAATTATTTTTAACAATCCTGAGGTGATAAATGTCAATAATGGAAATTGCATAAGAGGTAGAATGTTGTTGATTCATTGTTTTTGGATAGTAAAACTAAATCCTTCTATTTGGAATCTAATCAAGCAGAATCAGAATATGTTAAGTCTTATGATCACACACGCAATTTTTTTTTCTATAATTTTCTAAAGCACAATTTGAACTATCTAGATGGCAGAATATCATCCATAAGTTCTCAACCTGAGTCATTCATTTGTGTACCTCTTTCGTGCATGTATGAGGTGATGCTTCCAGCTGCAGTATTTTCATTGGACTTTCCAGTTCATTCCATCTAATCCTATTGTTTTATGAGAGAGAGAGAGAGAGAGAGAGAGGGGGGGGGGGGGGGGGGGTCTGGACAGATATGCTAAAATGCAGGTTAATCTACTATCTAACAGCTTCTTATGATCTGTTGTTGTTTTTATTGATTTAATGCAGTCCAGTATATGAATGTTGTAAGTTTGGTAATGCATAATTAATGTAAAGCTCAACTCTGGCCCTCGAGGTCCACTTTCCTGAGTTTAGCTCCAACCCTAATGAAACACACCTGTGTTTGAAACCGCCTCCTATACCCTCATTCACTATTCCCTATACATTAGTTCACTAATATTCAGACACTGACGGCTGCTTTTGCATAGTTTGTGTTTGCAGTTTAATAATCATTTGAAATGAAGCAAACTGGCAGCTCCAGTAGTAATGAAAAGATTTATCTTGAACTCTGTCATGGAAACTGGCATGCACTAACCCTTAATTAAACTATTTAATAATCAATTCAAAAGCAATGATAACGCTATAGCCACATTGGACCAGCAGTTTGGAAAATAAATGGACGATTCGGTTCAATTGGCATCCAATTCGGCACGACCCTTACGACCCGTGCATTATGGGTATTCTCTAGCCGTGAAGTGTACATCGTTTGTTGGACTGAATGAGTGCACTAGATAATGTCCACTATGGTTTCGGGCACCACTACTAATGGATGTCCCCTCAAATAATTCCCTATTAAAGGGTTAAGGGGTGATTTCGGACATGGCCAAGGTCTTCAGGATTACTAGAAAGCTCAGAGAGGCGAGTTTCATCTGGTTTGGGGCAAAACTCAGCAGGACGGTTGACCTCAGAGTTGTAAAGAATTGTGTGATGATGTTCACAACATAGTGTGGTTGTTAACTAGTTAAATAACAATTGAGATTTATGGATTGGTATACCAGAGGTGGCTGATTGTGTTTCTTTGGATTCTTTTATAATGTTCTTTGTGCGTTTAATCCGCTGTTATAATTTCTCCTGGTCTGAGGTCGAATCTAATCTTTGTTCTCTGCAAACCTTTAATCTGCTCCATATGGTTAGCGTTTCAATTAGTCCTCTCAGCTTTTGGGTCAGTCGCTGGGTAATACTGAGAAATCGTCCCTGTTAAGCATGTTAAACACGCCGGGCTAATCTGCTTTCTGCTCAGAGACCCTCGGACTGACCCTGCCAAAGCTCTGCGAGGGTGTTTCAATGAGGAATATATTACTAACAGTTTGGTTATGAGATGCTGACTACATTTATTTACACTCACATTTACACTTATGCATTTAGCAAATGCTTTTCTCCAAAGTGACTTTACAAAAGAGGATGTGAAAAGTTGGATTTTATTACTTAGAGGGTTTAACATTTTATTTAACCAGACTAGAAACAGTTTTAGATTCTAGAAAAGTATAAGGATTTATGTCCAGGTCACATGTCACACCAAAATCAAAACATTTTTCCCCCCATGAATAATTCTCATTCATTTTAAATAATAATTCTCACTAGATTCTCATTAATGTAAAAGATTAGGATAATTGCTGCGGAACAGAATTAATAATAATTCTTTTTTATATATATTTTTTTATATAAAATATTTTAACATAAATATTCACATTTTAACATAATAATAATAATAAAAAAAATATATATATATATATATATATATATATATATATATATATATATATATATATAATGTATGTATTGGGGGGAGGGGGGTTAAATGTGCTAAATTGTCAAGAAAATAAATAAGGCTCTATTTCCTCTATGCAAAAAAGGTACTTATTTCTTTCTTTTTTTTATTCTTTTTTTATGTGAAATACAGTATGACCAAGTTTTTTTTTTTTGTTTGTTTTTTTTTTTTTTTAGAAAATTTTGTGATAGCCTATTCAGTGCATTTTGGAAAGCATCCCTGTGATGTTTATGAACAGATTTATTAGATGCTGTTATTTCATTCAAAACAATCGTTTAACTGCATTGGATTAGATTTTGGGATTAATTAAAATTTTTGATTATTATTTAATTAAGATTTTAATTTCTCTGTTTACTCTGTATTTTTAATCAGAACAAGCTTAAATCATCTGATTGGCCAGTTCTAGAGATCAGGTACCCAGAACAGAGACATCTCAGTCTCACACACACACACACACACACGCGCACACACACACACACACACACACACACACACACACACACACACACACACACACACACACACACACACACACACACACACACACACACACACACACACACACACACACACACACACACACACACACACACACACACACACACACACTGTGATGCAGTCATGTGGGATAGTGGGATGTTGAATGAATGGAGGGAACAACTGCATCTTTGTCCTTCGCTCCTTTAGCTGTTGGCTCACATCACAGTCCGTCTCTGAGACTCAACACTCACGTCCACAACTCTCACAGCAACACACTGGCACAGTCTCAGGGTTATGTGACACAGATTTCAGGAAGATCAAGATGGCCTTCACCAAAAATCACAATTTTGCTTCTAGGCCGTTTGATTCAAAAGTTAAAGCCTACACTAGGCCTACTGGTCAAACGGTTGGGATAATTAGGATGTTTTTTATTTTCATTTTTTAAAATAAGTCTCTTATGCTCACCAAGGCTGATCGAAAAAACACAGTAAAAACAGTAATACTGTGAAATATTATTACAATTTAAAAATAACTGTTTTCTATGTGAATATATTGTAAAATATAATTTATCCCTGTGATCAAATCTGAATTTTCAGCATCATTCCTCCAGTCTTCAGTGTCACATGATCCTTCAGAAATCATTCTAATATGCTGATTTATAGTAGGAATAAATTACATTTTAAATAAAAAACAGTTATTTTATATTGTAATATTTCACAACATCACTCTTTATTAATGCAGCCTTGGTGAGCATAAGAGACATCTTTCAAAAACATAAAAAAAAAAAAAAAAATTAATTACTCAAACTTTTGACCAGTAGTGTATGTGAGGTTTTGAACTATAGGTGGCGCTAGTGGGTTTGAAGGACTGATATTGTCATCAGGAATGTTCAGATTCAGACCTTGCCTGTAGAGGCGACCTTTGCAATTCGCAGGCCCGTTTTAAGGAAACATTCTGAGAAACAATGTTATCTCATATTTCGCTCTTTATAGTGTATTTATAAAAGCACTCTAGGCTATCTCTTTAACAACAACTGTTGTTACATTCACAACTGAAAACAAAAACAATCTTTGTTCTTCAGTCCCTCAGCTAAAATGAAATGATTCTAAACCCGCCAGTAGGTGGCGGCAAATCACTGCCTTAACGAATTAATCACTGAATCATTCTGTCAAACGATTCTTTCAAAACGGATGATTCATTCAGGGACAAAGCCACTCATTAGACTGATTCATTCAAAAACACGGATTCATTCAGTAAC
The DNA here is from genome assembly GCA_023718395.1 of Leucaspius delineatus. Taxonomy (NCBI): domain Eukaryota; kingdom Metazoa; phylum Chordata; class Actinopteri; order Cypriniformes; family Leuciscidae; genus Leucaspius; species Leucaspius delineatus. The sequence continues at coordinate 9,869,975 of CM043362.1, read as the reverse complement.
GAAACTGAAACTGTGTTGCTCGGAGACGTGCAATGGCTTTACTGTTTGGAACTATTTTCGTTGGCAAAATAGAGGAAAAACGGATAATATAATCTCTAAAATGTAAGTCACCTAATAGCCTATTAACTTATTGTTTATTGAATCGTTGTATAAAATCAATATCACATTTCCAAACGAGCTGATATTCGGGAACACAGCACGTTCACTCGTGTGATATTGCTTATTAGTATTAAAAACAAGAACTTATACGGAGACTTTGTCTTTCACCATATCTTGGTTTTTGGAAGCATTTTTATTAATATTGGTGGCATTTTAGCCCCATTGCCCTGTTAATTTATTTGAAGATGCATTGTATTATGCAGCTTTAAGTAGAATTTGTGCATTTGTTTCATATGTTAATGGAGTTTCAGTCCATAAGTGAAATCTTTATAGTCTCAAAGACACACCAAGGTTGTCCGTGTGACACGCAAACATTAAACCCCGAGCCTGAAATCAATTAAATCCGATTTATTCCACTTCACGGCGAATTGTGCAATTTGTCAAAGTCACGCTTTTGATTGATGCCTTCATTTGATTAGCATCTCATTACCCCAAACCCCTGCGATGATGTCAGAGCTGAAGACATGTCTGCCAATGAGATATAGAAGCCGGTTGAAATCTGAGTGAACTTCATGCATCATGATGAAGGTTCATCAAGTGTTTCTGAAACTGTGCCCAGTTTGTTCCCAGAATGCATGTTTGTTTAATTGGCCTGTGATTGGATGATTATGTAACAGGTCAACAGGTCAGCCAATCATTTCATTTCTCTCTGCTAAAAGGTCCAACCCATTGTGTACTACTGTATATTTCTGAAGGTTAGAAATGTTTTGAACTGTGTTTTGGATGATAAAAAGTATATTCAGGTTCAGATGCATCCGCTCTCTGAATCTGAGAACAGCAAAATTCAATAGAAACCACCGTAATCCGGACATCATTTCTACCAAAGCAGCTCAGCATAGTGGAACGCTTCGCTAATGAAAAGCTATCCTCATTTGTGCTGCTACATCTCCTCTGGAAGTCACATGAAGGTGAGGATGTTAGAGGATTCTGGCATGTTCAGTGTTTCTTGCTTGACTGCTCAGATTTTCATTTTCGTCACTGATGTAATTCGCTTCCATAATGCTCTGCTGCTTTTCAGGTTATATTTGCCCTATACGCAAATGTCAGAATAGGGTTTTGAATAATATTCTTAAGATTACCTCCATCTTGTATTTGTAAATAAGTAAGTACTGCACATGAACAGGAGAGTTTGAGAAGGAAAAGACTTGTTTTATTGGAAGTGAAAATGAAAAATAAACTGGAAGTGAAAGTTAAAAGTTATAAAACATATTATTATAAAAATTTTAATTCCTAATTCAAATATTAAAATAAAAATTCAAGAAAGCCCAGCCCAGGTAACGAATCACATTACTTTCCATAATACAATATTGTAATATCACATACCTTTTAAAAGTAGCTTTCCTCAACACTGCATATAAGATTGTAGTGGGAACTGGGAAGCATGCAATTTTACTAGAATTATTAAAAAGTATTAAAACATTTAAAATATATTATTATAAAAAAATATTATTATTATTATAAAAATTACAAAACAATTTAATTTATTTAGCAGATCCTGAGTGATTACAAAAGTGTTTCAGTTTCACATATAATTTTGCAGCGGTCAACAAACGGCAAGCATGCAATTCACAAAGTTATCTGCAGTGGTGTAAAGTATTAAAGTAAATGTAATTAGTTACTATACTTTACTGAGTAGCAATGATATTAGCAACTTTTACTCTCTACTTGACTACATTTTTGAATAAGTATTTACTCTTTACTCCAATCCATTTGTGATGAGTAATGCAGTTACTCGTTACATTCTGGCTGCGTCCGAAAGAGGACGTATTCCAAGGTCTGAGGACATCAAGGCACGTCCGAATCCAGTGTTAGTTTCTCTTCCTGTCTCCTGAGAGACCTTCATCTGATGGATATTTGAAGGCAACACAGATGTATCCTTCGTTGCCTTTGATATCCCACAATCCTGTGCGTCCATTCTGTGACAGTTGAGCTAGAAAAATAAAGATGGCGTCTGAACGTTGCGTCTGGTCATCGGTTTGTGTGTAAATCAATGTACATTTCTGATCAACATTTCTAGTGAGAATTTACTATTGTAGTCATTAAATACTATTATTACATGGCTTGGTTGAATTCTAATGTAGAATGTGGTCTTGATAACACACCGTTGCCATGAAAAACAGAGCGTTGCTATGGACGCAGGATTCTAACCGTAGAGACGGAATGGACTATTTTCTTTAGCGGAAGCAATACAATCGGTTTTAAATCAATAAACTCCTTTTAAATCAATATTTTGTGTCAAATTATTGATTTATTTGGTAGGTTGCCATGTAATAAGCAGGATAATGTAGAGCGAGGTGGTTGTTATAGCAAATACAACCCCTTCAGGCTGATTCAAGACCAGGCTCATTCAAGTCCTGATCAGCCTGTCGGGGTTGTATTCGCTATAACAACCGCATTATCCCATATGGAGCTTTTCCATTACCAGTACCAGCTCAACTCGACTCGACTCGCCTCATCTCGGCTCGGCTCGCTTTTCACTCCGTTTTCCATTGCAGATAGTACCTCCACAACAGTACCGGGTCGTCAAAGCAAAGCCGCAGGAAACTGCCTTGACTTAATCTTCTACGCAACATACACCCGCTACTCACACACACAGGACAATGGAGGAAATCGAGTGTATGCTGTTTTTGGATGTTTTTGTTTTTGTTTTTGCTGTTTTTTATTCAGGATACTCCGTCTGGCGCGTGCAATGATGACGCAGTGAATAGTGACGATTCTCTCTTACCAATCAGCAGTCTGCCGTGTTTTCACGTCACATTTTAGTATCGCCTCAGCTCGCTGCGAGGCGAGGTGAGCCGAGGCGAGCTGGTACTGTGTAGTGGAAAAGCGCCATTACTTAAATACTACTTTTCAACAAAGCTCGCTCTATTTTGCTGTTGATCATTAAACTGTTACGTGTCCTCAGAAGTCAGTCCGAAATGCGCAGACGCTGCCTGTAAAGTCATTGCCTGATTGGGCAGCGAGGCAACAAGTCAATGCCCGAGTTTTCGGACGCAGCCTTTGCGTGACACCTAACTTTTTCTGCAGCCGTTTATTTCTGTTACAAAAGAATATCGCCATCTACAGGGCACTGAAGGAACTATATCTTGTGTGTTTTGCCTTTACTCACCCAAACTCATCAACAAGGCTACTTTACACAAATGTGAGTGTATTAGCAGGTTGCGAATCACAGGTGTTTCATATATGAGATGAGAACATGACTACAGCCGCTGATGAGGCCGAAACCAGCACATCCAGTGCAACCAGGCTTTGAATATTTCATTTTACTTAACATTATTTTATGTATCTGTCATATTGAAGAGAACTTTTTGAAGGATATTGGTTTTTTTTTGTTTTTTTGGAGCACTTGAGCCTAACTGAGACTTGAGAGTTTGTAGGCGTTTAAGAGACTGTTATATGAACCTTGATTTATTGCAATTTTGAGGTGTTCAGTTTTATTTTGATTTTAGAAAATAAACATGTGATTGCTCTCCTCACAAATCAACAGTTTCTTGTTTTTCACTGCTATGTCTCTCAGGTGTTGAGGACTAGTGCATCTTTAACCCTTGTATTGTGTTCGGGTATGTAGGACTTTATCAAAAGAAAAATGATACGATTAATTATTTGTTCAAACTCAGACTCATTGGCCTTGGCTCATTTTCTGTGAAGAATATATATCAGAACACATTTTCAATGACCACACACTGTACAAGTGTGTGTGTGTGTGTGTGTGTGTGTGTGTGTGTGTGTGTGTGTGTGTGTGTGTGTGTGTGTGTGTGTGTGTGTGTGTGTGTGTGTGTGTGTGTGTGTGTGCGTGTGAGAGAGATTGTGTGTAAGTGTGAGAGAGTATGCAAGAGGGAGTTTTGTGTTGCCGTTCCCGCACAAGGTTGCAATTCTTAAATGTGATCTAAAAAAGGAAAAGAGAAAATATTAACCATACATGCTGTTTATATTGTGTGTAATTGGGATGAAGTAAACATCTGTTGAGTATTTTAACATAAAATTGTTTGATTGTGTTGAATTAAAAAAAAACTAAATGCAGCAGGTCCACCAGACCCATAACAAAAATATGAACACCACACAAGGGTTAAACCTACATTAAGTACGAGTAAAATACTTGGTGACTTGAAACTTGTAATGGTGTCATCTTCGCTGTAAGGTATCTGTACCTTTACTCAAGTTTGGTTTTCAGGTAGTCTTTACAGGTTATCTGCTGGAAACCTAATGCAACCACTGTTACGTATTACCAGATATAAACAGTGAGAGTTTAAGAAGGAAAAGGCTTGTTTTACTGGAAGTAAAATTGAAGGATGACTCCAGGTTGTTCGTCAGGTGTTTGTTGGGATCGGTGGGTTTTCCCTGATTATTCCGAGCATCAGCATGAAGCTCATGTCAACAGCGGCTCCACGCTGGTACACCAAATCAGAGAGGTTTGCATGCAGTGTCTTGTGGAAACCGGTCACTTTGAGGTACTTTGCGGATTTGCTGTTCATGAGGTAGTTAATCTCAAAATGGTGAGTGCAATGTGTTTACAGACGTGGATTAGCATGTGCACAAGGTGACTTTGAATTTGTAGAGAGCTTCCCCTGAGTAAGCAAGCCTGTAACGGGTTTGATTGCTTTCTTAACTCCTGATGCAAAAGCTGTTTTGATAGTAAATGTGCATTGGATTTGCCTTTTTTATCTGAAAGATAAGAGCGTCGGCTTTAGGTTGTTCTCATGGTTTCAGACTGGTTTGTACTGTAAAGTATAATGGTATTGAATTATTGCTATTTGCATATATCATGTACAGTATTTCCAAGCTCAGCAAAACCCATTGTGTGTTTGTTGGTCCGTGTGAGGCATTGCTGCCCTGTGAACCTTGACGGTGCATTTGTTTCTGAAGACATAGGCTTTACACACAGCTCTGAGAAAACCAGGTGCCTTAACCAGTAACCCGGCAACAAGCAGATCAGGACCCGTCATGGCTGACTTCCTCGCTTCCTGAGAGAGAAACTGCTCTTATTTAAAGGGTTAGTTCATCCAAAAAATAAAATTCTGTCATTAATTACTCACCATCATGTCGTTCCAAACCTGTAAACCTTTCGTTCATCTTCAGGAACACAAATGGAGATCTTTTTGATGAAATCTGAGAGATTTCTGTCCGTCCATTGACAGCTACACAACTTACACTTTAACGCTTCAAAAAGTTCATAAAGAGATCGTAAAACTGAAGAGATTCGATCGCTTTATACTGTATGATGAAAAGTCTTTGAACAAAAGTTTTCCAAAGATGAACGAAAGGTTCAGTCTCGTGTTACGCAGCACGTTTGAGCTTCAGCAAGAGGTTTGTTCTCACGCATCAAGCAGGTTCGGTTGAGCTTCTGTTTATGTTCGTTAATCAATGTTTAAATGTGAATAAAAGCCTAAATTTAATCTGTTCATCATATAAAGCGATTGTGTCTCCTCAGAAAATTTGGACTAAACGGCTCAATTCATATAAATAAATTTTATAATCTCTTTATGAACCTTTTGAAGCGTCAAAGTGGTAGTTACGTTGCTGTCAATGGAGGGACAGAAAGCTCTCAGATTTAACCAAAAAAAATCTTTATTTGTGTTCCTGAAGAGGAACGAAAGTCTTACGGGTGAGGATGACATGAGGGTGAGTTATTAATTTTTGGGTGAAATATCCCTTTAAGTCTGAAATAGAAATAACAGTAACACTTTACAATAAGGATCATTAGTTAACGAACTAAGAATGAACATTACTTTTACAGAATTTATTCATCTTAGTTAATATTAATTTCAACATTTACTAATACATTATTAAAATCAAAGGTTGCATTTGTTAACATTAGTTAATGCACCGTGAACAAACAATGAATAGCTGTATTTTTATTATCTAATATTAACAAAGATTAATAAATACTGCAACAAATGTATTGCTCATTGTTAGTTCATGTTAGTAAATACATACTAATGTTAACTATGAACCTTATAGTAAATTGTTACCTAAATACCTTTTAATGAAATAAATAACGAATGTTGTAGTTGCAGAGCTGCTCTACACTAATATTCTAACATAATCTGGTTGGTGAACAAAGAGAATGTCTGATTGCTGTCATGTATTTTCCTTCAATTAATGGCACATAGAGGTGTTTATGCATTTCTAACCCAAAACAATCTTAAATGTCATATATTAAACATGAGCTAAATATCTCTCATGCCCTCTATGGTTCTGTACAAAAACCTATAGTGATCTTCCTTGCTGTATACTGTATACTTCTTAGGCAGCATCCTAAATGAAAAAGAACATCATTATTATTAGGAGCATTATTTGGAACACCATATAGATAGATAGATAGATAGATAGATAGATAGATAGATAGATAGATAGATAGATAGATAGATAGATAGATAGATAGATAGATAGATAGATAGATAGATAGATAGATAGATAGATAGATAGATAGATAGATAGATAGATAGATAGATAGAACATTTTATAAGTATGTTTGGTATACAAAGATATTTAGCTGTCTGTTCTTTTACACAATGCATTCTTTGCTAAGTAAATAATGTAATTAGTTCATGCAGCATATCATAAGATAAAGCATCATTAAATCAAACATGGCAGCTGAACAGTGACAGAACGATGAAGCTGTCAAGACCATTGAAATGAATTTGAGCGGTTCCACAGGAATAATTTGAACATCTGAAGCTTTAGTACATATTTGATTTTCATGGCCTTTTCACATAAGCCTGTAAGAGGTTCTGCTCGAACAGCCACAATGAAATGTCATTACCTTGAGCTTACCGCTGAGAAAGTCTGTATTTTTATCCCTCCTGTGAGAGTGAAATATTCCCCACGGAGGAGAGCAGCTCCTGCGTGGTGTGGTTTGCTAACCGTAATTAACCCTGGTGTTTATCGGGCTGGATTTGAGCGTGTTTCACCCACACAAGGGTCTCTCAGTGGAAGAAAAAGGTCATTCACAATGAGAGCCCAGAGGGGAGGTCTTGCCCTCTCGTTCTTTACCTCTCCTCCCTTACAACATCAATCACAATCTCTCCAAAAAAATCCTGTTGAAGTTGTTTTTCGAGGTGCTCGCAGCCAATCCCTGGCGTCTGAGGGATGATTGTTCCAGAGTTGTCATCTTTCAGACAGGTGATTTGATGTGGTTCATGGAGAACAAGTAAGGTTAACTAAACAAGAACAATTTTGATTTAAAGAACTAGTTCGGTCAAATATCATAAATGTTAAACAATAGACTTTTACTCATCATAACTCAATAAAATGATTAACTAAAACTGTACTGATAGAATCCCATTTGATCTCATAGTTCCCAGGTGTTTCCACCCATTGGTCATGTTTTGTGTCACTTAGGGCAACAACTGTGCTATAGTTATATATACAGTATACTGTATAAATGTAACATTAGGAATTATTGTCACATATGTTTCCTTACAGTGATGCTATAAGAACCATTTTTGATTCCCCAAATAACCTATCAGTGAAAAGTTCTTAAAAGAACATTTTAATAATCTAAAAAATTTTTTTTAAATCTTAAGAACATTTTGTCCAATGGAAACATTCCATGAATGTTAAAGGTTCTTCAAGGAAACATAGATGCCAAAAAAATACTTTTTTTGTTTTGTTGCATATAGTCACCAATGCTTGTATGTTGTGCATTTATCATCACACTACTATGTGTTTTCTCTGAGGTTTGACTAATAATTTAAACCTGTTCTCCTGTACAGATATGTGTGTATGCTGTGCACTAAAGCAGATTTTGTATTTGTTTTGTCGTATTGTGTCTGTAGTTGTCGTGTAGATGTAAGGTCATTTAAGGATTAGAGACGTCATGACCGAAAATTCATAAACTGTTTTGTGCTTCCGCAGCTTGAGAAAACAACAGAGATTGTGAGACAATCAGTATGGCTCTTATCTTAGGGTAATAATTGTTTCATTTGCAGCATTTTAACCTTCACCATACACGTACGTTACCTTATTGGTTTCTGTGTTTACATTTTTGGAGAAACATCTTTTCTTGAATGAAGCATTTCAGATTCTTCTAAGTTGACACACAGTAAAAGTATAGAGCTATAAAATGCATTTGAGACTTTGTTGAGGTCTCTAAAGGAGATTTGAGATTACTAATGTCTTTTTTGACCAAACAATTTTTCCATTTTCTGTCTATGCAGGGGGGATTTTCGAGACACTTGAGAATGAACCGATTAGCGTGGAGGAACTTGCCTTCAAATTCGCTGTAACCAACATTAACAGAAACAGGACTTTAATGCCCAACACCACCCTCACCTACGACATCCAGAGAATCAACCTGTTCGACAGCTTCGAGGCCTCTAGACGAGGTGTGATTCTTACATTTACATGTTTGACAGACACTTTTATTCAAAGCAACAGGATCAGTTCATGCATTGCCTGGGAATCGAACCCATGACTCTGGTGTTGCAAGCACCATGCTTTACCATTTGAGCTACAGGAGTGGTAGCAAAGAGAGCTCAAAGCAAATCCTAATATGATTGTATACATTGTGTATTAAACTATTAAAAACATATCTGTTCATTAAAATAAAGCTTAAATAAAATAAAATATAAATGTTAGTTTTTAAAGTAATATAACAATTACAATTAGAAAAAGGTTGATTTGGAAAGTTAAACTGAAATAAAACTGTAATTTTTAAATTGTAAAACTGAAATAAAAATAATTAAACCTAAATAACAATATTTAAAAAACAAAAAAAGTAGTAAAAGTTTCACTTTGCGAAATGACTAAAAGTTAAACTAAAATTAACATGAAAACTAAAAACAAAAGCTAATTCAAAACAGCAATAAAACTCGAATAAAACTAAAATTAAAATAACACCAGTGTTACCTGCCGTGAAATTTACTAGAAATTTCGGAGTGAAAAGTGTTTCTACACCAATTTTTTTTCAGTGTACCTATTAGTAGTTTATTTTATATATTTGCATTTGAATATGATGGATAAGTTATTACAATATATGTTTTTCCGTTACTTTACCTCATCGAAATAAATGAACCAATTTCAACTTCATTTGTACAAGATTCAACACTCTTAACAGTAAAGGTTATTTATTGCCATTCCATAAAGAACCTTTCAAATCCATGGCATCTTTTCAAAGCACAAAAGGTTCTTTATAGTGGAAAACGATTATAAAATGTTCTTCACACTAAGAAAATAATGTTTTGGGAATCGTTTTGGAACCTTTAATTTCAAGAGTGAGAGAAATAAATGAGTAGAAATGACTTTTACGGCCAGTTTGATTATACTTAAAACATTTAAGGCAGCTGAACTTAACATTTTAAGTTGAATTTGGGGGAATATCTGATCAGTGTGTTAATAAAGTCCCTGATGTTCTCTTGGTCTCGCTGTCAGCCTGTGATCAGCTGGCTCTCGGTGTGGCCGCGGTGTTCGGCCCGTCCCACAGTTCTTCAGTGAGTGCGGTCCAGTCCATCTGTAACGCGCTGGAGGTTCCTCACATCCAGACCCGCTGGAAACACCCGTCTGTGGACAACAAAGACAGTTTCTACATCAACCTGTTCCCAGACTACGCCTCCATCAGCCGCGCTGTGCTGGACATCGTGCAGTTCTACAAGTGGAAAGCCGTGACGGTGGTGTACGAGGACGCAACAGGTGGGCAGACTCTTCAGAAACACCCTTTTTATTGCTCAGATGTTTCTCTTTCATTTCTCAGGAGAATAGGTTACATTTTATTTGGTAACACTTTATTTTACAGTGTCCTTGTTACATATGTTACAAGTATTTATCATAGTAATAACAGTAAATTATGCATAATTACAAGTAATTAACTCTAAACCAAACCCTAACTGTAACTCTATAGTAAGTACATGTAGTTGCTTATTATTACTCAGTACTTAAATATGTAATTACACTGTAACAAAGACACCTTAAAATAAAGTGTAACCTTTTATTTTAAGGTAATGTACAGTAGTTACATTGTACTTACTCAAATAAGCAGTGAGTAATATTAATTAACTACATGTGCTTACTAGAAAGTTACGGTTAGGGTTTGGTTTAGGGTTAGTTACTTGTAATTATGCATAATTTACTGTTATTACTATGGTAAGTACATGTAGTAACGTGTAATTACATCACCTTAAAACAAAGTGTTACCCAAGTATCAACTTTGGCTCGCATGATTTGATGATTTGCTGTTATCAATGTTGAAAACAGTTGTGCTGCTGCATATTTTTTGTGGAAACTGATTATTTGATGAATAGAAAGTTTAAAATTAATCAAATAAAAAAACATATTTGAAATATAATATTTTGTAACATTATAAATATCTTTACTGTCATGTTTGACTAATTTAATGTGTCTTTGATTCTCTGATTTTGTCTATGCATTATTTTTAGGGCTAATTCGTCTTCAGGAGCTGATCAAGGCTCCGTCGCGGTACAGTATCAAGATCAAAATCCGGCAGTTACCGATAGGAAGTAAAGATGCCCGGCCGCTTCTTAAAGAGATGAAGAAGGGGAAAGAGTTTTGTGTCATCTTTGACTGCTCGTACCAGACCGGAGCAGACGTCCTCAAACAGGTACAGTAACACACCGGGACTGAGCGACATTCACAGCTGGGTTGGGATGGCCTTTTCCAATCCCAATTCCATTTTAAATTTAATTTCAATTTGAATCGAGGAAGCAAACATTCCAGTTTAAATGTTTGAATGCATTCATGCACTGCAATGAATAAAGCTTATTTTTTCTGTCCTCATTGGCAGATGTTTTTCTTGTTTTAAGCATGAACTCTCTTTATTGTGATGAATTATTAGTTTTTTTTAGAAAACAAGACTTAATATCTTAAGTATGTTGGCGTCTCGACTAAATTTATCTTGATTTAAGAAAAACTGATTTAACTGACTGCAATTTTTGAGTGTCGAGACAAAGCCTTGTTTAAAAATTGAGTAGTAAAGAGATTGTAGTAGTAAAGTAAAAGACTAAAGCATGACCTGTTTTGAATTGATATTGTGTGATGTTCTGACATTATTCACCGATGTCTGATGTCATTCATTGACATCATCAAATCCCATTTACCGTGTTACAGCAATACAAATACAAATCCCTAAACTAAATCCCCATCAAATGTGATGCGTTTGATTGCTCCACTTTGTGGCTGATGTTACAAAAAGACACAGTCATGCTTTATTCCAGTGTTTTGATTTCAGGTCTCGTGGGGTCAGAGCAAATACTGTACATGTGTGTCTTTAGATATCTAATGCTCATTTTATGAGTATGCGGGTGCAGAAGGAGGTTTAACACGTTCTCCTCTTTCTCTCTCTTTCTGCTCTAGCTGTTGTCTATGGGCATGATGACAGAATACTACCATTTCTTTTTCACCACTCTGGTGAGTTTCTCACATGGTTTCTTTGAGTTTTTCTTTGGTTTTGTCATTGTTTTGACAGGGATTTTCAACAGCATGTGTTCTGCTGGTTTGCATTTAGTGTTCTGCAATGTTTTCAGTCACTAGATGCTGCCGTGAGGATGTATTTTTGTAGGCCAACCTGTAACCCTGGTTCCCCTGATAAAAACCCAATAGGATTTTTCCATTTTCCTTTTTTTGGATTGTTGGCAAAAAAAAAAAAAAGCTCTGTTATGAACAAATTTGATTGTTACACATTTTGTTCATTATGATAATATTCACTAGTGAACACAACTTTTATGTATTTTGAAGTCTCAATATAGTCATCAGAAGTAAAAAGCAAAAGTTAGGCTATTAACAAACACTTTACAATAATGTTTCATTTGTTAACATTAGTTAATGTTTTAACTAACATGAACCAACAATGAGCAATACATTTATTACAGTATTAATTAATCTTTGTTGATGTTAGTTAATAAAAATACAGCTATTCATTAGGGAGGCACAATATATCGGCCACCATATCGGTATCGGACGATATATGTTCATTTTTTATGTTATGGCCGAAAAGAAAATTTGGCCGATATATTTAAGCCGACAAATAATGGATTATTTCCTTCAGTTGAGGCACTTCAGATGGACACTGTTCGCTATTAAGGGGTTGAATTGCTCGAAATTACTTCAAAAAGGAAAATACAGTAAAGTGCAACATGTGCAGCACAAGACTACATTACATTATAATGAGAACATCATTATAATTGTGTGTTTGAGACATGGCTGTTAATGGTGACTTGTTTTGTAATCAGGATCTCAAAAATCATATAAAAATTTTGATTTAGATTAATCGGCCAATATATTGGTTATCGGCTTTCAAATGTAAAGAATTATCGGTTATCGGTATTGGACAGAAAGTTAATATCGGTGCATCCATACTATTCATTGTTTGTTCATGTTAGTTCACTGTGCATTAACTAATGTTAACAAATACAACCTTTGATTTTAATAACATATTAGTAAATGATGAAATTAACATTAACTAAGATTAATAATTGCTGTAGAAGTATTGTTCATTCTAATTTCAGGTTACCTAAAGTAGTTAACTAATGTTAACTAATGAACCTTATTGTAAAGTGTTATCAACAAACTATACCATGATCACCCAACTTACTGCTGTGCTTTATGTTGTAGAATAAAACATGAAAATATCTTGAGCTTCTGTTAACCTGACCTTATTTCAGGCATTTAAACAAAAACTCATTGACTTCAGGACGATGGAACCGGACGTGCTAAAATGCTCATTTCTGGGGTTTGGCCTACAAAAATACGTCATCCCTGCGGCACTCAATAGCTTGAAAACAAATATTCTTTCTAAAGCATTTAATTTCATCTGTAAGGAGTGAGTTCATGTGTTGATATATATGCCACAGGATCTGTTTGCGCTGGACCTGGAGCCGTACAGATACAGCGGGGTGAACATGACGGGTTTCCGTCTGCTCAACATCGGCAACCCTCAGGTGGCGTCAGTGGTGGAGAAATGGTCCATGGAGCGACTGCAGGCTCCACCTAAACCTGAGACCGGCCTGCTGGACGGAATGATGACAGTCTGTCCATCCTCTACTTATATATCATCATATTACAGATAGTCAAGTTTTACTCTATTCTAGTATTAAATACAGTAAAATGGTACAAAGCAACACTATGGTATTTTGACGTTGCCTGGTCTTTAATAATGTTCTCAAAGCGTTAAAGGTCCCATGACATGCTATTTTTTGTAGGCTTTAATATAGGCCTTAGTGGTCCCTAGTACTGTATCTGAAATCTCTTTTCAAAAATTCAGTCTCGGTGCAGAATTATAGACACTACAAGCCAGTCCCAGAATGAGCTTCCTTCAGACAGGCCGTTTCGGTGTCTGTAGCTTTAAATGCTAATGAGGAGGAGAAAGGCAGCGCAAGGTGGAGGGTGGGTGTGGCCTTGACCATCTGCGGCAACGGTAGACCATGCATGTTTACATTGGATATATTAATGGCACGAAGACACGCAGTCGACTCGTTCAAGCATTTCAGTTTGACCCAGAATCTGATCCGGATGGAGAAGCAACAACTCAGCGGCTCCAGCAGGACATTTCCGAATGGTTAGTTTAAAATATTATGTCTGGATACGGTACTTTATTCGGATGGTTTACAGTTATTATCATGTAGCTAACGCTAACCTACTGTTGCCTTTTCATGAGAGATCTGTAACATCTGTAATTTATCTTATTACAATTACATCAAGCTCTGCGATCTTGAAATGCGGATATCGCGCGCGCCGTATAACCAACAGGAGAACGGTTATCCAAATAACAAAGAAGTGTACAACACTCGCGTTACAGTGTGTGTATTCACACAGATAAACTTCATAGCTGCATGGCTAATGTGACAGCCACATTCTACGTGTAACAGTCTAGGCAACCATAAACAGTAAAGCAACACACTTATATATCATTAGTTGACTTAGCTTACTTGTCCGAGGTGTGTAGCTGAGCCAAAGAGAGTGATCCAGACTTTAGTTTCAGACGTTCAGCAAGCCCAGCTCTGTATTGACCCTTCGGTGTTCATTTGTACATCCAATTATTGAGCAATTGTTATGCTTCGCTCGCTCAAAAGCCATGATATCTCTCGTGGACAAACTAAAATCGCGCGCGCGTTCCTACTTCCTTCCTAGCTCATTTTCTCATGGGCGGAAAATATTCTCTGGGCGGGCAAAGCAGAGACAGGGGAGGTAACATTCCTCCTTATGACGTCACAAGGAGGAGATTCAAGATCATCGCGATTGAGCTTCCATTTTCTCAAAGGCAGAGAAAGATAGCAAAAGCTTGATTTACATCAATTGAAATTTCTAGAAACTTGGGGACCATATACAGGCTAGGGGAACTCATATTAATGTTAAAAAACCTCAGAAAGTGAAAATTTCATGTCATGGGACCTTTAACATACAGTTTACTAAACCAAGAAAGTACTGGTAATATGTGACCCTGGATCACAAAACCAGTCACAAGTCGCACGGGTATATTTGTGGCAATAGCCAACAATACATTGTATGGGTCAAAATTATCGATTTTTCTTTTATGCTAAAAATCATTAGGATATTAAGTAAAGATCATGTTCCATGAAGATATTTAGTAAATTTCCTACCGTAAATATATAAAACATTTATTTTTGTGAGTGAATGCAGCACAATCGAGAACATAAATGGACAACTTTAAAGCAGATTTTCTCAATGTTGCGATTTTCTTGCACCCTCAGATTCCAGATTTTTAAAATAGTAGTATCTCTATCATAAAAAACCATACATCAATGGAAAGCTTATTTATTCAGCTTTCATGTTATGTATAAATCTCAATTTCAAATAATTGACCCATGTGACTGGTTTTTTGGTTCAGGGTCACATATAAGGTAACTACATGGGTTAAGGATAAGTTTAGGGGTAGGTGCCTAGTTATTACAGTTATTATAATAACTGTAATAAGTACATATGTACATGCGGAACAGGACTGTAAAGTAAAGTGCTACCAACATTATTTATATACATCGTTCAAGGAGTTTTTTTTTTTTTTTTTTTTTTTTTTGGAAACGTTTTAATTCGATGTTCATGTTCATTTTGTTAATGTTAAATGTAAATGTTTAAATGTTTCGGAATGTTCAGAAAACATTCAAAAGTAACATTCCCATAATCTTGGTGAATGTAGAATGATAAAATGGAATGTTTCCTTAACATAACCAAGAAAAAAAATGAGTTATATTATTTATATATATATATATATATATATATATATATGTCATAATATCACTTGTTTATATACTGATGTTTCAAAGCAGTTTCACATTAATAGACACGAAAATAACGAAAAATTCTTCAATTATGAAACAAATCCAATTTCATCTCTACAGAAGAAAACGATTGCTCAGTTTAGTTCAGTGTTAATTCAGTTTAGTAACAGTGTCAATGTTGCAAAGTTCATCAGTTATGGAATGAACTCAGTTGAACTGTAAAGCAGCTCTATAGAAGATAATAGTGTCATTATTCAACTTGAGTCAGTTCAGTGTTGATTCAGCTCAGTTCAATAAGTGTCCGTCAATTCAAGTTTTCTTGAATGAATGAGGCATTTATATAGCGCTTTCATATGTACTACTGTACATCCAAAGCGCTTTACAATAATATCAGGGGATCTCTTGTCCCCTGTTCTCTTGCTGATCTCTTGTTCTCAGTGTCAGTGTAGTAAAATCGATAATATTTCTTAATATCAAGTGTCTTTTGAAACCAGAATTGAATTTAGAAAGAAGTGAGTCATTATTTGAACAGATTGATCTAGTGTAGTAGCATGTCTGATGAATCATGTCTCTGTGTGTGCCTCAGACTGAAGCAGCGTTGATGTACGACGCGGTGTATATGGTCGCGGCCGCGTCCCAGCGAGCGTCTCAGATCACCGTGAGCTCACTGCAGTGTCACCGCCACAAACCCTGGCGCTTCGGATCCAGGTTCATCAGCCTGTTCAAAGAGGTAAATGCTCCTGCTTAAAGGGAGGATTTGGAGTAAATCAACCTAGGGTCCTTTGCACCATGACCTCGAGCCAAACACCCCCCAGAAGCCTTTTTTCCCCTCAGTCGAACATTATTAAAGTTAGAGCTTATTTAGAGATATCAGCCGAATGGCTTAGTGCTAATGGATCCAAGGTTGTATCTCGTAAATTACCCCACTAATAATGTCCAGAATGGTCCAAACTTATACAGTAGTACAAATAGGTTCTGTACTCATAAAACGAGACATTGGAAAGTTTGTAAGTACATCAGGAGTTTATTTAAATAACTTGCCTGACGGCTCACGCTAACGCTAACCCGGACGTCAACGTCACTTCCGTGATTTGGGAAAAATCACTAAGCCATCCGGCTGATACCTCTAAATAAGCTCTAACTTTAATAATGTTCGGGGTTTGGCTCGAGGTCATGGTGCAAAGGACTCTAGGTTGAAATGACTCTAAACATCTCTTTAAACACTTGTGATCAAAATGAAAAGGTTCACCCAAAAAGGAAATTCAGTCATCATTTACTCATCATTTACATTTGAATGACACATGGATGAGTAAATGATGACAGTATTATCGTATATAATCTTTTAAACTGTACCAGACACTCCTGAACTCGGATAGAGGGTTCAGTCCAAATGCATGAGTACTCAGTTTTCTGGAAAGTGTTTTGAGGCACTTCTAAACAGCTGCGGTGATTTATGTACAGACACTCTCTCTCTCTCAATGACATCTTCCAAGCGTTCTTGTCTTCCTGTTTTGGAGGAGGTATTGTTGAGTCAGCATGTTGGCATTGCAGGCTGGAGGATGAATGTGTTGGACGAGTCGAGTGTGTAATGGCTCCAGCTGAATTACTGATGCTGGCTGTGCGGGTGAACTCATTATAGTTGGGGATCTCTGCATTTAAAGGTGAAGCGTGTCATTTCTGCTCCACTAGAGGCACACAATGGAATTGTAACCGAATGGGCCGATATAACGTGGACTCAACCAATAGCGTGAATTTGGCAAGAGCCAAATGACGTCCACCTCTGTGGACCTATGGGTGGAGTTGTGTTTAGTGATGGGGTTATTGTGTTTAGTGATGGGGTTATGGGTAGGTTAGGGTGTTTTTGGATCTTCTAGCTCCACCCATCGTCTTTGCAGCGAATAATCTCTCGAATTTGGGGGTGGGATTACCTTTTTGTCTGAACCATGACCGGTGTGGAAGGAAATTATTATTTTTTAATAGAATAATGGGAAAAAAAAATATTTAATGTATTTTACAATTATTTATTTATTTATTTACAATAATTGGGTAGGTTTGGTTAGTTTTTTATGTAAATATATATTTTTTTATGTTGTTCTCCTCAGATATTTTTCGCTTTATATTGTCTCAAAATAGTTTTCCTTTTTTGCCTATTTACTTTAATAAACAGATCATGGAGAGCAGCAAGGAATGGATCATAGTTTTTATTTTATTTTATTTTTCTGTCATTTATTGGCATGCTCCTGTTTAAGGAAGATGGGTTTTAAAGGTTTTAAAATGTATTATTTATGGTATTTAAAAAAATGAACAAAAAACAACAACAACAACAACAATAAATATTATTATTATGATTATTTTTAATTTCTTAATACATTTGTTTTAAATAATAATAATAATAGTAAAAACAAAAAAGGAATGAATTTATTATTATTATTATTATTATCATCATCATTATTATTGTTAATCATGAATTGACAGGTATTTTAAAAGCAAACTAAAAACAACTTAATGTATTATTTATAATAATTTATAAATAATTTATTTAAACAACCAATAACAGAAACAATTATTATTATTATTAAATTAATTAATTTAAATTAAAAAAAACAGTTTTAGAGCCATAAAAGTATCTTTTTAGTTTAGTTTGTATGTATTTTTTCCAGATTACAAAATGTTTTGTTAAATTTTAATTCCATTCCTGCACAGCTCTGTCAAAAGAGATGTTTTCTGACACTTTCACTGAACTCGATGTTAGTTAATGCATCTCTGAAGTTCTTTAATCCAGTGCTGGTGGTGATGATGATGATGATGTCATCTTCTTGATCTTACAGTTAGTACAGGCTAGCACAGCTGGGTCTGGTGTGTTTAATCTTGGCCTGTTGGTAATTGGAGCTCACTGTACATGCGATCGAGAGCAGGATGTGATAAAAAGGAAGGATCTAGTGAGATTTACACTAGAGAATAATGACTAGAACAAATCTGGACAAAGGTCATGCGGCCTCAGTGTAAGTATATGGAGCAAGTCTTTTAAGATCTCCACTACTGTAAGTGAAGATTATGAATGCTACTACCCACCCCACAGCAAATTAAAGAAATAATCCACTGGATTTGCACATCAGGCTTTACTGAATGTCTGTTGACTATATAGGCGCTGCATCCTTGTAAATTCACATGTTCTGGGAAGATCCACTGTTGGGGAGATCGGTCTCTCCATTTGGAGAGTATCCAAACGTATCCACTCCGTGAGGTTCATTATAGAGTCCATTTGCTAACAACTCCTTGCAGAACAGCGCTGATCTATTGCTCTTGTGACTATTTGTGATCTATGGATCTCTCGGTTGTTTCTCTTCGCTGTTTGTCACTGGGTGAATGAGGCTGCTTTAGACAGATGATAAAAAGCAGAGATAAATATTGAAGGTAGCAAGGTTGAAGACACGTGTAGTGGTAGCGGGCACTATAAATAATGTTTAATTATTTAAGTAAATAAGCAAAGAGAACAGGGATTTGTTGGAGAAATATAAACCTTAACCGCACATAGACGCCAAACAGGGAGTATAAACACACTGAGAACTAAACAAGACACAGGTGTAAATCATAAGTAACCGTAGAAACAAATTAGGGAGTAATGAGTAACCAAGGAAATTATGCTTTACATTTCAATTTGACTTTACACATTACAAGCCTTATCCTCAAGGTCCTGGCACTACAGAGTGCTCGTTTGTCATTTATTTATTTATTTATTTATTTATTTATTTACTAGAATTCATTGAATTAATAATAATAATAGAATAATGGGAAAAAAAATTTAATGTATTTAACAATTATTTTTTTTATTTTTTTATTTACAATAATTCATTAAATGAATAATAATTTTATTTTATAAAAATATTGATTTATTTAATATAAATTCGAAGTGCTTGTTAGAAAAATAATTGTATGTTTTATATAATAAATAAATAAATACATTCATTTATAAAATGTATTAAATTAATTATATTTTGAATGAATTAATTTATTTAATTAATTTACTTATTAAGAATTCATTAAATAAATGATAATAATAGAATAATATAACAAATAATTTTATGTATTTTAGAATTATTTTTTATTTACAATAATTTATTAAATTAATATTTAAATTAAATTAAATTAATTATTTTATTATTTTATTTAATAAATAGGATTATTTACTTAATATAAATACAAGGTTTTTTATTTATAAAATGCATTAAATTAATCATATTTTTATTTTATGAATTAATGTATTTAATTATTTTTTTGACTAAAATTAATTTGACTAAAATAATCTATTAAGAATCTCTTTCTCTCTCTCTCTTTCAATCTTATACCCAAGGCCTATACTATAAAAAATTATGTCAGAAAGTCCCCCAAAACGCACGACAGTGTGTGTGAGCTAAAACAGCCAAGTAAAGTTATAAACACTGGGCTGGTTTTGTGCCAAACACACATTCTCAATAATGATGATGATAATAATGCTGCCGAGCTATTACGACCCCCTTATGTTCTCGTCTCCTCACTTCTGCAGGCTCAGTGGAACGGCCTGACCGGACAGATAGTTATAAACAAGACGGACGGCTTGAGGAAAGATTTTGATCTCGACATCATCAGTCTGAAAGAGGATGGGATGGAAAAGGTAAAAGCAGAAGATGCTCCCGCGATCTTCACCTGTCTAAGCCACGTATCTTAATATCTGTATCATACTGTACATGTCAAATCTTGGCTTTTTCTTTTCTTTTCACAAGCAGTTTATGGAAAGTGGTCGTTTTAACAAAGTATGGAGGAAGGTTTGTATTGATTGAATATCAGAAATGTGACGTTCAAGTCCCTTTTCCCTTTGCAAAATGTACCATGGTACTGAATGATTGCCATGTTATTTTCTAAAAAGCATGGTATTACCATGGTACTTTTTTCATCCGTGCCCCTCAACCTGCTGACACCTCTTGTGCTGGTTTATAGATTTGTTTTAAGTCTCATTAGAGACACATGGCTTAGTTATGGATTATACTTAATTTTTTTGACACTCAAAGTTATTACTTCAACTTATTACTCAATTACTCAAACTCTCAGTCTGTGGCTCAAAGCCGGCAGCTTCCAAGAGCTCTGCATGCAGTTATGAAATATCACATCACTCATAGAGTCAACAATGCAGAGAGCTCGTTTTATTAAACATCTGTTTATGAGCACTAATCGCACGCCAAGACACTCTCTTAATGTATGTTTTAAAAGAGCGTTCAGACAGTGGTGACGTAGCGTAGCAAATGAAGCTATACTGCGGTACACAGAGAGAATCTCAGAGGAGACACTGGATTTATATCAGTGGATCATGTAAAAGAAGGCACTGATAGAGGGATGATGGGGATGTGAAGCACTTGCTTTTGCTCAATAATATATGTGGTAGATAACTAAAAAATTCAGTCTGTTTTCTGCACTGTTTTAAGGCTCATTGCTCTCTAGATTTATTTTCCCTCAGACATTAAGCATTAATTTGGTTCATTTATTTCAATTTATTTTCCCTTGTCTTGTTTTCCTTTTACCTTGTAAGACTTCAAACTGAAGTGTTTTTGTTTTCATTATTTGTTTGTTAGTCTATTTATTTATTTATTTACAAGAAGTAAAGAAAATATTTAATAAATGTCTTTATTTATTTAATATCAACACAAGGTTATTGTTAGGAAAACATAATTAAGTGTATTTATATAATAAATAAATAGTAGATTTATAGAATGTATTAAACTAATTTATAACTTTATGTAGGCTAAGTGTTCAAAGTGTTTTTTTATATAATTTATTAAGAAAATATTTGTATCTCATAATAATGTTATTATAATTATGTTATATATGTATGTATATATACAGTATATACATACAGTACATATCTCATAATTATATTATATAATATACATATATATAATATAAATATACTGTGTGTATATATACTGTATGTGTTTGTGTGTGTATATGAAGAGTTCAGATGCAAAAGCCTCTAAGTGCCATCTGAAATTTTCTTCTAGAATGGTCATTTTTATCAAGCTTGTACATTTAAGTTCAGTGATTTCACTTAAATGACAATTAATAGATAATGTTCATTGGCATTTAAGTGAAATTACTGAACTTAAATATACAAGCTTGATATAAATGATCATTCTAGAAGAAAATTTCAGATTGCACTTCATATGTATATGTATACATATACAGTACATATCTCTTAATTATATTATATTTTATAATTCAGAAATTCAGAAATTACACAATTCACCAAACAGACATTTGAATACTGAATACTCATACATTTAAAATCTCTGATCATATTTAAATGAATAGTGTCATCCCAGTCAGGTTTATAATGGCTGAATTATTCCTTTAATCTGTCCTCTAAAAAGCATGAAATGTTTTTACTGTGGTTTTGCTTCTGTTTAGATTGGTGTGTGGAACTCAAACACTGGCCTTAACCTGACAGACAGCAACAAAGACAAAAACGCCAACGTGACCGACTCCATGGCCAACCGGACACTCGTTGTCACCACGATTCTGGTAGGAATCAGCCGACTCACATCAGCAAGACCTAGAGACTGCACATGCTGGAGCTGATAGTGTTGTTGCCCTTGCAGGAAAACCCATATGTGATGTACAAGAAGTCAGATAAGCCGCTGTATGGGAACGACCGCTTTGAAGGATACTGTCTGGACCTGCTGAAGGAGTTGTCCAACATCCTGGGCTTTTCCTATGAGGTCAAACTGGTGTCTGACGGGAAATATGGAGCCCAGAATGACAAAGGAGAGTGGAACGGCATGGTCAGAGAGCTAATCGATCATGTAAGCCAAAATAAAGAGTTTTGCTGCTTTTAGTCCATGGCTATATGCATGCTAGTGTCCTCATCTAGCCGTTTCATCTGGGGCCGGTTTCACAAAGATAGACTTTGATGTGGCTTAGATATAGTAGATAGTCAGACTTCAGATAGACATCTAAATCAGACCGTTGCACAAAGCACTTAAGACTCTGACTGTCTTAAGTAGGACTACACTGCAATGCATTCTGGGTAAAATAAGACACTTTTCAAAACAAAAAACATGGCGGATCGAGTAAGCGCATTCAACCACTCAGTGCAGTTTACCCCAGCGGAAAATATGTGTTTGTTGGAGGAGTATAACAGTTACAAGGACATTTTACTTGGGAAATTTAGCGGAGAATGAAGTAACAAGAAGAAATGTTTAAATTATGAGCCATTTCCCCTTTTCTTTTGGCAGTTTGTAATGTAACTAGAGATGGGGAGTCGACTCCAAAAAAGTCGATTCCTCGACTCTCACTAGCCCTAGTGTCGGAAATCGACTCCAGGTCAGGAATTGAGAACCCAGTGTTGAGTGTTTTTTTCAAGTTCAACACAGCAACAGTTCATTATAACGAAAATAATGAATGTAAAGATACGGAAATTAAAACAAAAAGATAAAGAAATGAGAGGAAAAAATAAGTAATGCCAGGAAAACAAAGAACAATAATGTATAGATAGTTTTTTTTGTTGTTTTTTTATAGTTTTGTAAACGTTGTTTAAAATTCAACAGTTAAACGTCGTGCATGTGGAAACACTTGAAAGCGTTTCATCAAACAGAACTCGCAAGTCTTCAACGGCCAAGCACCAGTCAAGATGAGATGGATGAGGTAAACGCTGTAACGCTAGTTATATGTTTTCCTGTACAGTCCCAGATAAATATTTAATTAAGATAAAACGTAATTCAGTACTAACATATTGCACACTTGAATATGATTTGAAGAAGCTGCGATGTGAAAAGGGGGGGGATTTATAAGGTTTAGTTGAATAAACATTTTAGTATAGGAAACATTGTATCCTCGCTCTTGACTCCTCAGGAAGCCTCCTCGTTCCTCGCCCTCCTCCCGGCGGAATTAAAGAATTTAGATGTCCTACATGAGAGCGGAGCTCGATCGGTTTCAGGGTCGTAGGACATACGAGCGAGAAGTGAGGAAACGAGGAAGCATATTGAGACGCACCTTCTGAATCCTGACCCTATTTTAATTCAAAGTAAATGGAGTCGAGGAGTCGATTCCACCGACTCCAAAATTAGGAGTCGGAGTCGACTCCAAAAAAAACGGAACCGAACAACCCTAAATGTAACTGATTGTTACTGCTGGTTGCCAAGGTAACAGAGTCTTAGACCTACAGTAAGTTAGCCTGGGCCTAAGGTGTCTAATTTTTTTGGTCTAAATTAAGTCAGTATTTATTTTTGTGAAACAGTCTAACTTGCATTAGACTAGTCTATGAGCAAATTTTAGACTAGTCTAACACTATAGACCGGTCTAAAATAGCTTCGTGAGACCGGCCCCTGATCTTAAAGAGTCAAGCAAGTTCCTATGAATTAATTCTCACTGGCTTCATTACAGGTGGCAGATTTGGCCGTAGCGCCGCTCACCATCACTTACGTGAGAGAGAAAGTCATCGATTTTTCCAAGCCCTTCATGACTCTGGGAATCTCCATTCTCTACCACAAACCCAATGGCACAAATCCAGGTGTGTTCTCGTTCCTGAACCCGCTCTCTCCGGACATCTGGATGTACGTGTTGCTGGCCTGCCTCGGGGTCAGCTGTGTGCTGTTCGTCATCGCCAGGTACTGATCAGTTTAACACATTTTAACCTTTAGATTGGATTCAATTCTTCAAATTGGACCGGTTTCATGCTTCTATATGTTTTGCGGTTAATTAGCTCGTGTTTTACTGCCCAGCTCAAAAACTTGGCCAGCTCATTTTAAATGCAAATGCAGTGGTACTTTTATTACAGTTAACTCTTCTGAAACTTCAGTTCACTTTTCTAAAACTTCAGTTCACTTTTCTTAAAAACGTTTCTGTCAAATTCAAGCACATGTCCAGTATTTATAATGCCCAAATTGAAAAACTCAATCTTTTCAGAAATATCATATTTGTCTGGATGAATCTTGTCATTCAACTCTCTCTCTATATATATTTTTCCTCTCTGCGGTATTGTAATATCTAAATTCCTCCTTTGTTCTCCCGCCTGGTCTTTGGGTCTTGTTGTTTTTGGACTCTGGGCCTCTATTTGGGCTATTTATTGGGTGTCAAAAAAATCTTTAAAGAAAACCTTTATTTTTTGTGGGTGGGAACAGGGCCAGATTTACCTCATATTGTGACATAGACAAAATACATTTCTGGGCCCCTCCAATACGGCCCTGTGTGGGAAAAAGAATATAACATGAAATAAGTTGAGAACATGTTAATTGAGAACAATCTATCTCGAATATAAAAGATTGCTTTGTAAATTTGATTAGTATTCAGTATTTTATCAGTTTTATCAGTACTGTCTCATATATATATATATATATATATATATATATATATATACTGTATTTATATATGTGAGTGGTATTTATTTATTTGATTTATTTGAACATGTAACAGCCAAAAATATTTGCTGTAGAGTCCAACAGTGAGCAGCCACATTTTTGTTTTAAGCATATTTGATTCAGAAAATATTTTCCCATTTGTCTTTAATCCCATATCAGCTCCAAGATGAATAACATTGCAATACAAACTTAGATTTTTTTAATGAGGGTGGACTCATTGGTAGAATTAACAAACAATTGTTTATTGTAAAATCATTTACATGTGAAAATTAAAATGGAAAATATGAATAATCAGTTTAATACATGAAAGTAAAGCACAAAGAAATACAAAAATATTCAGCGCCACATATTGTCCAGATGGTCTGGAGTGGAAAGGGTTAATCAGTTAAATGGGGTTATGGAGTTACGAGTATGTATGCTAGAAAGGGAGTCCAGGTTTTAGAGAATGATGTGTTGGGTTGATGGAGGGAATATCTAATTTTCTCGAATCTAATGAAATACGAGGTATTATAAATCCATCAAGAATGTGATAGTGATGGGGGATTTTCCACTTAAGCAAGATCTGTCGTCTGGACAGCAGTGTGAGAAATGTAATAAAGTCATATAGAGAAGTCAAACAGCGGTCAGGACAGCAAATACACCAGCGAAAGATCAGGGCAAAATGTTAGAAGGAGAAAATGCTGAGAGACCATGACGCATTGCAAATTACATAATCAAATCAAAAACAATGATGCAATATCAGATTATTGAGTTTATTGTCTGAGCGAAATACAGTTTATCTGACATGTATTGTGAAATAATGGCTGGCATTTTGTTGGTGACGGTTAGTGCTGATAATATTAGAGGTATTATATTGAATATTCACAATAAATCTGTGGTGATTGTGATTTTGCTGATAAACTGAACAATAATTGTGGATATTGTGATTTAAAAAAAAATGTAAGTGTTGTGTTGTTTTATTAGTGTCTCTGTTTTAAACTTCACAAGCAAAATCTGTTAGTGTTGGCAAGTAGGAAACCATTAAAATATGTTAACATTGAATTTTTTAAGAATTTTATGTAGATAATTCAAATTACATCAAGGGACCTTATTATTAACTTTGACTGAAAACTATAATTCAGTGGTTCTGTCATCAATGACAAATGTCATATATTGAAATGTGAGTTATGTGCGTATACAGTAAATGTTAAGTGTGTGTGTGTGTGTGTCTCTGCAGGTTTACTCCGTATGAATGGTACAACCCTCATCCCTGCAACCCTGACTCTGATGTGGTCGAGAACAACTTCACCTTGATCAACAGTGTCTGGTTTGGTGTTGGAGCCCTTATGCAGCAGGGTATGAGATTTAAAGTCCAACTGAAATCAGAATTGACCCTATTTACTTTGTTAGCGCATATTACTAGTCTTGTGGTGAAAAATGTATCCGTGCAAGTTAATTCACAGAAAAAAATTGTTTGCCGTCGTAATCTTTAATCAAAGTCTGAAAAGTTACTTCCGGTCTGGCATGGCGTTCCTTCTCTGATGATGTAGGTTTGACGGCTTGGGTTGGGAAACGCTTAACCACTCCCCTCAATCTATCTATCATCTAATCATCATCTATCATCTATCTATCTATCTATCTATCTATCTATCTATCTATCTATCTATCTATCTATCTATCTATCTATCTATCTATCTATCTATCTATCTATCTATCTATCTATCTATCTATCTATCTATCTATCTATCTATCTATCTATCTATCTATCAATCTGTCTATCTGTCTGTATTTCTGTCTATCTATCTATCTATCTATCTATCTATCTATCTATCTATCTATCTATCTATCTATCTATCTATCTATCTATCTATCTATCTATCTATCTATCTATCTATCTATCTATCTATCTATCTATCTATCTATCTATCAATCTGTATTTCTGTCTATCTATCTATCTATCTATCTATCTATCTATCTATCTATCTATCTATCTATCTATCTATCTATCTATCTATCTATCTATCTATCTATCTATCTATCTATCTATCTATCTATCTATCTATCTATCTATCTATCAATCTGTCTATCTGTCTGTATTTCTGTCTATCTATCTATCTATCTATCTATCTATCTATCTATCTATCTATCTATCTATCTATCTATCTATCTATCTATCTATCTATCTATCTATCTATCTATCTATCTATCAATCTGTCTATCTGTCTGTATTTCTGTCTATCTATCTATCTATCTGTATTTCTGTCTATCTATCTATCTATCTATCTATCTATCTATCTATCTATCTATCTATCTATCTATCTATCTATCTATCTATCTATCTATCTATCTATCTATCTATCTATCTATCTATCTATCTATCTATCTATCTATCTATCTATCTATCTATCTATCTATCTATCTATCTGTCTATCTGTCTGTATTTCTGTCTATCTGTCTGTATTTCTGTCTATCTATCTATCTATCTATCTATCTATCTATCTATCTATCTATCTATCTATCTATCTATCTATCTATCTATCTATCTATCTATCTATCTATCTATCTATCTATCTATCTATCTATCTATCTATCTATCTATCTATCTATCTATCTATCTATCTATCTATCTATCTATCTATCTGTCTATCTGTCTGTATTTCTGTCTATCTGTCTGTATTTCTGTCTATCTATCTATCTATCTATCTATCTATCTATCTATCTATCTATCTATCTATCTATCTATCTATCTATCTATCTATCTATCTATCTATCTATCTATCTATCTATCTATCTATCTATCTATCTATCTATCTATCTATCTGTCTGTATTTTTGTCTATCTATCTGTCTGTCTATCTGTCTGTATTTCTATCATCTATCTATCTATCTATCTATCTATCTATCTATCTATCTATCTATCTATCTATCTATCTATCTATCTATCTATCTATCTATCTATCTATCTATCTATCTATCTATCTATCTATCTATCTATCTATCTATCTATCTATATTTTTTATGTTAGATAAAAACTATATTATAGTTATATACTGTAAACTATATTATATTTGTGATTGGAAACCATTTTTTTGGTTTAACCACTTACATTTTTTGTTTTTTATTTGTTTAATTATTTAAGACCACAACTTTATTTGTTTGTTTTATTTTTTTACATGAAATAAAAAATGTAAATGAATTTACAGTTTTTCTCAGTCGCTTTGGTGCATTTCTCACATCACTATTTACATTTGCACAACAGTTAGTTCAACCTCCACAACATTTAGTCATTTGTGCACATCATAGTAGCATTTTCTCATTCCTTCCAACAAATTGCAAATGCTTTTGGACATGCATCAATTGCTTTCATACAACTCTCTGCTGTTTTATAACATTATCATTTGCTTATGTCATGTCAGTCAAAATTAACTAGACTTGTGAATGCTGAATAGTCATTCCATATAAAACTAATAGTCCTCATTTCATTGCTTGAGTCATTACATACAAAAATGTTGAACTAGCTGTCAAAATTTGTCATTTAAAAAAAAAAAAATCCTGAAAAAGTCTCCTAAATTGAACAATTTGCAATTGAGCAAGAGATGATATTTGCTGTGATGTAGATTACTGTAAATTATGTGACCAGACAGAGAGGAACGTCTGGATGTGCATGAATGATTACAGTACCATGTATGTTGTATGTTCAGTTCCAATATGTTCTGCAATATTGTGTACAGTTGTGCACAGCTCTACCCAAAGGGAGTTTATGTTTGTTGTAAATAATGGTGTATTTTTTCTTTGCACAATGCTGTGAACAAACTAGAATTGCAAAGAGCATATGCAGTAAAAATGTGAAACATACATATATTCAGTGTCTTGTACTCAGTTACCTCATAAATACAGTAATGTGTAACTTTACTGTATTTTTCAAATGGCTGTGCAAATAGTATTTAGTGCTGTATTGAGCATTTTCAGGTAGTGTCACCAAGATCTGACTTTTATCATTGGAAAACATTTACAGAGTAAACTGTCATAATGAAAACACGACTAAGCCATTTGCCTATCTTGTTCATAAACGATGGTGTCAGGACTTTTTATTTTGATGACACTGACACTTTCATTGACATAAATACTTGCTTTTGAGGAATGGGCTATACATTTTGAGCAAGTGACACGCTTTTGCAGGTTATCAACTAGGTTTTGCAGTTTGTACTAATTGTTTTGAGAACTGCATTAACTGTTGTGCAAATGTAAATAGTGTTATGAGAAATGCACCAAAGCGACTGAGAAAAACTGTAACTTTTTATTTAATTTTATTTAATTTTATTTTGAACACACATGTCGAAAGAAAATAACTATAAAACAGCGAAAAACATTCTTGATTTTTAACCCGCATTTTTAACCTCTCGCTTGTTAACTGGTTGAATATTTCTCGTGTCAGGATCGGAGTTGATGCCCAAGGCTTTGTCCACCAGGATTGTTGGAGGGATCTGGTGGTTCTTCACCCTCATCATCATCTCGTCCTACACGGCTAACCTGGCCGCCTTCCTCACCGTGGAGCGAATGGACTCGCCCATAGACTCGGCCGATGACCTGGCCAAACAGACCAAGATTGAGTACGGTGCCGTGAGGGACGGATCCACTATGACTTTCTTTAAGGTTAGGCAACTTTTAGATCAGGCAATCCAGGTTTCATATCGTCACCTTACTAAAATAATTGTCCAAGTCATTTTTTCAGGTTTCTCAGAAAACACAAAAAACTGAACCTTATTTCAGAGGTTGAGTAGATTTTTGTTCTTCTTGATGCAGCTGCCACCTTGAAGAGCTTGTAAAATAGCCTAAAGGTGATGATACACAGGGCAACTTTTTGAGCAATATTGCTGGGCAATTTTGCCGCCAACAGGTAACCAGATGAGACACAGGGCCCACGACCGATCTAAATTATCCAGATAGAAATGTATTGCCCATTTTCATTGGGAAAGTGCTCAAGCAACAATCACTCGGCAAGATTGCCCAGCAACATTGCTCAAAAAGTTGCCCTGTGTATCGTCACCTTTAGTCTCATTGTCTTTTGACTTAGGCAAAATAAAATGGCCTACGTCACACTCTTGACATTGGCCATTACACTACAGCAGTAGAATTGCATGATCTGTTCAACTGAGGATGTGGGCGATTTTACCAGAGGTGGCCAGCATGACTTATGCAAAAAAATCCTTTTTGTCAAAAAATGACTTAGGCACTTATTTTAGGCAGGTGACGATATGCAAAAATTAGCCTGTTTAAACATTTGATGCAGTACCTGTGTGTTTTGTGATACGTTGGTTTGGCACTGAATTGAGAGAGGTGGTTTTTGACAGCATTTCCACCTCCAGACACTCAGACCTGTGATCTTACATGCACAGATTGGCGGGAATGATTACAGGACACGAACCTCAGCCAGCGGGAATTCAACATGTACAGAGCGAATTAAAGCAGCTTATAGAGGAAGAGAGGGTTATGAGGACATCTGTCACAGCACTGACTAAGAAGGATTTTATGGCATAAGCACAGGAAGTCCAGTAGTAAGATCAGCGTACTGTACATTTATTCACAGCGGAAACAATAAACGTGTCTGAAACACTGCTCATCTTCTAAAAACCATTGCATTTCAAATGGAAAATTTGCTCTATGGCTGTAAATAATTTCATATGTTTTTTGAAAATAGAGATGGTAAATATGGTCTTATAGAAAGTGATAGTTTTGGCTCTTAAATCTGATTATAAAATGGATAGTTCTGGTCCTGGAAGGTGATATTGTGAACCATATCAGAAACAACTATGAAACTTAGTTTACATGTCACCAATAGATCTTTTTATGATGCTTTATGAATCTGATTAATAAAATATATTAAAAAATACTTATAAATACTTATATAATACAACCTCTCCTATTTTATTCCTTAACTTGATGATCAACATTTAAAACTGTAAAATATATGATATACTCAAAAAAAAAAAAGACTAATGAACTAGATAAATATGCAGAACAATACAAATATTTTTAATGATTAATAATTAGTGCCTTTTATCATATTGTGTTGCAGAAATTTTATAAAAGCAATAAAACAAACAATCCTGGTGACTGATACTTTTATTTTAACATTCATAACTATAAAATTATTGATATACTCACAAAAACAAAGGCTAATAATCTAGATTAATTTGCACAAAAAAATAAAATATTATGATTAATATAACTTTTTCAAAATGCTGTTGCTTTTGTATAAAAAAAATAAAACACTTTGTTTTGTACAGATGAAACTTTTAATATAAATTGTATTTTATTTTATTTTATTTTATTTTATTTTATTTTATTTTATTTTATTTTATTTTATTTTATTTTATTTTATTTTATTTTATTTTATTTTATTTTATTTTATTTTATCTGGTAAAGTCTGTCAATGCCTGACGCAATTAGTGTCTTTTTCAAAATGCTGTTGCTGAAATTTTATTAAAAAAAAAATAAAAGTTTGTTTTTTATTTTATTTTATTCGGTAAAGTCTGTCAATGTCTGACACAATTAGTGTATTTTTCAAAAGTCTGCCACACACCTTCAAGTATACTTGCATTAAACCTTTTAATTTATTCATTTGTCATTTAGGTATATATTCCCTTGGAAATCAAACCCATGCACAATAAAGCTATGACATATCTTTCCCAGAAATCAAAGATCTCCACCTATGAGAAGATGTGGGCGTTCATGAGCAGCCGGAAGAACACAGCGCTGGTGAAGAACAACCGCGAGGGAATCCAGCGTGTGTTGACCACAGACTACGCTCTCCTGATGGAGTCCACCAGCATCGAGTACATCAGCCAGAGGAACTGCAACCTCACACAGATCGGCGGACTCATCGACTCCAAGGGCTACGGGGTGGGCACTCCTATCGGTACGCGCACTTCAAACTATGATGGTCAAAAATGTCTCAGAAGAAGCTGTAGTAGCATTTGAATCACCTGGTGTTGTTTAAAAATGTAAAAATAATAAAAATTTAAAATTATACTTATGATATGATTTAATCAACCTGAGTAAATTGAGTTACACCAGTGATGAAATAAATCATTTTTAAAGGTCAGATTTGGTATGTAAACCACACACACACACACACACACACACACACACACACACACACACACACACACACACACACACACACACACACACACACACACACACACACACACACACACACACACACACACACACACACACATATACTAATTCTCCTTAAGGTCTCTAAGTTACATTTAATTAGGATATATCAATAAATATATCAATAAATCAATAATAAGGTCTCATTTGTTAACGCTGATTAATGCTGTGTTTTAGAGCACTTATTAATCTTTGTTAATGTTAGTTAATAGAAGTATGTCAGTTCACAGTGCATTAGGTAATCTTGACTTTAATGTAGTTAACTAATGTTTACAAATGAAGCCTTGTTACTAATAAATCTTTATAAATATGTTGTCAAAAACTTTTTTTCAGTTAGAGAAACCATAATTTGAAACAGTGATATTTTGTAATATTTCATCATATTTATTCACGTGTCAATAGATCAATATGGTGAATAATGCTGATTACAGAAATGCAAAAATTTGATTCACTTTTAAACTTGTAAAATAATAAAAAAATAGACTTGAAGCATTGTTATTTTTGCACTATTTTGTACCTTTTTATATTTTAATATATTTTTGTTTATTTTGTATCTTAATTTTTATATTGTAGTTAAAGATTTAGTATTTTTGTTGTTTTTGTCATTTTTTATTAGCTTTGTGTTTTTAAAAACATGTTTATATAGTATTTTTTTAAACATTTTTAGGTATTTTATTACTTCAAATAAACCAGTGTTATTTTAGTATCATTAAGATACTATTATAGTTTTATATTAATATTTTGCATCGTTTTATATTTTTATTTGGTTTTCGATTTAATTGTATTAAAGTTTTAGTTGTCTTGTGTGTTTTTGTCATTTTAAGTAGTTTTTTTTAGGTCTATATAGTTTTTATTAATTTTTATTTCCGTTTTAGTTACTTTAGTACATCAAGTGGAAAGTAAATAAAAATTAGAAATGTTGCCTAAGCAACTAGCCGAAATAAAACGTTTTTTTAATATTTTATTTAACGTTTGTTTCATGTAACACATGTTCTTTTATGGTTTTAGCTGGCTATAATAATCCTGAAATAAACAACAAAAATGAAAAATGTTAGCAACTCGCTGAAATAAAATAAGTTAATTTAAAGATAGGTTAGGCAATTTATTTTACAAACACGTTTTGTTAAACTGGTAAACTCTCTTCACATCCTGATGGCACTCAATAATAGAAGTGGTCTAAATATTAAAACATGTGTGAAACAATATTCAAACGTGATCGTTTGAAGTGTGTGTGTGTGTGTGTGTGTGTGTGTGTGTGTGTGTGTGTGTGTGTGTGTGTGTGTGTGTGTGTGTGTGTATGTTCATGTGTTTTGAAGGACCGGTGTCTTTAGAGATGCTATTTTCCATGGTTTTAGTTTTAGATACTGATAATAACCCTGGGTTTCTGTCAGGTTCCCCGTATCGTGACAAGGTGACCATCGCCATCCTGCAGTTACAGGAGGAGGGGAAACTCCACATGATGAAGGAGAAGTGGTGGCGAGGAAACGGCTGTCCCGAGGAGGACAGTAAAGAGGCCAGCGCTCTGGGTGTGGAGAACATCGGAGGAATCTTCATCGTTCTGGCGGCCGGACTCGTCCTCTCCGTGTTCGTGGCCATCGGGGAGTTCGTCTACAGGTCCAGGAAGAACCTGGACATCGAGGAGGTGAGCGTGGGACAGTGTGAATGGCACAATAAATACTGACGTAGGAGCTGGTGGACGTCACAGGACTTCAGTTTCACACTTTTGCTCCTCGACTCTCCTAAAGCCGGACATACACTGACTGAACATTACCTGCGGTGTTACATGATGTCAGCTGAGTTATAACCGGGGGCGACGCTGGACACTGAGCAGTTTTAAACATCAACTTTTTTTATTTTACATTTTCAGATGTATTTTCAGAGATGGACAATGAGATGCAAAGTCAGTGAAATATAAAGGAGAGGAGTGTTAGTTTAAGGTGAACTGCAGTTCAGTTATCACACCAGTTAATATATTGTAGAGTAGCTCACATCCATGTAGTTTGTATTTAGATTTAAAGGACTTGAACATTTTATTCTTTACAGACATGTTCCTTCTTAATCTAATTTATGATAAGCCATGTCTGTGGGTTTTATTATAGGTGATGTGTGTAATTTTTCCATGTTAAAATGTTCATTTCAAGCTTAATTTGCAGAGTCATTTATAAGCCATTCATTCAACGGTTGATTTTCCCGAACAACAGTTTTAACATGCCTGAAATGTCAAATGGTAAATGGAAAACTAGTTTGAAAACAGTCATTAATTTAATTTGGTGATGCAGAAATTACATACTTCACCTTTAAAGGCTCATGCTGACCGGTTTAGCCTTTCTCTTATAAAATGGCTTATTTTATTTCACGACTGTTGGTAACATTTGTCTTAAAGCCGTGTGTTATATGAACCCCTTTTTTTTTAAATAGTGAGAACAAACAAACATGTCTATAATGCAGATTTAACATGCAGATCCAGCATTGCGGACGTCCTAACAAGTCATTTTTCAAGTTATTTTTTCTGAAATTGAAAGTGCTGTGCAGATCATATGTGACGTTTAATATGCAACGTAGTGTGGATGAATGGATTTGAATCTGCACAACACAAATGTTTTGTCGCGGCTCTTTTTGTGTTCGCAGAGATTTTAAACCTCAGATCAACAGACTGGTTATGTTTTATTCAGTCTACAGGTGCAAGACTTTGTCTTCATTTTTCATCATCCTTTCTGTATTTTGTATTGGTTGACACTTATGAATATGCATATACATATTTTATCACATTGAAATGATTTCTTTACGAGAACAATATATGTGTTTTCTTTGGACTTCTTTGGATTAATTTCCTTTTTTATTATTTGACTCTTGTAGTCGATCAGATATTTAATGTTTTTTCACAGATGGACTTTCAGTCTTCTGCATCTGAAACTAAAATGGACGTGTGTTTTATTATTGATCCACTTTGCTGATGGGCTTATACTGAGAAAACCCGATCATCGATTTCTATCAATAAAATCAAGTAATGAAAACGACAAATTATAGGTCAGATAATTCCATTTTAATTCCATTTCCTCCATCGTTAAAGGAAATATCCAGCCAAAAATGAAAATCATCATTTACTAATCCAAAACGTATGGAAAAATTATGAATAATCTTCATTTAGGTTTTTTATTTATACAACAACAGTTAATAGTAACACAGCTGTCTGTCTTCAAAGAACAATAAGAAGCAACATAAATATGATTTGTGCACAATATTTCAAGTCTCCTAAAGTCGTCCAATATCTTTCTTTGAGGATCTCAATTCTCTGAAAATCTCCCGTATGCTTCAGCTCTCATTACGCATATGTCATCCAATCCTGTTTGGTGTCAGTGATATAAAACCTTTCACTTTTGGGTGAGCTTGCTTTAACTCCTTTACCAAGTCTTTTCTGAATAAATCAAGAGCCGGTGACCATGTGGAGGAACAAGTATGCAGCTTCTTCAAGGACTCAATGTCCCTCTACAGGTTCTCCTTGAAACCTCTGTTATCTGCAATGAAGGTGCCGGTTTTTGTCAGTTTTTCAGTTCTCATGTCTCACAATTTCCATATGATTATGAGCGCTGGCTTCAGGGCTCGACCCATCAAAAGAATCATCTCTGAATTCATAAGAGGAATGAAATGATTCCATGCAAATGAAGATCAGATCAGACGTCTTGTGTGAAGTGTGTGTGTGTGTGTGTGTGTGTGATTTCTGCCTCCCTTCAAAGGCATTGAGGGTTTTAAATGAGAGAACACTGAATGGAAAAAGTCTTGCATTCTTGTTTCTTCAACCCTTTTCTGACCTTTTGAATTTGTCCATGCGATGTTCATGTTCAAGAACCATAAGGGTGAAAAAAAAACACGTCGACCACCACAAAAATAGGTATAAATTGTAACTGCTTTAACACTTTTTACTCATTCAGTCAGTGACAACAACAACAACAACAACAACAACAACAAACATTCAAGTAATTACATTACAAAAATTACATTTGTCCTGCAGTATTAAAGTGCAGATTTAATTCTTGATCTAATGCAACGGCAGTCAAGACATAAAAATACCTTTTGGGTCACAAAACACTTTACAATTAGTCTGCCATTAAAAGGAAACGGTATAATGTCTTTTTAACCCGTGTGTATTTTTGTCCAGTTCGTGAACAAGGGAATAGTATGGAAGCCCATTTCCACCACATAAGAAAAAAAAAAAAACATCCTTTGTTAAATTTATTGGATAAAAAGTCATAATCATGACAAACTGAATTATGACATACTTTTACTGTCATGACTTTTTAATTTCATAAATTCGACTTTATTTCCTCAGAGCATCTCTTCGGCTGAATGAGAGTTTGAGCCGCACTGAAGTTTCAAAGAAGCTTTTGCATTAATCTGCGGTGGAGATGACAGTCTGAGGTTTGTGTATTTTGATGAACTCTGGGATTGAGTTTAAAACTGCTTTCATTTTAGTTCACTGGACCGTAATCCTCTAACCCTGCTTTCTTAATCAAAACTGGGAGTTTTTAATCTAGCGTTGCGCAGGATTACGGATCTATGAGCTTGTGCTGCAGCACAGCTGTTTCCTCCTCACAGCAGCTCCCGGTGTTGTAGCGC
This sequence comes from Leucaspius delineatus, assembly GCA_023718395.1. Classification (NCBI taxonomy): domain Eukaryota; kingdom Metazoa; phylum Chordata; class Actinopteri; order Cypriniformes; family Leuciscidae; genus Leucaspius; species Leucaspius delineatus. The sequence continues at coordinate 9,833,474 of CM043362.1, read as the reverse complement.
TTGTGGCGGCCGGAATAATCGGACTCTTTGTGTCTTTCTCTGTACGTGCGATGTGTGTGTGTGTTTTTAAGTTGTTGTAGACAAATTGTACGTCTTCATATCGGTGGTCTGAATAGAAGGATTATCAGTGCGTCTGCACTTTAAAGGGATAGTTCACCCAAAGATGAAAATTCTGTTATCATTTACTCACCCTCATGTTGTTCTAAACCCGTGAGACTTTTGTTCATATTCAGAACACAAATGAAGATGTTTTCGATAAAATCTGAGAGCTTTCTGTCCCTCCATTGACAGCTACGCAACTACCACTTTAATGCTTCAAGAAGTTCATAAAGAGATCGTAAAACTAAACCATATGAATTGGGAGATTCAGTCTAAATTTTCTGAAGAGACACGATCGGGTTATATGATGAACAGATTTAATTTAATTTAATTTAGATTGCTTGACGTGCATGAGCCAATGAGGTTCATTCTTGTGTTACGCAGCACTTTTGAGCTTCAACAAGGACCAATGAGGTTCATTCTCGTGCAGCAAGTAATTACGGTTGAGCATCTGTTTATTTTCGCTCATCAACATTTGTGACCCGTGCTGGAAAATGAGTAGGAATCATAGACGGATGATGCACCTTCACTCTCTTTCATTGCAGAAAAGTGAAGTCGCCAATGTCCCAATTTGGCGCTGACATCTTGCGCTGATTCAGGACCCGAGGCAGTAGTGAGCATGTGGAGCCGCACTATCACGGCCCCGCCCACACTCCCGAAGAATCGGTTAGTACAGTTTACTGCAGAACGATGATGTCGGTGTGAAATAAACAATTAAGTAAATGTAGAAATTAAAGTTCCAATCTCCTCCCGATAATCCCGAAAAAAAGTCAGTTGGTGCCTCACTACTTCGCTCAGAGAAGCTGTCAATCATGACGTTACACTCCCATTTCATAGCAACAAATAACTAACTAAAACCAAAATTATTTAAAAAACACTTGAAACGAACATATCAGCGTGAAAAAACTACTAAGTGTAATTTGATTGTTTAATTTGCCTCATGTCCCATTAGAATACATGGAGAAGGCGGGGTTTATGACCTATACTGGCACCAACCACCTGGGGGCGTGCTGGCTTCACTATTCAGGACGTGTGTGGCACACTTGGTCGGAATGCGCACAGGCTAATTACATACTACAGACAAAACAAGTGAAAAATTCAAATTTTGTTTCATTACAAAAAAAAGTTTCATTTCGCCCTCATCTAGTGATCCCAGTTCTGCAAATAGCAATTAAACATCTAAAAGTATCTTTATTTGTTTGTTTTCTGAGAGGAGTACCTTTCCTTTGTCCATGAAAAATTTTTTTCTCTGCTCGCTTTTCGATGATTACGCTTCCCTCAGCACAACTTTGGTATCGTTTTAAAGCACTGCATTCCAACTTTGTTTATATTCATAGCGAATTCTCGATGGTATGATCCTGAATCAATGAAATGTCATTTTCAAACTCATACTGATGTAAATACTGAGCAATCTTACTCGCGCTAGCTGACAGATCTGAAGTGTGAGACAGCACGCGATCCTAAAATACAAATAGTGTATACACAGAAGTACAGTATTTCAAAATATCTATCTTGGTATTCACACACACATTATCTGTTAAGTCTTTAGTGAACGTTTGGTTAACTGTAGGGGAAAAATGTCTATATTAGATCCGTGTGGTACAGTAGGTCTTATAGGCTTGTCTGTTTCATTAATGTTAATCAAACAATTGTATCATGGGGAAAAAAGAGGTGAAAATATATTGTTCCTATAAATATTTTGGTTTTGACTTGATGTGTGACAAAATTTGTGTTATTACAAGGAATTTTAAGATCTGGTTGCTAGGTGATTTTGTTTTGGAACCTTCAGAAAACTAACTCGATTTTACTCTATTTACTTTGCTGACTCTGTCGACTTGAAATAGACTTATTTTTTGTCTAATTCCAACAATTTGTTTTGAAATTTTTTTTTTAATAGAAAATAACTAACTTATTTTTGAAAATTTGATCATTGCGACTCATTTTGCCAGCACGGGTCAGATTTATATGTAAATTAAAAGCCTGAATTCTTTTTACTAAACCGCTCAATTCATATTTAGATTAGTTTTACAATCTCTTTATGTACTTTTTGAGCCGTCAAAGTGGTAGTTGCGTGGACTGTCAATGGAGGGAAAGAAATCATTTCTCATTTATGAAAGAAATCAGAATCAAATTTCATTAAAAATATCTTAATTCGTGTTTCGAAGATGAACGACATGAGGGAGAGTAATTGATGATATTTCTTTTCATTTTTGGGCGAACTAACCCTTTAAAGAGCTTTAAATAGTTCTCTATGAAAGGGGAAAATGGGGCCCTCGAATGTATTTTTTCCCCTGATACACTATATGACAGAAAATCCCACCATACTTACAATATTGTACAAATTGTTTTGCATAAGTGAAAAGGAATGTAATTATTGCAATAAATTGGTTCATATTAAATGGAGAGTAACAATGTAATTAATTTGTAAAATACATATAAATTCAGCTGTAGCTCTAAAGATGTACATCTTTGATCATAATATGTCAAAATACTATAAAATGGCAAACGTCATTGAAGTTGTCCAGAAAAAGAGATAAAACTTTCATCTTTAACATTTCTTTTTACATAATAGTAAATTATAATTTAATAATCCGTTACATTTATATAGCGCTTATCTGGGTACTCAAAGCGCTTTACATGGAAGGGAAGGGGGGGAATCTCCTCAACCACCAGCAATGTGCAGCATCACCTGGATGATGCAACGGCAGCCATATTACACCAGAACACACACCACACACCAGCTTATTGGTGGAGTGGAGACAAAGTGATGAAGCAAATCAGTAATTGGGGATAATTAGGAGGCCATGATGGATGGGGCCAATGGGCAAATTTGGCTAGGATGCCGGGGTTACACCCCTACTCTTTTTCAAAGGACATCCTGAGATTTTTAATGACCAGAGAGTCAGGACCTCGGTTTAACGTCTCATCCAAAAGACGGTGCTCTTTTGACAGTATAGTGTCCCCATCACTACAGTGGGGTGTTAGGACCCACACAAATCACAGGATGAGCGCCCCCTGCTGGCCTCACTAACACCTTCCAGCAGCAACCTGGTTTTCCCAGTCTCCCATCCAGGTACTGACCAGGCTCAGCCCTGCTTAGCTTCAGTGGGCAACCAGTCTTGGGCTACAGGGGGATATGGCTGCTGGTGTTAATAGCTTTGAAAATTCTTTAAATTCATTCACTGTCAGTGTCTAAAGTTGTCTAAAAAATTAGACAGTGGAATTTTAACAGTGGAATTAAATTACAGAAATGAATTACAGTTACACCAAACACTGTGTGCTCTAATGGGAATAATACAAGTTTTGTGCTCTTTTTTTTAAGCATCCATCTTCATCACACATCACTTGAAAATGTACTAGAAAAAAAGTAATAAATAATTTGCAGCTTTTGTCGCCATCTGCTGGTAAGATAAAAAAGGCAATTCTTTCCCTCAGTAACACCATGCTTTCACCTATACTTAAATGTATAGAAAATGTTTATAAAATATTATACTCTTATTTTAGCAAGAGTGTAAGATCATTAAGAAAGCAGATATTACAATAAAAATACCAGCAAAAAGAGAAGGACACAACAAAATAATTACATTACAAAGTCACGCTTGTCAGTGTGATCGCTGTGTGTCTCTGTGTCTTCAATCTCTGTAGTGGCTCCTTATTCACCATCCGCTGATCCTGAGGAAACTGGACTGATGTCTAAATACTGAGAGTCCTACAATAAAACACACAGACAGTCACATATGAGTATGAGACATTACTGCTGTCACATCACATCTGGAGATCATTTGAGAAAAAACAGCCAGAGATATTAATATATTTATATTACAGTCAGAGATATGAATGAAAAACTGCTAATAGATTAATAACAATAAATGATAAACAACTCTCTCTTAATCACTTGCAAAGAGACACTGTAAGAGATGAAAATGTATTAATATATTCATAGATCAGTCACATCACAGAATTAAACTAAAAGTACGAAGACTGAAGTGGAGCTGAATTATTATGTTATATTCTCTGTTACAAACATATGAGACCTGTTACTGAACTTGGGCCAATTTAAAAGCTTTCAATAAAAAATATACCCACAGTAGCTTAGCTTCTCCAGTTTATAATGTGGATCATCCTTTAGATCAAAAAGTATCTGCACTTCAGAACTTCCTAGTTTATTCTCAGACAGATTGAGTTGACTCAGGTGTTCAGGGTTTGATCTCAGAGCTGAAGCCAGAGCAACACAACCTTCATCTGTGACGCCACAATCCCTCAACCTGTTGAAAACAATGACACTGTTTAAATCAGGTGTGGCATATCAAGATGCTGATTAGACAGCATGATTATTGCACAGGTGTGCCTTAGGCTGGCCACAATAAAAGGCCACTCTAAAATGTGCAGTTTTACTGTATTGGGGGGTTACATATCATGTTGTATATAATGCACATTTTAGAGTGGCCTTTTATTGTGGCCAGCCTAAGGCACACCTGTGCAATAATCATGCTGTCTAATCAGCATATTGATATGCCACACCTGTGAGGTGGATGGATGATCTCGGCAAAGGAGAAGTGCTCACTAACACAGCTTTAGACAGATTTGTGAACAACATTTGAGAGAAATAGGCCTTTTGTGTACATAGAACAAGTCTTAGATCTTTGAGTTCAGCTCATGAAAAATGGGGGCAAAAACAAAAGTCTTGCGTTTATAATTTTGTTCAGTGTAAACAGAAATGTGATGAACTCAATAGATATATTCAAAGTCTTAATGTACAATGTAAGAACTACAGCCTAAACATGCACTGAAATCATGTTAATGAGCTTAATTTCCTTCAGATCATCACCCATTTAGAACGTAGGCCTTTTTCTTTCATTGTTGAAATCTAAAGTGATTATAGCCTTCATTCACACATTGATCACCGTAGAAGTGAGTTCAAACTAAACACATTTAGACTCTTGTCTGTTCAACTCTAAACCTCTGAGTCAGCCGTCCTCTGCGTGGTAAGTCACAGAGGCTTTAAATTACTATTTTTAAACATTAATGCTATCTCAAAGTCCAGTATTTATCAAACTACCATAAGCAACTGAAGTAAATGTTTGATGTGTCAAAAACAGCAGTAGGTCATGTGATGTGATGGAGATTAATGAAATGAACTTAATCTTCAGTCATCAGAGTCACTTGTGCTGAGATTTAGTGTGTTTAACAGAGCATTTATTTATAGATGATTTTAGTCTTAGAATTTATATTAAAGGACTTGTCTTGCTGAGGACAGACACGTGTGACTATCAGAGAGATGATCTTACCATAGTTTCTCCAGTTTACAGTGAGGTTCTTTAAGTCCAGTGCAGAGAAGCTTGATGCCCAAATCTCGTAGATTATTCCAAGACAGAACCAGTTCTCTCAGGTGTGAGGGGTTTGATCTCAGAAATGAAGCCAGAGCAGCACAACCTTCATCTGTCACTCCACATTCCCACAACCTGTAGAGAACAATGACACACTCTTAACTCTATATCATTTTAAAGTGTTTAATCATTTACAGTTCAATCAGCTGAACTCACAGCAGCAGACTTTACATTGTTTCATGTGTGAGAGTCAAATATGATCTTACCACAGTATTTCCAGTTTACAGTGAGGATTCTTGAGAGCAGCACAGAGAAGCGTCACACCAGAACTTCCTAGTTTATTCCAAGACAGGTTCAGTTTTCTCAGGTGTGAGGGGTTCGATCTCAGAGCTGAAGCCAGAGCACCACAACCTTCATCTGTGAGACCACAGTCACTCAAGCTGGAGAGAGATGAAAATCATACTTGTAAACACTATGAACTGAAAACATACACCAACCAAAAAAGGTAACTTCCTGTAATAAACAATAAATTGCATTTCCAATGTAATTCATTCATTCTGTTAGAAAAAACTTATTCATACACATTCTTTTCCAGGTTTCAATTTGAATTAACTCAATATTTTGTATTGATTCATTTGCAACTTTAAACTTGTTTAAAACTAATCTGCAGATAGAACTGTATAGAAAACACATACAAATACTGACACTAAACTCTCATCAACATCCGCAGCACTGTAGCTTTATGAGCTTTTAACTTAGACATTTTTTAAATGTTTTAACAGTGAAGTGATTGTTCTCAGTGATACTTACTGAACTGATCTGGATTCTTTAATCACAGGCAGCAGCTTCTGAAAAACATGCAGATTTTCAGCTTTATTGTTTCCTACAACAAATGTCTTGAGATCAAACTCATCCAGCTTCTCCTCTGATGTCATCAACACAAAGGCTACAGCTGACCACTGAGATGAAGAGAGTTTGGCTTCCTTTATTGTTCCAGATTTCAGATACTGTTGTATTTCCTCCGCTAGTGAATGATCACCCAGCTCATTCAGACAGTAAAACAGATTGATAAATTTCTCTGGAGAGTCAATGGTCCTGATCTTCTTCTTGATGCAATCAACTGTCTCCTTATTGCTTTCAGATCTTATTCTTGTCTGTTTTATCAGTGGTCGTAGGAGAATCTGATTAGACTCCACTGACAGACCCAGAAGGAACCGCAGGAAAAAGTCCAGATGTCCATTTTTACTCTGTAGAGCCTTATTCACAGCTCTCTGATGCAGCTCAGATAATGACACATGTTCTGATGAATTGTGTTTAAACCAGTCCTTAACTTTAGACAACAAACTTCGTTGGGCGATTTGGTCAAACACATTTCTGTTGTTGTGTGTACAGGAGAGGTGCACATATAGAGCCGCTAGATGTTCCTGAATGCTCAAATGAACAAAGCAGAAGACTTTCCCCTGATACCAGCCAGACTCCTCTCTGAAGATCTGAGTGCACAATCCTGAGTAAACTGATGCTTCTGTCACATCAATGCCACACTCTCTCAGGTCTTCCTCATAGAAGATCACATTGCCTTTCACAAGCTGCTGAAAAGCCAGTTTCCCCAGTTTGAGGATCATCTTTTTGTCTGTGTCCTTCTTTTCATTGTACTTTGTGTCTTTGATGCTAATCTGTGCTATCAGGAAGTGTGTGTACATCTGAGTGAGAGTCTTGGGAATCTCTCCACTCTCTGCTTCGCTGAACATCTTCTCTAGAACAGTGGCTGAGATCCAGCAGAACACTGGGATGTGGCACATGATGAAGAGGCTCCTTGATGACTTAAGGTGTGTGATGATTGTATTGGCCAGACTCTGATCACTGATTCTCTTCCTGAAGTATTCCTCCTTCTGTGGATCATTGAAGCCTCGTACCTCTGTCACTCGATGGACACACTCAGAGGGGACGAGATCGGCTGCTGCTGGTCTGGAGGTGATCCAGATGAGAGCAGAGGGAAGCAGATTCCCCACAATGAGGTTCGTCAGCAGCACGTCCACTGAGGCTGATTCACTTACATCACACAACCTCACATCGCTCTGAAAATCCAGAGACAGACGACACTCGTCCAGACCATCAAAGATGAACAACACTTTATATTTGTCACTAGGTGTATTCCTTTCTTTTGTTTCAGGGAAAAAGACATGAAGAACATCTGAAAGACTGATTGTTTTGTCCTTCATCAAATTGATCTCTCTGAAAGGAAGTGGAAATATGAACTGGATGTCCTGGTTCTCTTTCTCTTCAGCCCAGTCCAGGATGAACTTCTGCACAGAGACTGTTTTTCCAATGCCAGCGACTCCCTTTGTCAGCACAGTTCTGATGGGTTTGTCTTGTCCAGGTAAAGGTCTAAAAATGTCATTGCATTTGATTGGTGTGTCCTCTGTTGCTGCTCTTCTGGATTGTGTCTCAATCTGTCTCACCTCATGTTCATGACTGATCTCTCCACTCTCACTCTCTGTGATGTAGAGCTCTGTGTAAATCTCATTCAAGAGTGTTGGGTTTCCCTGCTTTGCTGTTCCCTCGTAAAGACACTGAAACTTATTCTTCAGATTTAATCTAAATGTGTTCAGGACTTTATGGCTGTAAAATGAAAATAACACATTATTACACTTGTGCACATGACAACTCTCTAATTTATTTAAAATACTTATTTAAAGGGATAGTTCAACCAAACATTCTCTCATCATTACTTATGCCATTCCAGTTGCATATGACTTTGATAGGTGTATGTTTAAAAGTTTAAAATAGTGCTGTGAAAAAAGTGTTTGCACCATCCTGATTCCTTCTGTTTTGTGTATATCTCATACTAAACTGTTTCAGAAATAAAAATGTCTCAGTTACATATGGTAACCCTCGTTCCCTGAAGGAGGGAATGGAGACGTACATCGGAGCGACTAATAGGAATCTCGCTAGAGAGGCCAATCTACTTCGAGTGAAACTAAATGAGCCTATGCACATGTGCGATTGCACAGTTTTTTGCTGAGGAGCCAAGCCTGATAAGCTGGTCGCCCCGGCAGGCAGCAGCAGATGTAGCGACGGGAGGTACGTCTCCATTCCCTTCTTCAGGGATCTGTATCAGTCGGTCACTCTCGACGTACGTCGGACCGACTAATAGGAATCCCTACCAAAGCACCACAGCTGCTGCAAAACAGAGAAAGATTAGGATTTCGATTAGGAGCAGCCATGGAAGGACACATATATGGGATCCCCGTAGGGTCACACATACGGAACCCAGCCTAAACCCGGTTCTCAAGGATTCAACGGATAAACCTGGCACCGGACGCTCCGCCATGTCCGGGCCGTGGATGTTGGAGAACTCACAGGTTTTTCACTCTGGAGGAATGAGGAGTACAGTAGGGTGCAGCAGGCCGACAGAGCTGGGCCTCTCAGTGCTTCTACCCTTTTAGGTTGAGAACACGGGAGGAGACCGGCTCTACACGTAGGCTTTAAAATCTAGCGAACATGTTAGGTGTCACCCAGCCCGCAGCTCTGCAGATATCTGTTAGCGAGGAGCCACATGCCAGCGCCCAGGAGGATGCAACACCTCTCGTGGGAGTGAGCATGCAACCTGAGCGGGCAGGGCACGCCTTGTGCTTGGCAATGGCATCCACTATCCAGTGGGCCATCCTCTGCTTGGAGACAGCCTTTCCCTTCTGCTGGCCTCCGTAACAGACAAAGGTCTGAGGTCCTGAGACTTTGAGTTCTGTCCACGTACAGACGCAGGGCGCAAACGGGACAGAGCAAAGCCAGGGCTGGGTCTGCCTCCTCCAGGGGCAGCGCTTGTAGGTTCACTACCTGGTCTCTGAAGGGAGTGGTAGGAACCATGGGCACATAGCCATGGGAGGCCCTGGGCTTGTGGAGGCCCCGAGGCCAGCTGTGTGCCAGTGCATCTGTGCCGAGTGTTCCCTCGGTCAGGGAGTAAAACAGGTGGCAGTGGGAGGTCTCTTAGGAGACAAACAGGTCTACCTGAGCCTCCCCGAACTCTCTCCAGATCAGCTGAACTGCCTGGGGGTGGAGTCACCATTCTCCCGGGAGCACAGCTCGTGACAGCTCGTCGGCCACACAGTTGAGCACACCAGGGACATACATGGCTCGAAGCGACCTCAGATACTTCTTACTCCAGAGGAGGAGATGGCGGGCGAGTTGCGACATGCGACAGAAGCGTAGACCACCTTGTCGGTTGATGTACACAATGGTCGCAGTGTTGTCCGTACGGACCAGCACGTCCCTGCCCCTGAGACGTACTGCTAGCAACTCGAGGCAGTTGATGTGCCAATGCAGTTGAGGGCCCATCCACATCCCAGACACTGCATGTCCGTTGTACGTGGCACCCCAGCCGGTGGCAGAGGCATCTGTGAACACCACAGCATGCCTGGACACCTGTTCCAAGGGCACTCCTACCCGCAGAAACAAGGGGTCTGACCACGGGCTGAAGGTCTGGCGTCACGCCAGTGTGATTGTCACCCGGTGAGTGCCGTGATGCCACGCCCATCTCGGGACTCGGCCGTGAAGCCTGTGCTGAAGCGACCTCATATGGAGCAGCCCGAGCAGAGTTACCGCTGCTGCCGCTGCCATATGCCCCAGGAGCCTCTGAAAGAATTTCAGTGGAGTCGGCGCCGATGGCCTCGTGGTCACCCCCGACATGTAGCGCCATTGCGCTCGGGCGGCCCGAGTTCGAGTCCCAGCTCGTGGACCTTTCCTGATCCCGTCCCCCGTCTCTCTCCCACCTCGCTTCCTGTCAACTCTTTACTGTCCTGTCACAATAAAAAAGGCAAAAAAATTGCCAAAAAGAATTTCAGTGGAACCGCCGTCCTGCCTTTGAACGTGTTCAAGCAGTTCAGCACTGACTGAGCGTGTTGCTCTGTGAGGCGTGCTGTCTGTGCGACCGAATCCAACTCCATACCGAGAAAAGAGATCCTCTGCACAGGGGCGAGTTTGCTCTTTTCCCAGTTGACTTTAAGACCCAACTGGCTGTGGTGCCTGAGCATGAGGTCCCTGTGTTCGCATAACTGATCTCGAGATTGTGCTAATATGAGCCAGTCGTCGATAATTGAATAATTGAAGATGCGAACGCCCTGTTCTCTCATGGGAACAAGGCCCCCTCCATGACTTCTGTGAAGACACGGGGAGACAGGGACAGCCTGAGGGGCAGGACATTGTACTGATATGCTCGACCCTCGAACGCAAAGCGCAGAAATGGCCTGTGTTGAGGGAGAATCGAGACATCAAAGTACGCATCCTTCAGGTCGATTGGGTTGTCCTGCAAACCAATCTCGGGGGCGGATGCATTCGAAAATGCGTTTCTGCGTGAGCATTTTGAATGGTAGCTTGTGGAGGCTCCGATTCAAAACTCACAGGTCCAAGATCGGTCGTAACCCACCTCCTTTCTTGGGTACAATCAAGTAGGGACTGTACTGCCCTGACCTCATATCGGCTGGAGGGACCGGGTCTATCGCATCCTTCGCCAGTAGGACTGCGATCTCCGCCCGCAAGACATGGGCATCGGCTGCTCTCACTGTAGTGGAGTGGATGGCCCGAAACTTGGATGTTGAGTGGATGGCCCGGGGGATGCCGGGTGAACTGAATCGCATAGCCGAGCCTGATGGTCCAGATGAGCCAGCCAGACGGACTGGGGAGCGCTAACCAGGCTTGTAGAGACCGTACAAGTAGGACCAAAGGGACCATAGGTGTACCCGGAGAGGGGCAGTGCGGTGGAACACAGGGACGCGGCTCGGGAGGCTCTCTCTGGGAGGCAGCCCGTAGCGGAGTCTGAGTGTGCTGAGCAACACTTACCTGGTTCCATGGGGTAGGAGGTGCAGGAGGCGGCTTGGTTGCGCTCTCGAACCGCACACTGCTGCCCGCTGGAAATAGAAGAGGCGGATGAGAGTGGTGAGGATTCTCTCCCCCCACTGCTCTCCGGGCCCTCTTCAGACCCAGAGATGAAAGAAACTGCTCTTTCTTGTGTGTCTGCGACTGTGTGTCTGCGACTGGCTCCACGGCGCCATTTAGGTGGAGGCTGCTGCTGCGACGCGGGTGCGAGGGCAGATGCAGAAGGCCGCCCCCGGCGAAGAGCAGACTTAGGGGCCGCGGGCAGTGGGGTGGAGGCAGCAGCAAGATGTGTTTGACAGCCTCAGTCTGCTTTTGTAGAGCCGAGAACTGCTGGACAAAGTTCTCGACCGCGTCGCCGAAGAGGCCGGTCTGGGACATGGGGGAGAAAAGGAACGGGGGTCTCCCTCATGTCAGCCAGACACAGCCAGAGATGGCGTTCCTGGACCACCAGAGTAGACATCGCACAACCCACTGACTGCGCAGTGACCTTCGTCACACGAAGCGCGAGGTCCGCAGTGCCACGAAGTTCCTGGAGAACTTGTGGATTGTGACCACCCTCGTGCAGTTCCTTCAGTGCCTTGGCCTGATGGACCTGCAGCAACGCCATGGCATGAATGGCAGAGGCGACTTTCCCACAGCCCTTGTAAGCCTTGCCAGTTAAGTCTGACGAGTACTTACAGGCTCAAGGCTCTTGGACTCAAAAGAACTACACTAAGAACCATTATCTCCAAATGGAAAAACGTCTCAGGTTACGACTGTAACTATTGTTTCCCGAGAAGGGAACGAGACTCTGTGTCATAGTAGCGACGGTGATTGCGTCTTGAAGCATGTGTGAAATGAGTCCAATACCATGGCAAGCCGGAAGTATGGCAGAATGACGCAGCTTTTTGTTCCCTTCAAGGAACAATGGCTACAGTAGTAACCTGAGACATTCCCTTTCAAGAGAAAGAAACAATGAGAGACTTTTAATTTTTTGGGTGAACTATCATTTTAATGGTTATGGTACTGCTGAAACAAACAGACAAAATTAATGCTGGTATTGAACACATATTCAAACATAAAATCACCTGTAAGCAGATCTAGACTGGTTGTTCTGTGGAGGAGGTTGGTAATCATTTTGAACACATGATGATCTATAGGGTCCGGCTGTAATGCTTAGATCCACAGAAGACGAAGATGATTATAAAAGAACATAAGATTTATTATGAACTCAGAATAACAAGCCAACATACAAAACAATGCGCTAGTGCAAAGACAACAACGGACAATGAACTGAGGGACCAAAGGAACTTAAGTAGTGGTACAAACAAGGTTAATAAGGAGACACAGCTGAACTAAGAGAACTAATCATATCAGTCACCATGACAATTTATAAGTGGCGGGAAACTAGACAAAAGAAGCACATGTGACTGAGTGAAACAAAACAAACTGACCTTGACTGTGACACAGCATGTTATTTACTGTATGAAGCCTCTTATGTAAATATCTATCAAAACAATCCCATATTGCTACATTAACAAAAGCAGGTTTTTCAGCAACTAATGACTGAAAATATTAAAACTTTTAAACCAGCAGTCATTTCCCATGCGGAATATTTAAAAATATATAATTTTACACTATGTAGTGAGACATACACTCTTAATATTACAGTTGGGATGCCTAGTAAAAGTCTTATGAGGTGTATGAAATAAAATAAGTTTTGATTATTGAATTAAAATAAAAAAATCTCTCAGGTTACCTGAAAACAGTTGATGCAGCTGTTCTCTGGTGTGGATGTCCTATGTGTAAACTGAGCATAAAGATATTGCAGAGTCACTCCAACTGGTGAATGATAATGGTACTTAATAAAACAGGCTGTGACTGAGGAATGCCTCCGAACCCCCCTAGAGGGACCGAGGTCCACCCACCACAGTTTCACAAAATCCTATGCGAAACACTGTAGGCATATTTATTTGTATCGCATGTTTTATAAATGTTACATACATTTTTAGAATATGTTTGCAGAAAAGTTTTACCTGCAGCCATATGAAGTGTTTCCATTATTAAAACGTAGTGGAGGATCCATAGACTGATCACTCTTCATAGACACACAGCTGGGCTCTGGAGATTCTGTTCTCCTATGTTGGACTGAACTGTAACAGTTAAGAAACTGCTTTATGAATGAATGTGAATGAATATTGGCATATCTTTACTTAAATTGAGTACCTGAGACCCAAACTTGTGACACCAATGTGATATTTTACTGGAGCATCAGTACATTTCAAGTCTTTTAAGAGTAGCCTACCTGATTCCTGAACAAAAATCTCCATTACTGGATGTCTGTGTGTCATCCATATTGAAGCTGCATAGGTGGGTCAGATGAGTCTTATCTTACATCCATCCAGATAATTTTTCACAGTTCATTGAGAGTAGAGAAGAGTTTTGCCTAATCGTTGAGAAGTGCATGTAACCAACTGTAAAACCAAACAAACAACTGTAAAATCTGCTGACTGTTGCATATAGAGTCCAGTGACTCCAGACTTTCATATTTTAAGCAGCAAAGATTTACCAAAAATGTGGTTGTGAGTCTTCTAAATGTAAGGCTGTTAGTTAGTTAGTAATAAAATGTGGTTGTCATTCTATTTAATAAACAAGAAAATAATCTCTTATCTTATGTTGGGACACATGCTAAATTATAAAAAGCAAGAAAACAAAGTTTACCTGGATAAACTTTCACAGAATGGTGATATAATTATTATTAATATTTATAGTGTCCTTAATGTAAAATATTAAGTAAACTATTCTATTTAAAATATTTTGACAATTGCCCCAGGGGACATCTTACCCCATGTTACCCCACAGTTCATATTCTTCATATTTAATAACCCACACTACACAGATATGTGATTAAGTATGCTAATAAACAGAATTAACTTACTCTAAATGGACTATGACTAACTTTCCCATGAAGCCTACATTATGATCCGTAACGGGTGATACTGCCGTGCCATGGGCCTCACTACTTATAAACGTCTTTCTACGGTGTAGGCTACAACCAATAGTCTACTACAACAAACTTATCGCATGCTGTTAAGCCTTTAAAGCGATAGTCTTTAATACTCACTCTTTGTGCTATTTTGACAACGTTCCTTGCAGTTCCTTTATGCACAAAATGGTCCCTGACAAAAACGAACTTTCACTTTCTTTGAGGCGACGTCGGGCAAAAAAATTTAAATGGTTTTAAATAATTAAAATATTAAAGGTATTTAATGAAATGAATAAATAAAAATTGTAAAATACATTCTAGGTCTAAGTAATCAATTTAAAATATTTGCAAATAATATTTTTATTTTAAATGTGCACACACACTCTTATTCATTTGTGTGTCGAATATGTCTAAAATGCAAACGTTTCTTGCCAAGTCGTTTGCATCATACGCTATAACGGTTTATGAAGATGTTTTATCGTTAAACAGTTAAGTTAGCTGTTAGCTAGCCTACTTATCTTTCTTTCCACGAACTTGTGACTGACAGAAAAACAGTAAGTTCCGCCTTCCTTGATTTGATTGGCTAGCTCGATAATTTTGACATTGACGAGCGCATGAAAATGTAATTATCCTAAAAATGTAACTTTTAAAACTTCTTGTCATCCTAACAACAAACAGCTTTACTCATTCTGCACTAAGATGATAACTCCTAAACTCCCCAAACTCCGCCTATGACCGCAGGACTAAACCATTGCAGCTTCAAAGGAGTGCAGTAACAATCCTGACGATCATTCACTTACCGAGAAGGACCAGGCGTGAAGGACCTGGCTGCAGCCTGCAGATCGGGGCGTGGCTGCACGTGTTTCCCCGCCCCATACCTACTCTGATTGGCTCCACTGTCTTTCATAGGCATACATGAAAGAAAATATGTTCGTAGTTGGTGTGGGAAGGAGAATGTCGTTTATAAAACTGGAAAAGCTGTGCAGTTTCACAAAGCCTTACTTATAATGCACAGAAGGGAAAAAAACATCAGCATACTCGCAGTGTCCCTGAAATTATTGTTTTGGTAAATTACTAACGCACAAACGACCCCAGAACATTAATAAAAATATATATATTTTTTATGATTATCCACAGCACCGGATCCGAGGGTCTTCAGGTAGATGAGTGAAAGCTTTTTGGATTGAGGCATCCTTCACACTTAAGTGAATTAATTAAGACTCAATCCCAATTCTATTTTATACCCCTTCGCCTACCCCTACCCCTTCGTCTACCCCTACCCCTTGCCCCTTGAAACAGAGTGTCAAGGCGTAGGGGTGAAAATATTCCCCTAAGAAATGGGACACCACTACTACACCGTTACATGTCATTATACATCGTCGCTAGCGCCTACGTCACAGGAGATGCGCCAATGTTTATCACAAACTTCCAAAATGCCGTCGTCAGCTGTAGTCTTGCGTGAGTTACAGCTTTTTTTTTTGCATTTTTCTTCTGAAGTTTGCAGAAAACAACGGAGATGACGATATCTTCGACGCCTAATGCTGCGTTCACACCAAACGCGAATAGAGCGTCTGGCGCGAGTGATTTCAACGCGTTTACGCGCGTCTGGATGTCTCGCGGCGCGAATGAGGCGTTTAGCGCGGCGCGGTGGACGCGAATTCGCCTCATTCGCGCGTCCACTTCGCTTCAAACTTTTGCTTTTTACACGCGTCATATTGTTAACGAACTTTAACGATTTTTTTGCAACCGTTTCTTTGAAGAACATGACCGTAAACACTAGATTGAATGTGACATAAAGAAAATGATTATTGGCAGTCATGTTGCCTCTGTAGCTGGTGTATGCAGGTACATTTCTCATACCCCTTCGTTTGAAGTGCGGTCCCGAAAAATCCTTCCCCTTACCCCTAACCCCTACCCCTCCAACCAAAAGAGAATTGAGACAGCCCTATCCCTTCACGGGAACGCGCAAAACGGAGGGGTAGGGCCAAGGGGTAGGGGCAAGGGGTGAATTGGGATTGAGCCTAACCCATCTTTTTCATATTTGTCAGTAACCAGGTTTTGTGTGCCTTCATTTAAAGGACAGGGAAGGGCACCTGTGTGACCCACACTTTCAATCTCATTTCCTTAACTGACTCTGGTTATCTTTTGGAGAAGTCTTAACACAGTTTCACATACTATCCTGTCAATGATAAGTCATTGTCTTCAATATAATTTTGAAAAATATAAGTGTTTGTATGTTAGTAGATCAGTCAGATTGTGTATATAAGCAGATTGTGTCTGATTGTGTCTGACTTCCAGAAAATCCAGATATTGTCAAAGGATTCACAAAACTCATGTGTGTCAATTACATTTTAACTTACAATTGAATATGGTTAAGCCAGAGGTACATTTTGATTTATGATACATGTCATGAGTGTATAATTTTAACAATAGTGTATTAATTGTTACTTTAAAGGTGCTATAAGCTACGTTGCACGTTTTTTAGGCTGAATTTTTTTTGTCACATACAGCAAACATCTCCTCACTATCCGCTAGCTGCCTGTCCCCTGAACACACTGTAAAAAAAACGCAGTCTCTGTAGACAGCCCAGGCTCCACAAACGGCAACAAAAACAAACTGGCCCAGCCTGGACCACGAAACATAACAAACAGTGTTCCAGTCAATAACCGACAAGAAGGATTTGGGGTGGGGGGTTAGTGCGCGTGCACATGAAGGGGGGTGTGGGGAGTGGAGGAGAGAGAAGCATGAAGAGGGAAGTTAGCTAGAGGAGAGATGTCCTAGACAACGACAACGACTTACGTTAAAATTGTATATTCTTGAGAATTTTGATATGGCCGACACACGACCAAAGAGACGACGTTCCAATGAACAAATAACAAAGAACAGGGAAAAGGAGAGAGAACGCGCAAAGTCCCGAATTTACATCGGAAAAGCCTTCGAAAGGTGGTGAGAACTCCGTCGGCAGAAGGGCTTCCAATCCGACATTCGGGTGGCTCTGTTTTTGCTGGACAAGTGGGTAAATCCAGTCTGGCGTTCAGGACTGTTTCAGGAATCACGGAAGGGAGGGGGAGGGGACGGGATGAGGAGGAGGGAGGGTCGAGCTAGCCTCCGTTTTGTTTGACAATACTTTGAACGTCAACAAGAAGTGACGTCACCCAACATCGCTTAGAGCACCTTTAAGGTGCATTCACGCCATGTCATAATTACCGTAGCGCTTATGAACTGTAAAAAGCCTTCAAATGCTTTTTGAACTTGTAATTACAATGTTTAATCTAATAATTTTCTGAGAGCTATGACTTGGACCACCTGGCCACTTCAGATTTAAGGTGTGTTCGACTTGAAGCTACGGTGTTTAGACCGGTCGGTGTATGACATCAAAGTACCGAGAGAGCGATTCGAAAGCATACGCAGCTTTATTTACGGTAACGTCATGGTGTGAACACAACAATAAGATCTGGAATGACCCACTAGCAGTTAGTCAAGGGGCAGTCAGTCTTACTTTTTGATATCAGAATAGGCCAATCTATGTTTTTTATTGAACAATCTTAAAGAAAAAAAAAAATTGATGACTAGACTAGTCTTGCAACCAGCCCCAAAATGGGAAGTAAGAAATTTCCAATAGCACATGAAGGCAGCATAAAACCCATTCATTCATTCATAAAAAATAAATAAATAAAACCTTTTAATTTTATTCAAATGTGTTTATTTGTTAGATGTATCAGTTTGTCTAAGTGCATATTTTTAAAAATGTATTTTCATATTCTTTTGTCGATTGAAAGTCTAGATTTGGGACTACGTAACACCTATATATAAAATGTATTTAAAAGGCAGTAGAAAATAACTGAAGGCATGGTGATGTAAAGACAGTTTTAATGTGACCATACACCAAAGATGTTTGATAGACATTTGACAGAGTGCCTATGTGGCCCTCTGCTGGTGAAGAACATCTAACACATAATGTCTGTTCCATCCCGTTCACTTTAATAATATATATATATTTTTTTACTATTCATTTACCCATAGGTGGATGTTTTTCCAAATTCTTACCCTATGAACTAATGAACACTTTACCAACAATGACCAGTGTATATGCATCACAGGCATTCTGTAATGCTTGACCTTTTTTTCTGGAAGTTTGAATCTCAAATTATGCATTGTCATTTTCATTCAGAACACAAAAGTAACACACACACACACACACACACACACACACACACACACACACACACACTTGAATATGTTGTTTACAGGGACTTTCCATAGACATAATGCTTTTTATACTGTGCAAACTGTATACCCTACCCCTAAACCTACCCATCACAGAAAACCTTCTGCATTTTTACATTTTCCAAAAAAACAGTTTAGTAGGTTATTTAAGCCATTTGGTTTATGAGGACACAGGAAGAACTCAAATTAGAGCTCATTCACCATCAGCTGATCATAGATAAAACTGCTATCTAAAAGCTTAACAATATTAAAATGACACATGCCAAATGATACATCATTTCTGATACACAAAATTAGATCTAATTTGGAAACACTAAGCAAACATTGTATTTACTTTAAGTTTGCTTAATACTTATAATACTTATAATATAAAATAAGCCAATTCTCTCGGTTTATCACGTTCACATAGTGAAAATATTAATATACAGACATTTACATTATTTAAAACAAATTGCAAATTTTGCATGTTTGAAATGAATTATTTTTTTATTTTTTATTTTTATTACGGAGTATGCCCAGATTATAAAAAATAGGGCTGCAACGGTACACAAAATTCACACTTTGGAATGCCTCAGTTTTGTAGTAACCGTTCAATATGATTTTGGTACAGCAAGAATTGAATCTTGAAAAAAATCTACCACTGAGAATACATGCATATTTGGACTCATTTAAATTTTTCAGTTAAACCAGATTTTTTTCAGACAAATTGTTGGATTCATTTTGTCCTGGAGATTTGGATATGCATTTGTACTATATTGCACTTATCGTTGCAGCCCTAGCTTATAGCGTGGGTCTTTCTTTAGATCAGAAAGCAACTGCAATCCTAGTTTATTCCCAGTCAGATCCAGTTCTCTCAGGTGTGAGGGCTTTGATCTCAGAGCTGAAGCCAGAGCAGCAAAACCTTCATCTGTGACGCCACAATAACTCAACCTGTAGAGAACAATGACACACTCTTAAATCTCTTACTGCAGAACATGCAGATCAGAAGAGCAGAAACTAACTTTTCGAAGAATGACCACAAATGTGTAGCAGATATCACAATAGCCCCTTATAGTCTTCACTGGTAAATTACTTTTAAGAAATCATGTGTGGACAGGACCTTTTAAAAAAATCAGTAAATCTGTTCTAGCAATTTACCAGTATGAGAAGTTTAAACATTACCTGTATGATGCTGTGTGTGAGCAAAGAATGAGGATTACCGGTATGAGCACGTACAATGTCTGAACCACTGATCAATATAAATAAAATCTTTCACGGTGCAGTTTTGGTCAGTTAACCCTTGAAGGGTTAGGCACTCAGGGAAGGGTTAACTGACCGAAACTGTTCTGTGAAAAGATTTCACAAATCAGAATAATGAAGTTAAGGACTCAGGGAAGGTTTAACTACATTTACATTTAATCATTTAGCAGATGCTTTTATCCAAAGCGACTTACAAATGAGGAGAGCAATAGAAGCAGTTAAACTAACAATAGGACAACAATATACAAGTGCTGTGACCCTTCCCAGTTTAGTTTAACTAAGTCCAAATAAGTAGTAAGTAAGTTAGTCTAAGTAAGTATTAATGGATCAAGTGTTGCCGAAAAAGATGAGGCCTCAGCCGTTTGAAAATGGCTACGGACTTAGGTCGGGTTGAGTAAGGCAGGTCATTCCACCGGCAGGGAACAGTCAAAGTGAAGGTCTGTGAAAGTGATTTTGTGCCTCTTTGAGATGGCCCTCTCGAGATGACGTTCACTAGCAGAATGCAAGCTTCTGGATGACACGTAAGTCTGGAGTAATGAGTTTACTCCAGACTCCAGGCAAGCATCAGTGCCTTGAATTTGATGCTAGCAGCAATTGGCAACCAGTGCAATTTTGTGAGGAGAGGAGTGACGTGTGCTCTCTTCGGCCCGCTCAAGACCACTCTTGCTGCAGCATTCTGGATCAGTTCCAGAGGTTTGAGAGTGCAAGCTGGAAGGCCTGTAAAGAGAGCATTACAATAGTCCAGCTTGGATAGAACAAGCGCTTGGACAAGGAGTTGTGTAGCATGCTCCGATAGGAAGGCCCTGATCCTCCTAATGTTGTAAGGCAAATCTGTAAGACTGGGCAGTTCTAGCAATGTGGTCTGTGAAGTTCAATTGCTCATCAATCACAACTCCAAGGTTTCTGCTGACCTTGATGAAGTTATGGATGTTGAACTTGGCTGAATGGAGAAGTTGTCGTGTAGTGTTTGGTTGGCCGGGACCACAAGCAGCTCTGTCTTCGCCAGGTTTAGTTGAAGGTGGTGGTCCTTCATCCAGCAAGAAATGTCTGTCAGGCAAGCTGAGATGCGAGCAGCAACCGTTGTATCCTCTGGTTGGAATGAGAAGTAGAGTTGTGTGTCATCAGCTTAGCGGTGATAGGAAAACCTATGTTTCTGAATGACAGATCCTACTGATGAAATGCAGATGGAGAAGAGAAGTGGTCCAAGCACTGAGCCCTGAGGCACTCCAGTAGCTAGATGTTGTGACTTAGACACCTCACCCCTCCACAACACCCTGAACAACCTACCTGAGAGGTAAGACTTGAATGGTTGGAGTGCAGTTCCCAAGATGCCCTTCGTCTTTATGATTGACAGGAGAATCTGGTGGTAACTTTTCAAACGCAGCAGACAGATCCAGCAAAATGAGAACTGTGGATTTGGTTGAGTTTTTATTTCTTTTCTTTTCTTTCTGGATCCTTTAGTTTTCTAATGCAGAAAAGCTAGTAATAATGACAGGATTACTGTAATGCACTACAGTTCTGCAGTTTGCAAAACAAGGTTCAGTTGGTTCAAAATGAACCATACTAAAGACTTTATATATACAAAGATGGTACACTCACATTACTTATAAATAGGCCCAATATACTCGCAGTTAAGTAATTTAAATTTGAGAGTGGCAAGCAGGTTTTGAAGATTGAAGGATTCCCCTATAAGAGTAAATAGGACTTGGTCTTCGATGCCATAATTAGACGCCCAGAGGCATTGCAAAAATGTCCATAGAGTGAACAGACTTTCTTTGAAAGGGACTTTGACCATACATATCACTACGATAAGATTACAATCATCTTCCTTGTCTTTATGTTGGCAAACCCATCAGAAGGTTTTCTAGCTCTTGCTAGTTCAAGCTGCTTTGAAACAATATGTCATGTGAAAATCACTATACGAATAAAACTGTAGGTGCATCCAAAATTACATACTGTCTGAGTAGGTACTACATTTGAATTTGAACTTTCTTTGTGATCATTAAAAAAAGTATGGTTCTATATAGTATAAATATGGGTGACATGGATGAAATTTGGATGCATTACATCCGCCATGTTGTTACTGTCATTTAACTTACCAGCGTCAATTACGATGCTTTACAGCCATTCATGAATCCTCTCCCATGGCCTCATGGGATAATAAAGTTTCCATCAAATGTGCACTTCAGAATCTTGGCAGAAGTAATAGGTCATCTGGGTACTTTTCATCTACTGTTTTTTTTTGTTTGTTTTTTGGCATACTATATAGGGAAGTATTCTAATTCAGATGCAGCGTTTGACTGTATCCTCAAATACAAAACAAGGTTACACAGGTCATCAGAGAAATATTACCTCAGTTTCTCCAGTTTACAGTGAGGATCTTCAAGAGTAACACAGAGCAGCTTCCCTGGAACTTTTAGTTCATTCCAAGACATATCCAGTTCTCTCAGGTGTTCAGGGTTTGATCTCAGAGCTGAAGCCAGGGCAGCACAACCTTCATCTGTGATCGCACAATGCTCCAACCTGCAGAGAACAATGAAACTATTTGGATCAGTTTAGTCATAATATTTATGTCCCTGGTTTTATTTTTCATTTACATGTGTAAACACTACTGGTCAAAAGTTTTTTTAAAGGCTGCATTTATTTGATCAAAGTGAAAACATGGTAAAATCAGTAATATTGTGAAATATTATTACTCTTTAAATGAATTGTTCTCTAATTGAATAATTTATTTCTGTGATGCAAAGTTGAATTTTTTTTTTTGGCCCATAAAAAAAAAAAAAAAAAGTAATCTAGCAACAGCCCTGAGCCAAGATTCTGATTTAATATTAACATAATTTGATTGTCTTACTCAGTGGCGGCTTGTCCATAGGGGGCGCTGGGGCGCCGCCCCCATCAACATTTCAGAAATTAACATGTGTAAAAACATTATATTAAAATTAAATAAAAATAAATAAATAATAGTTTACTCATGTGCCGGCTGGTAGTAAGAGCCTAAGAATTTAATAAAAACTGTCTTTAATCGATTAACTATTTACTATGTTTTTCAATACGTTTCATGGGCGAGGGACGCCGGACACATGGGTGTCTATGTGAGTACACAAATTCTCGGGCAGCATGTGACTTGAAGCTGGTCTCTGATTGGTTTCTTAAAGATCCTCCTCGGGGCGCAAGTCGTTGCGTCCCTGGCCAATCATAATTGGATACATGTTATTTTATCCAATCTGATTGGTTCTCGTCGTCACCTGTCATTCAACTGTACGCTGGCTGAGTTCTCCTTGCTTGCTACTAGGCTGATCACTTTTTATTACGCAATGGCAGCAGTTAATCCAAATTCTGTTATTTATTTACAAAAAGCCCTTTCTCAAGACTTTCGCTTGAAGAAAAAAAAAAAGATTAAGGATCTCGGACCGGAACAACCAGATTTACACATCCAGCAGCAGGCAAGTGACAGAGGACGAAGCATGGTAACGTTAAGTGTGTGCGCCATGGTGATGCAGGATTGACTGACAGCAGATGAACTCTGACACGGTGGGCATCGCAGTACTGTACAATAGCCACGTTACAACAACAAACACATTCTAACTTACGAGACGTTGAAGAGAGACAGGAATATGATGGCAGACATCGCAAACATATGTTTCAATGTGCAGTTTTTTTACATATAACGTTAGACGTCGTCTTTTTGTCTGGTAATTTACTAATAATCTTCACTAAATTAGCTAAACACTAAGTTAGCATGAGTTTTATTTATTTAATATTTATTTAACAGGGACAAATACATAGAACATTGCTTTATAAAGAATACAAAGTAGATGCCATGCAATTCATAAAGCTTTTCTGCTGAAGGAAGCATGAAGTGCTCTAATGTCCTGGAAGTCCAGAGTCAACGCAGCCGTCTACCAGGACATTTAGAGCACGTCAGGCTTCCTTCAGCAGAAAAGCTTCATGAAGATGCTTTATGAAGATGAAGATGATTTTCAGCAGGATTTTCACCTGCCCACACTGCCAAAATAACCAAAACCTGGTTCAATGACCATGGGATTACTGTGCAACTACTACAGTGTGATTTCATGTAATATTCTAATTTTCTGACATTTAGATTTTGTGGGTTTCATAAGCTGTAAGCCATAATCATCAAAATTATAACAAATCAAGGCTTAAAATATCTCACTTTGCAAGCAATCAGCCTTTTTTTTATATAAAATTAGTTTCACATTTTAAGTTGAATTCCTAAAATAATTTAACTTTTCCATGATATTCTAATTTTTGGAAAGGGTCTGTATATAAAGGAGAGCAACATTATGTTAAAGTAGGAAACATGCTTTTTGTTACTACTTTGTTGGTCTGAAATGTAAATAAAAAGAGATCAAAATAACTTTTTTGTTTCTGCTTTGTATTTGTATTTGCCCCCTCCCCCTCCTCAAAAAATAAATAAAAAATGCGCCCCCCCAAAAATAATTATCACCAGCCGCCACTGGTCTTACTTCAATTTTTGCAGCTTACAGTGAGGATCCTTCAGTCCAGCAGAGAGCAGTATCACACCAGAATCTCCTAGATGATTCCATGTCAGATCCAGTTCTCTCAGGTGTTCAGGGTTTGATCTCAGGGCTGAAGCCAGAGCAGCACAACCTTCATCTGTGACACCACAATATTTCAGTCTGTAGAGAACAATGACACAATTCAATGCTCTTTGGACTTCAAATGTTTGGAAAATCCTTTCCCATTTTTTTTTATTATTATTGACAGCAGAAGAGGAAACTATAATAGGGAGAAGACACTGTGTTAAATCTTAAATGATACCATGTTAGTGATGATTTATACAAAGTATTATTGCACATAATATGTCTCTATTTCCTAAAAACTATATATTGCTTTGTGCACTATATATGGATGTTACTGTATACCCAATTTAAACGGACTTAGCTCATGAATATAAATCAGTTTGTGATTGCTTAAACCAGCGACATGTGTGAAGGTGTCAACCTGCTTGAATGGGACAGATAGCAGCAGCAACTATATTTGCAGAAATTTTCAGTAAATATTAACGCATAATGTTGCTGCTTTGAAACAATCTGTACTGTATAAATCGTTTTAAAAATAAAGGTGGCTTAAAGGTGACTTGGCAACTAATTGCTCTCAACAAAACATTTTATTATATAATATATCCTGGGAGAGGGTAGATAAGTTTTTCATTGAATGGGCAGTCTTCAAAGAAACTCATTCAGGGTAGCTTAAGAAACTTTGTATTTTGACGAAAGCCAATTACTTCAATTAAAGAAACATTAACTAATCTGGCAACATAAAAAATACCACTATTATATAGATGCATGTGTCACGGATACATCAGCGTCAGCGCCAGCTCTCTACACTCCGCCCACCCGATCAGCATCCCCGGAATACTAATCACCTGCACCTGTCTTCACCACCTGTCATCAATCTCCTGCCACTTCCCGCACTCCTTATATTCACCTCCAGTTCCCTCAGTCCCTTGTCAGGTCTCGTTGATACCTACTCAACTTACTGACTCTTCTATACTCCTGCTTATGCAAAACCTCTACTTACCTTCATCGACTTACCTGCCATCAGCCTGTCCTCTGGATCCTCCGACTTCGTTTGCCATCCTGCTGCCGTCCTCAAACCCCATCTTGTCTTCTACAATCCTGAAACAGATAAGAGACTCAATCAGATCCATATCATCCATAAACTCTGCAACCGTTACTCATATCTCTTCAAACTCACCTGCCGTGACTGTTCCCAGTGTTAATAAACATCATTGCAACTTACCAGTTTGTTCTGTGCTGTTTTGTGACAGCATGTGAGCTCAGCTAAAGCGATAAAATGTAAAAAAATGCAGTAATTTCATCAAATTACCAGTGAATTCGCTTGGGAAACACTGAAATGAATGGGTTTTAGCGGTGGAAATATTCAGTGCTCGCCTGATCGGAACTATTAGCCCCACAATGCTTTAATTCTGCATTGACTCCACATTCACTTCCCCTAATTAATATTAATGATTCAAGTCAGGTATGTTAACCTTCCTAACCCTGGTGATAGAATTACTTAAAATAATAGGAAAATTACAGCCCATTAGAAATGTGCTTTTGATCATGAGGTGAAAATGGATGCGAGTTAAAATGCCCCCAATCCTGTTTTGACTAAAACCCCTCATACCGGAGAGAAACCTATGCTTCAGTCACTATTGAATAATGTCTAAACACCAGATCCTGGATGACTTTGAGAGAAATGATCTTACTCCAGTGTTTTCACTTTACAGTCAGGATTTTCGAGTAAAGCAGACAGAAGCTTGATGCCTGATGCCCCCAGATTACACTCACACAGATTCAGGTGTGAGGGCTTTGATCTCAGAGCTGACGCCAGAGCAGCACAACCTTCAGCTGTGACATCCATATCATTCAACCTGTGAAGAGAACAATGACAAATATTTTCTCTGGAAAGTTAATATTCAAAACAATATATGCAGAACAAATCCCACACTTCTCGCTCCTTGGGTGACGCATGAATTCACGACACATTGAAAGTAGTGGTGTTTACTACACAATGAGATTTAGGGGGCCCCCTGCTGGCCATAAGCGATTGAATTCATCTCATTTTGCTTTCTGAGCATATCAGGAATTTGACTCAAAATCAAAATGTTTTGTTGGTTAAATCTAAAGACCAAACGAAAATATCCAGCATTAAAGGGGTCATGACATGAGAATCAAATTTGCCTTGATCTTTTGACATATAAAATGTCTTTGTATCATTAAAACATCCTGCGAGTTAAAACGTCCTCCTCATTATAAACAAATAATTTATTTAATCAAGCTCCAAAAATGTTTCGTTTGGATATTGTGGGATCTGTGACGTCACACAGGCAAATACATTTGAATTTGACTGCCTCCAGAGCTAGACACTGATGAAAAGTCATACATCATCGCACCATAGGCCACGCCCAGTGGCATTATATGTTTGTTCTTAGCATTTGACTGCAGATTGTTTTGTTAATGAGACAGAGTGTATTGGAGAGCTTTCATAATACTCTGTATGTAAAGGATGGTTTTATATGTTTGTTTGTTTTTTTTCAAAACAATCACATGCAATAACGAGTGGCCGTTGATACCGTTTCCCATGCAATGATGTTAGCCAATCATAACAATGGACGTTAACTGAGACGTTTTTCCGCATATATATTTGTTTTTTTGTAGAAAAAAACTTTATTAACATAAGTGAACATTAAGGAACATATTAAAATAAAAAAGACCTAAAAATTTGGAATAGAAACAATGGACTTCTATGGAGCTATTTACACCAGGAACAAACGTTCACCTAACAACAAACCAACAACACCAAAGGATGGTATGGGCACTGAAGATGGATCTGAAACTGCTGTTGTCTTTTTGTAAAAATGTATCTTTAAAAAAAGGTTTAGGTTAAGGATAAATACACTGATAAGGCACTATATCCAAACAAAAATAAGATTTTTTTTAACATAGACAGATATACAATTGTCACTAAATTACAGACACAAGAAAAAGCAGGTTAGAAAGATGCATGGTCTTACCTCAGTGTCTCAAGTTTATAGTATGGATTCCTCTGAAGATCAGTGAGCAGCTCCTTGCCTTTCCCCAGTTTATTCCATTCCAGACTGAGTTCTCTCAAGTGTGAGGGGTTTGATCTCAAAGCTGAAGCCAGAGTAGCACAACCTTCACCTGTGACACCACAACACATCAACCTGCAAACAAAGATGACATATAAACTTCCATAAGAAAAGTTAAATTAAAAGAAAGCCTTAAAATGTACAGTAAATTGCCTCTAGAGCCGAATAAAAACTTCTGCGTGGAATGAGACTTTCAAAAGGACATGTCAGGCTGCACTGTAATTAAAGGTAAAATATGGTAAAAATTACTGGTTTGAAAGTAAGTGTGAGACTCTTACTCCAGTTTCTCCAGTTTACAGTGTGGATTCTTTAGGCCAGCACAAAACAGCTCTACTCCATAATCTCCCAGATAATTCCCAGACAGATCCAGATCTCTCAGACATGAACATTTTGAACTGAGCACTGAAGCCAGATGAGTGAAGCTTATCTCTGTTAAATTACGGTCATCAAGCCTGATAAAATGAAAGTTGACACATTTTAGCCACAATAAACTAGATTTGTTCTGTAAATGCTCTTTGTATAACAACTAATCAGTAAACCTCACAAATCAGTGTGACCTTTAAATATATGGGTGTTTCTTTGACTAATGGCACTTTTGGTTGACTTCAAGACAATGGAAATAGAGTAATCACAGTGTAATTTCATTTCCACCACATTTCGTATTGTGTATAATAACATTCTGTAATAGAAATGATGTGAATAAAATGGAAATAATTTGGCTGACCCCTTATTTCACAGTTAGTCAAGTCAAGTCAAGTCAAGTTTATTTATATAGCGCTTTTCACAACACAGGTTGTATCAAAGCAGCTTCAAAGTAATAAATTAAAACAATACATCAATGTTTGTTTCTAGTGGGACGTGCACGTTTGGTAATGCTGATCAATAGTATCGTTGATTGATTAATTAAATTAAATATCCCCAAATATCCCCAACTGAGCAAGCCAAAGGCAACAGTGGCAAGGAACCGAAAAACTCCATCAGGTGACCTAATGGAGAAAAAAAAAACTTGGGAGAACCCAGGCTCAGTCGGGGGCCAGTTCTCCTCTGGCGTTTATGAATTAGAGGTCAGATTTACCTGTCAGATTAAAAGAATTATATGAATGCCTGGCTGAAGAGATGTGTTTTTAATCTAGTTTTAAACTGGGAGAGCGAGTCTGAGCAACGAACAGTATCAGGAAGACTATTCCAGAGTTTTGGAGCTAAATGTGAAAATGCTCTCCCTCCTTTGGTGGATCTGGATATCCTAGGTATGACCAAAAGCCTCGAATTTAGTGATCTTAAAGAGCGCGATGGATTATAGGGCGATAGAAGATCCGTTAAATAAACTGGAGCTAAGCCGTTTAGGGCTTTATAAGTCAGTAGCAATACCTTGTAATTAATACGGAACTTTATAGGTAACCAATGTAGTGATGATAAAATTGGTGTTATATGATCATATTTTCTTGATCTAGTTAGAACTCTTGCGGCGGCATTTTGGACTAACTGTATCTTGTTTATTGAGGTTGCTGGACAACCAGCTAATAAAGCATTACAGTAATCTAGTCTCGATGTCATGAATGCATGAACTAACTTTTCTGCATCAGAAACAGATAGCATATTACGTAGCTTAGCAATGTTTCTAAGGTGGAAAAAGGCTGTTTTTGTAACATATGAAATATGATTTTCAAAAGACAGGTTGCAGTCTAATATAACACCCAGGTCTTTTACTGTAGAGGATGAAGTAACAGGACATCCTACTATGTTAAAGTTGTATTGTGAGAGGATTTGTGGGTGGTTTTTTGAACCGATGATTAGTACCTCTGTCTTGTCTGGATTTAACAAAAGAAAATTGCGCGTCATCCAATCTTTTATATCTTTAACACACTCTGTCAATTTGGATAATTTAGCGTTTTCATCTGGCTGTGATGAAATATAGATTTGAGTGTCATCAACATAACAATGGAAACTAATTCCATGTTTCCTTATAATATTTCCAAGTGGCAGCATATATATTGAGAATAATAGAGGGCCTAACACAGATCCCTGCGGCACTCCATAGTTTACTGGAGTTATGATCAATTTTTCTCCATTTAAATAAACAAAATGGTAGCGGTCAGATAAATACGATCTAAACCAGCTTAATGCTTGTCCTTGAACACCAGTATAATTTTGTAGTCGATCTAAGAGTATTGTATGATCTATAGTATCGAACGCAGCACTAAGATCAAGTAAAACTAGTATTGAGATACAGCCTTGGTCAGAAGCTAAAAGTAAATAATTTGTGATTTTAACGAGCGCAGTTTCAGTGCTATGGTGCGGTCTGAATCCAGACTGAAACTTTTCATAGGTGTCATTTTCTTGAAAGAAAGAGCCTAGTTGAGCGGACACAACTTTTTCTAGTATTTTAGACATAAAAGGTAGATTTGAAATGGGTCTATAATTTGCTAGATTATGTGGATCTAATTGTGGTTTCTTAATGAGAGGTTTTATAACTGCCAGTTTAAATGTTTTTGGAACATAACCTAAAGATAAAGACGAGTTAATAATATTGAGGAGAGGCTCTTCCACTATAGGTAACACTTCTTTCATTAGTTTAGTTGGTATAGAATCTAGTAAACATGTTGTTGTTTTAGATGAAGTGATAAGTTTATTTAACTCTTTTTGTTCTATAGTTGTAAAGCACTGTAATTGTTCTTGCGGGGTGATAATTGAGGCTGAATTATAAGGCGCGATTGAGGATTGAACATTTACAATTGTGGTTCTGATGTTTTCTATTTTCTCAGTGAAGAACTTCATGAAATCATTACTACTAAACTGTAACGGAATATTTTGTTCAGGTGACGCTTGTTTATTTGTTAGTCTAGCCACAGTGTTAAATAAGAACCTAGGATTGTTTTGGTTGTTTTCTATTAGTTTGCGGAGATGCTCAGCCCTGGCCGCTTTTAGGGCCTTTTTATAACGTGACATACTGTCTTTCCATGCGATTCTAAAGACCTCTAAGTTAGTTTTTTTTCCATTTACGCTCTAAATTACGGGTTTCTCTCTTTAGAACATGCGTAGTATTGTTGTACCATGGTACTTTACTTTTCTCTCTGACCTTTTTTAATCTAATGGGTGCAACAATATCCAATGTTCCAGAGAGAATGGTGCTCATAGTGCTAGTTAATTCCTCAAGTTCATCTGTTTGTTTAGGTTCACTGAGCAGCTGAGACAGATCAGGTAAGCTATTTGAGAAATTATCTAAGGTGGATGGAAGAATTGTTCTGCCTAATCGATAACGCGGCGCAGCATGATATTCTACAGGAGTACGTAATATGCAAGTTACCATATAATGGTCAGTGACATCATCACTTTGTGGAATGATATCTATATCGGTTGGATCGGTTCCATGTGATATAATTAAATCGAGTGTATGATTAAAACGATTAGTTGGTCCGGTAACGTTTTGCTTGACCCCAAAGGAGTTTAATAAATCTGTAAACGCAGCCCCTAGCACATCATTTGAATTATCTACGTGGATATTAAAGTCTCCAACAATTAATGCTTTATTGAAATTAACTAATAGGTCTGAGAGAAAATCTGCAAACACTTTTAGGAAATCAGCGTAAGGCCCAGGCGGTCTATATACGGTAGCCAAGGCTAGAGATAATAGGGATGTTTTTCGAACATCTAAGAGCGTAACATTTAGTACAAGTACTTCAAACGAAATAAACTTATAGCCCGTTTTCTGAGTAACATTGAGAATATCTCTATAGATTGTTGCAACACCGCCGCCATGACCAATCAGACGGGGCTCGTGCTTATAGGAGTATCCTGATGGAGTAGACTCATTT
This sequence comes from Leucaspius delineatus, assembly GCA_023718395.1. Taxonomy (NCBI): domain Eukaryota; kingdom Metazoa; phylum Chordata; class Actinopteri; order Cypriniformes; family Leuciscidae; genus Leucaspius; species Leucaspius delineatus. Next base: position 9,802,277 of record CM043362.1, on the reverse strand, counting down.
AGACCGAAATAATCATTTGGTTTAAGCCAGGTTTCAGTAAGGCAAAGTACATCGAAGCTGTTATCTGTGACTATTTCATTTACAATAACTGCCTTAGATGTGAGTGATCTAATGTTTAGAAGACCTAGCTTTAGAAATTGTTTTTGATTACTAATAGCAACATTTTCTGGTTTTATAACAATTAGATTTTTTCTAGATCCTGCATTAGATTTATTATTTGATCTCACTAAAAGAGGAATAGACACAGTTTCTATGCAATGTTCAACACTATTTATATCAGTTAAATTGGTGCAGCAGAGACTATGATTTGGACTTTTGGTTACTAGTCAAAAGGTAATTAACATTTTGGAGATGTTATCTGACAGAAGATCCAATCCGAATCTGCTTGGGTGTAAGCCATCAGCACGGTAAAGCCTAGGACGCTCCCAAAACAGATTCCAATTATTTACAAAGAGCAGTTTCTGCTCATTGCACCATGACATTAACCATTCATTTAGCGCGAATAATCTACTAAACTTTTCATGACCTAGTCGGTACGTGGGAAGCGGTCCTGACACAATGATCGTTATATCAGGCGATGTGCTGCGTACCGTATCGATCAGATTCCTGAACTCTTTCTCATAGACAGTAATAGAAATGGACACAGCGACCCCATTGGAACTCAATTGAGACAAGTGAAGCCCATTTTTAGCGATTTCTTAGCACTTCCTTTCCTGACGCGCAGACTCAAAACGAGCAAAGCGTTACATGGACCACGTGAGCAACCCATCTGTCTTCTAGTAGCTGTGCCAAGAGAAATCTAAATCATTCCCTTCCGAATCTTGCAGAGACGGAGAGTGTGAGTAGGAATTGTCCATGAGCTTGGAGCAGGAGCAACTTTTGCTAGGTATTCTGATTAATTATATTGTCATTTTGCCTCCACGTCCCCCCGATTGCCCGCGAGCTTCTCCTCCCGTCCATACGGTAATCTCTCTACTGTGCGACAGAGAGTCGCGTGGTTATGACGCAATTGTTAGCCTACTTTTACAAAAACTGCTTCTAAGGGGCCATAACATAAGCTACAAGGTAATGGAGCATTTTATACATTGTCGTGTTTCTTTAGAAATAAATAATGGACAAATGGAGTCTTCAAAAGCCTCAGAAGTAAAGTTATTCGCTGTCAAAGTGACGCCAAAATGAATGGGAGTCAATGGGATGCTAACTGCAGGTGAAGTTCTGCTACAAGATGGTGGCACGCGGCCGGCTTCAACTTCCGGTCGACTTCCTTCCCGCCTGGTCTTTCTTCAGAACTTCCGTCTGGCGCAGCCTGATGTCGTTCACTCCCGCGTGCAGGACCACAGTTCCGACGCGCTCGTTCAGAATCTCGGGAACGGGAGCAGCGATTTCAAAAACACGAGCACCAGGAAAGCAGTGACTACGCACCTTACTTTTATTTAACGTAGCGTGTACGTGTCGAACGATGGAATCGCCGATGATCACAGCATTGCGTTCTGTTTCGCGAAGAGGGGAGAAGCGGTTTTGTGTTGATATCTCGAAAACCGGGAGGGTCGGAGAGAGTTTTCTTGGTCTAGACCTGACTCGCGTCTTCCGCTGCGGAAATATCCAGGCTTCGTGGTGGCGTGTTGGAGCAGGAGTGAACGAGACCATGGCTGATCGCGACCTCGACGCTCGGGACCGATGTTGAGAAACGCACGGAGTAGACGAGGTCGGAGTCAGCGGGTTAGTAACGTTAATCTCTGATTTGTGTGCATCGGCGCGTGATGTTTCAAACGCAGGTCTATCAGCTCGGCTTTTCTCACTAAAAGGTCGTGGATCTGGTTCTCAACAGCTTCCAGCTCAGACTGCACCGCATGCAGCTCAAATGTGTCCTCACCTGCACCAAAAGGTAGACTACTTACATCTGATATATTCGCCATTTTAACAGATGGACAGTACGTTAAGTTAGCAACGACGCTACCAGTGATGCTATCAATATTAATACTAATTTATGGCTGAAGTTTTGGATATAATCCGTCTTTTTAGTGGTACGGGTGTAGAGTAGACGCACGATAGGCGAAAAAATTTTTGTTTGTAAATGAGTGTGGAGAAGACGCGTTCAGCCGTGATCCACGGACGTAACCTATAAGAGTATCCAGCGTTAGATCACAAGGCTTGAGATGCGTCTGCTCAACAGTCCGCGTTGTAACTATGAGGTGAGGAAAAGTAGAAAATGTTCGTTGTAAGTGAGTTTAAAGAGAAATCAAGAATTATAAATCAATCGATGGAGCTCCAAAGACAACAACGCGTTCAGACGCGACGCATGCGCATTCGAAACAGGAAGTCGGAAACCAAAGTTAGCATTTTATTAACCCTAAAAACACTCCATTAAACAATGAAATAATAATTTTCACATTTTCATATTTTAATGAAATTAAAGCTCGATTAGAAATGGAAAGGACAAAACTAATTTGCACAGAAATTATATTTACCACAATAGCCATTTTTTCACCATTGGGCCAAACCGTTCTCTGTTACCAAGGACACAACAGTTTCCATAAAGAGCTGTGATGTGTGAAGATATTTCCAATAAAGCTTGGTTCGTCACGGAACGATAACAATTCGAACCATGCTGGTAGAACGAGTGTAGTGCACTTTTCTTGCTGAAGCTCAAACGTGATGCATAACATGAGAATGACCCTCATTGGTTCTTGCTGAAGCTCAAATGTGATGCGTAACACGAGAATGACCCTCAATGGTTCTTGCTGAAGCTCAAACGTGCTGCGTAACACGAGAATGACCCTCATTGGTTCTTGAAGAAGCAAAAATGTGATGCGTAACATGAGAATGAACCTCATTGGTTCTTGAGGAACCTCAAACGTGATGCGTAACACGAGAATGACCCTCATTGGTTCTTGAAGAAGCTCAAATGTGATGCGTAACACGAGAATGAACCTCATTGGTTCTTTCTGAAGCTCAAACGTGACGCGTAACATGAGAATAACCCTCGTTGGTTCTTGAGGAACCTCAAACGTGATGCGTAACACGAGAATAACCCTCGTTGGTTCTTGAGGAACCTCAAACGTGATGCGTAACACGAGAATGAACCTCATTGGTTCTTTCTGAAGCTCAAACGTGACGCGTAACACAAGAATGACCCTCATTGGTTCTTGAGGAACCTCAAACGTGATGCGTAACACGAGAATGAACCTCATTGGTTCTTTCTGAAGCTCAAATGTGCTGCGTAAAACGAGAATGAACCTCATTGGTTCTTTCTGAAGCTCAAACGTGACGCGTAACATGAGAATGACCCTCGTTGGTTCTTTCTGAAGCTCAAACGTGATGCGTAACACGAGAATGACCCTCACTGGTTCTTGAAGAAGCTCAAACGTGATGCGTAACATGAGAATGACCCTCATTGGTTCTTGCTGAAGCTCAAATGTGATGCGTAACACGAGAATGACCCTCATTGGTTCTTGCTGAACCTCAAACATGATGCGTAACACGAGAATGACCCTCATTGATTCTTGAAGAAGCTCAAACGTGATGCGTAACATGAGAATGACCCTCATTGGTTCTTGCTGAAGCTCAAATGTGATGCGTAACACGAGAATGACCCTCATTGGTTCTTGCTGAACCTCAAACATGATGCGTAACACGAGAATGACCCTCATTGGTTCTTGAAGAAGCTCAAACGTGATGCGTAACATGAGAATGACCCTCATTGGTTCTTGCTGAAGCTCAAATGTGATGCGTAACACGAGAATTACCCTCATTGGTTCTTGCTGAACCTCAAACGTGCTGCGTAACACGAGAATGACCCTCATTGGTTCTTGAGGAACCTCAAACGTGATGCAGAACACGAGAATAAACCTCATTGGTTCTTTCTGAAGTTCAAACGTGATGCGTAACATGAGAATGACCCTCATTGGTTCTTGCTGAAGCTCAAATGTGATGCGTAACACGAGAATGACTCTCATTGGTTCTTGCTGAAGCTCAAATGTGATGCGTAACACGAGAATGACCCTCATTGGTTCTTGCTGAACCTCAAACGTGCTGCGTAACATGAGAATGACCCTCATTGGTTCTTGAGGAACCTCAAACGTGATGCGTAACACAAGAATGACCCTCATCGGTTCTTGAGGAACCTCAAACGTGATGCAGAGCATGAGAATAAACCTCATTGGTTCTTTCTGAAGTTCAAACGTGATGCGTAAAACGAGAATGACCCTCATTGGTTCTTGCTGAAGCTCAAACGTGCACTACATGCATTCTACCAGCATGGTTCGAGTTCCGTGACGAACCAAGCTTTATTGGAAATATCTTCACACATCACAGCTCTTTATGGAAACTGTTGTGTCCTTGGTAACAAGAATCTAAATAAATAAACTAAATAACTTCTGTTCATTGTTGTGGAAATGATGGAAACATGGTGGCATAGTAATAATCTTTGGAAAAAATTATCAATTATTTTTTTAAATAGACCCCTGGACATAGATGTGCCCACAGATGAAGAAACACCCATGTATTTTACTATTTTACAAAAGCACAAAATGCACAAAAACCTAATATATAACTTTTCAGCAATATTGTATCTGTGTAGAAGCATAATTTCAGTGGCATACATACAAAAGAATGAGACCTATACCAGAACATGTTCAATCTTAATGTAATCTCAGTGTTTCATCAAGAGCTCACATCTGGTACTGTGATGGTGTTGTTAAACATTGGTCATTGAACTGCAATGATTCTTCCCAGGGTTACTTACTGAGCTGATCTTGATGCTTCGACCACACGTAGAAGCATCTGAAGAGCTTTATCTGGAGTAATGTTTGATCCTGTATATCTACTTAGACAAAACACATCCATCTCCTGCTCTGAGGTCAGCAACACAAAAACCAGAGCTGACCACTGAGAAAGGGAGAGCTCAATTTCTTTTATTTTACCAGATTTAAGATAATGGTGGATTTCCTCCATGAGTGAATAGTCACCCAGTTCCTTTAAACAGTGGAAAAGATTGATGGATTTCTCTGGAGAGGGACACATCCTGATTATCTCAATGATAAATTGAACAGTTTCCTGATTGTTGTGGAAACCTTCTGTGTGTATCTTTAGACCCTGTAAGAGAGTCTGATGAGACTCCAATGACAGACCCAAGAGAAAACGAAGAAAAAGGTCCAGATGTCCATTTGCACTCCGTAGAGCCTTACGCACAGCTCTCTGATGCAGCTCAGATAATGAACGGGTACAGAACTGGTTAAATTCCTCATTGATAGCTCTTCGATACGGGTAAGAAACACAATGTTTTTTTTTAAATGCATCTATTCTGTATTTTGTGAAGGAGAGGTGAACATATAGTGCCGCTAGATGTTCCTGAACGCTCAGATGAACAAAGCAGAAGACTTTCCCCTGATACCAGCCAGACTCCTCTCTGAAGATCTGAGTGCACAATCCTGAGTAAACTGATGCTTCTGTCACATCAATGCCACACTCTCTCAGGTCTTCCTCATAGAAGATCACATTGCTTTTCACAAGCTGCTGAAAAGCCAGTTTCCCCAGTTTGAGGATCAGGTCTTCATCTGTCATGTTCTTCTTATAGTCCTTCTCATGTTTGGTGCTAATCTGTGCCATCAGGAAGTGTGTGTACATCTGAGTGAGAGTCTTGGGAATCTCTCCTCTCTCTGCTTCGCCCAACATCTTCTCGAGAACAGCGGCTGAGATCCAGCAGAACACTGGGATGTGGCACATGATGAAGAGGCTCCTTGATAATTTCAGGTGTGTGATGATTGTATTGGCCAGACTCTGATCACTGATTCTCTTCCTGAAGTATTCCTCCTTCTGTGGATCATTGAAGCCTCGTACCTCTGTCACTTGATGGACACACTCAGAGGGGACGAGATCGGCTGCTGCTGGTCTGGAGGTGATCCAGATGAGAGCAGAGGGAAGCAGATTCCCCACAATGAGGTTCGTCAGCAGCACGTCCACTGAGGCTGATTCACTTACATCACACAACCTCACATCGCTCTGAAAATCCAGAGACAGACGACACTCGTCCAGACCATCAAAGATGAACAACACTTTATATTTGTCACTGGATATTTCCATTTCTTTAGTTTCAGGGAAAAATACATGAAGAAGCTCTGAAAGACTGAGTGTTTTGTCCTTCATCAGATTGATCTCTCTGAAAGGAAGAGGAAATATGAGCTGGACGTCCTGGTTCTCTTTCTCTTCAGCCCAGTCCAGGATGAACTTCTGCACAGAGACTGTTTTTCCAATGCCAGCGACTCCCTTTGTCAGCACAGTTCTGATGGGTTTGTCTTGTCCAGGTAAAGGTCTAAAAATGTCATTGCATTTGATCGGTGTGTCCACTGTTGCTGCTCTCCTGGATTGTGTCTCAATCTGTCTCACCTCATGTTCATTACTGATCTCTCCACTCTCACTCTCTGTGATGTAGAGCTCTGTGTAAATCTCATTCAGGAGTGTTGGGTTTCCCTGCTGTGCGGTTCCCTCATACAGACACTCAAACCTCTTCCTCAGACTTGATCTAAATGTGTTGAGGACTTCATGGCTGTAAAATTAAAGTGCACATTTTTACGTGAGTAAAAAAACAGCAGACATCTAATCAAGGGAAGACTTTCAATTATTTATCATATCATTGATTATAGACTATATGATGAATCTTTGCAGCATCAAAACCATGTATTTTACCTGATGCCAGGATTAGTGCTTTCATTAAAGTCTTGTTGTTGATTCAAAGACTCATCATATTTCATTTTCATACAGACCGGTTCTGTTACATCTGGTCTGGGTCGCAGTATTCGCCTTAAACAGCAAGAAGTAGATAAATAATCAGATACTTTGACAATGAATTCTGTTACTAATTGAATAGTTTTAAACACTTGAGTGTTGACAAAATGCTGATAAACACACACATGTATCCATTCTATATTAAACTTCCCAATTGCTATGTAGTTTGGTGGGCAAAAACGCTGATACAGTGAGGCTAATGAACTAGATTACTTGATGGAAATAAGATCACATAAATTATTATTATTATTAGATACGAACATTTACTGAATATTGGTAAGGGGGTCATATTACTGGTGCTGTCATTTTATAAAACCATAAAGAGACCAGGGCTGCATTTCCAAAAAGCATTGTAAATCTAAGTAGATTGTAGAACCATTGCCACCAATGGACTCTACGATCACCTTAGCTCACAATGACTTTGAGAAACACAGCCCAGGAGCGACCACCAGATAATTAGCAATTGTGCACCTGAGACTCTGCCTTCTGTCTCCACCCTTCATTCCTGGTGGATGATCCATAGACCAGTCACTCGTCATGGACAAACAGCTGGCCTCTGGTGAATCTGATCTCTTCTGCTGGACTGACCTGGAACAGAACAGAGGTTACATTAAAATCTTTGAATTACTATATTCATCCTTTATTATGAGAATGTACACATGGAATCTGCATCCATAAATATCAGCAAAACTGGACATTATTGGAAGTTTTATTACCCACCTGCTGCATGTTTGTTTACACTTTCAGTTACTAATTAGAGTGCAGTACTCTCAGTTCTGTTTAACATAACATTTAAACCCATTTCCAAAATGCTAACCATTTATTGAATGTTGGAGGGCTTTTTCATATTAATGTTGCTGCCATTTTATAATACCATTAAGAGACCAGGAGAGACCATGAGAGGTCATGGTAATCCCATAAGCAATTGTGTACCTTCTAATTCCAGCCTTCATTTCTGGTGGATGATCCATAGACCAGTTACTGTTCATGGACACACAACTGGCCTCTGGGTAATCTGATCTCTTCTGCTGGACTGAACTGTAACAGAGCTGAGGTTATATTTAAATCTTTGAATTACTGTATTCATCCTTTATGATGAGAACCCATGAGCAGGTCCACGTGGAATCTGCTCCTGCAGAACGTTGCAGGATTAGAAAGTTATGAAGTTACACATATTATTCACCCACAGTATGCTCGTTAATTATTGTGGGAAATTTGATAATACTTTCAGTAACTAATTGCAGTGCAGTAATCTCAGTTCTGTTTAACCAATCACATTTAAACAGATTTCCAAAATTTGCCCCAAAATCAGTGCAGAAAAAAAAAGGTTCCACCTTAAATTCAGCCGTGTCTCTCCATCCTTAAGTCCGGGTGGATGATCCATTGACCAGTCACTCTTCATGGACACACAGCTGGCCTCTGGAAAATCTGATCTCTCAAGCTGGACTGAACTGTAATACAGCAAACAAGAAGGCTTGGTGACATCAGCAAAGCAACTTTTTATTTTAATGATGTCCACTGCTGAGTCTTTCACAATAGAAACAATAAAAGTGTATTAATAATGTAAAAATGGTTAATTCTGATTTCTTGTTGTTTTTAAATGAGAGTACCTGCATCCTGGAGAAAAATCTCCATCTTTAATTTTTTGTCCATGACTCATTCTGTCCTCCACTGGTGCATACGTCTGATCTCCTGACTCTGAATGGAAATGACAGAAACACTGAAGACGCAATAAACTCTACCATAGTAATTAAACTAGAAATTTAACTACATTAAAGTAGCCTACATCGTGTGTGTGGCTACACGAAGGACAGAAGGCGTGAGTGAAATAGCTAATTAAGTAAAAATATGTTCATTTATTACTTGAAATACCTAACTATAGTGGGCTACTTGGACCGAGCAAAGATGCTCACGAGTAGTTTATACAATTTCCTGTGTGTGTGTGTGTGTGTGTGTGTATAGGAAAATAAATATTAGGTGTATATATATATATATATATATATATATATATATATATATATATATATATATATATATACCTAATATTTATTTTCCTATTTAAGGCAGAGGACTAGTTAGTTGCTCCCCTACCACTACGATTTACTTGGTATGATCCTTTTTGCTATAGCCTTGAGAAACAGTCACACCAGAGAATGTCTAATATCTGGTCACACCCACCCTCGTATACTAAAAAACAACTGTTCGTCTGCAATAAATCGGCAAACTGTCATTGAAACAGAATAAACAATTGCTGTCTATTACTTTCTTCTTAAATATGACTGTATCGCTGTATTTTTGTAGCGTTACATACATGGGTTTATTTGGGTGGTTTACCTGGTTTAAACTCTATTTATTTTTTACTTTGTAAGGAACTGATGTATCGGTTCCACATTATAATTACATTTCATTCGCTTTGAGTTAGGTAAGGATATGATAGGTGGCGTCAGCAATAGGCTATACGATCGGTGAAACACCGGAGAAGATAAAGGTGATTGAGTAATAATAATAGTCCAAACAGTACAACAATAAGCGAAAAATCGTATGCCTAGTTTGTAGTTTTACTTGAAGTTGAAATAACACGTAGCCTACGTGGCTCTCGACCAACAGCTTTCGCGATCGATTTTATTTGACACAGGTTTACAATATTTTACAAGTGGTCACGCGAGCTGTGTATTAATTACTTTTGATACTCACATTTTGTGCTATGGCAGCGTGACGCAGTTGCATATTAAATGGCTCCTGTAATTTTTACTTTCACTTCAAACTGATTTTGTCAACATGGAAGAAACCATTTTCAGCGGGGTTTTTTTTTTAATTTGTTTGTTTGTTTTATCAGTCAAGTGTTTGAGTAGATTTGTATGAAACTAAATCTGTAAAGCCTCGCGTAAATACACACCTTTGGGAATGACAATCTACGGTAGGCTATTAGGATATTAGACATATGTCTCCATAAACAGAGCGAATGAGGCATATGAATATTAAAGATGTGACCTAAACTGTATCTCAGGCGTAATTTGCTAAAAGTATATCAACGTGAGTTTGCCAGTTATCCAATCTAATCCCTACTAAATGAATGTGTTTTCTGGTTTTCTCTCATATCATCGAGATTGCAGCTTCAGAGAGGAGCTTTCACTAATAAATCTGACTGTCAGTGTTTTACCACAAGGACATAACTAAACTAAATATCCAAAAGTAAAAATCTAAAAGTTGTTTTGGAAATCAATTTAGATTTTTTAAGAGGCTTATCACAGAAATGTTTGAAATTATTTGTATTATAAAACTCGCGTAGCTGCTCTAGTCCAATCATTTTAAGCCAAAATGGGGGTCAACCTTGAACAAATTGCAACAGAAGCAAACTCAACTTATTTTGTATCCTCAATATGTCCTGAGTAAGGAAAAAAAAGTCCCGAAGAATCCCATTAGGGGAAAGTTTCGAAAAAGACCCAAATATAGCCTTTTCATACGCCTATTCATTCTTTTTCTTATGTGAATAGGGTAAAATTTTTAACCTTTAGATATCACCATGAAAATTACTGAGTTGATAACTTACATCAAGACAAACAGAAAATGTATTACAATTCTTTTGAAATTGTTTGTTAACACGGACAAACGGTGCATAATCTAATTATGTATGTGCTAATTTGCATAAATACCACAACAGATCTAAACATTGGGTATAGCCAGGTGAAAATGTCTTGTTGAATCTTGTTGACACATAACAGTAAAATACTTGATGTTAAGGTCTGAATGGAAACCATTTAGGCTACCCATGAGCAGTAATAGAGGCAGGAAGAAGTACTTTAGAAACCAGCCTTAATTAATTATTATTGCAGAGATGGGGTTTGGGGCTGGGGCTGTGGGACTGTTTCTGGAGTCTGAGGGAAGAACAGGAGACAATGCTAAGGAGAATGCAGAAGACAAAAGGTAAGTAGGTAAAAAGTGAATCCCCAGAAACAGTCCCACAGAACTGGTCAGTGATATAGGAGGTGAAGCTATTATGTGAAGGAAGTAATATCCTCATGTAATTGTTGATTATGTTTAAAGGGACATAGCAATGTTTATTGATATATTTATGTTTGATGATCCTGATTTGTATTATTTGTGTGGATTTATTATTTACGTTGCATAGTAATTTAAGTACCTAATGTTGATTTATTTGTTTCTTTATCAGACTATAATGACAATATTGGATATTGGAATGTTCTGATGAGTACTGCTAGAATTCAATACATTTGAAAGAAGAAATTACATCTCCTCGTCTTTATTCCTGTATCCTGACCGATACACCATCCTGTTACGCTGAAAACCTTGGTGAACTAGCCCTGATAGATTACCTCAGTAACAGGTAGCCTGCCTAAAATTAATAAAGGCTTGTTTCTAAAGTACTTCTTCCTGCCTTAGCTTAAATGGGTTCCATTCAGACCTTAACATCAAGTATTTTACTGTTATGTGTCAACAAGATTCAACAAGACATTTTCACCTGGCTATACCCAATGTTTAGATCTGTTGTGGTATTTATGCAAATTAGCACTTTATACATAATTAGATTATGCACCGTTTGTCCATGTTAACAAACAATTTCAAAAAACTTGTAATACATTTTTTGTTTGTCTTGTTGTAAGTAATCAACTCAGTAATTTTCATGGTGATATCTAAAGGTTAAAATTTTTTCCTTATTCACGTGAGAAAAAGAATGCATAGGCGTATGAAAAGGCTATATTTGGGTCTTTTTCAAAACTTTCCCCTAATGGGATTCTTCGGGACTTTTTTTTTCCTTAATCAGGACATATTGAGGATACAAAATCAGTTGAGTTTGCTTCTGTTGCAATTTGTTCAACCTTTTTTCATAAAATGACTGGACTACTCAGCCACAGAGCCACATAAATTATTGCAATTATTAAAATATTCCTTTCTATAATCCTTACTTTGGATTTAAGTATTTACGTCTATTTTTAATTTGATGTACTGTTCAACATACAGTAGTATTAATGACTCATTATAGCCATAGGGGGGCGTTGTTGCACTATTTTCAAATAGGTTTGAAAAGTTGTCTGGCTGCCAGGGTGTGACACCACACCTGACTTAACAATGACTGTATTTCGTACTGTAGGTCTGTACTTCATATAATAACACACAATACACACATATGTTGTGTAGTGTGTGTTATTAAATACAAAGTTCTGGTATGAAACTCTAGATCAGGGATGTCCAGTCCTACTCCTGGAGGGTCCAACCCCAATTAAACACACCTGAACCATAGATAGATGGTGCAGGCTTATATGTCCTTTTACTCACCTGTTCATAATCACATGAACGCTCACAAGGTGCTCATTATGATGCAGCTGAGTGGTTTATACTGCATCAATAACCAATGAGCTCACTGCTCAACCTTCATATACTTGGGTAGCATTTGCCTTAGCACTGCAGCGCACTTTCAGAAAGCCTCCACCTTCCCCAGCTCCACCTGTATAGATCTGCTATGGGTAATTCGTGTATGCTATATTGTACAGCATCAGCATGTCTTACTCACAGCAGTGTGTCGTTTATGTATTTGCAGTAGCAAGTCCCGTACTTGCTCTACCACAGCAGCGTAGCAGATCTATTCCGCCAAGACCAAACATGCAACATAAGATAAAGATAAGATAAAAACGTTTATTTATCCCCAAGAGGAAATTTAGACGTTACAGCAGCATAAACAGGACAAAAACAAATATTACTTTAAAAGACATATTGCAACCATGTATTCTGAAGATAAATTATGTAGGGAGACTAAAAAATCATTATAACAGACATATAATTAAATATAAATGAATTTGTTTTCATAAATACATAAAAATCCTAAATATAAGTATATGGGTAAATATACTCTCCTAAAAAACAGCCCATGGTAGTGTCAATACTGAGATATGCTGATATTAAAAAGTCTGCTGTTGGAAGAAAGGATCTTCGGTGGCGCTCCTTCTTACTCCGGGGTTGCAACAGTCTCTGACTTAAGGCACTAACTGTCTCATACAGGGGGTGGGAGGGGTTGTCCAGGATGTTCGATAGCTTAGCCAACATCATCCTCTCACCCAGAGATTCCAGAGGACAGTCCACGATAGAGCTGGCCCTCCTAATCATTTTGTCGAGCCTTTTCTTATCCCTCTCTGTGATTCCACACTCCAGCAGACCACAGTATAAAACATTACAGATGCAACTGTCGTATCATAAAAAGTTTCAGTAGTGTCCTACACACACCCCAAAGGACCCCAGTCTCCACAACAAATGGAGGTTACTTTGGCCCTTCCTATACAGAGCACTCGTGTTGTCTGACCACAGTCCAATTTATTGTTTCTATGAACACCCAAATACTTGTACACGTTCACCCTCTCAATGTCCAGCCCCTGGATGTTTACTGGTATAGTATATGAGGCCTTCCTACTTTTGTCTTGGTAGCATTGATGTGAAGGTGATTAAATTCACACCAATCAACAAAGTCCTTGATCACTTTCTTACACTCCAGGTCATTCCCATCCGATACTCATTAATCAATTTTAGTTCAACTTAATGCATTTGTTTAAATGTAGCTAAAATCAATTGTGTGCAACCACTTACGATAAAAAAATTGATTCAATTCAACGAATCATTTTTTTCAGTGGAAAGGGCACTGTCCCCTGTGGAGCCTGATGCTGCAGAACACCTGTTCAGACACACAGCCATGAAGCCTCACGTAATGTGGTCTGTTTTTGAGGTAGTCGATGGTGCACGCAGTCAGCTGACAGTCGACCCCCACCTCCTCCAACTTCCCTTTGAGCAGCGACGCTTGTATTGTATTAAAGACACTGGAAAAGTCAAAGAACATAACCCTTACAGTGCCTCTGGGCTCCACAAGGTGCAAGAGGGATCTGTGCAGCAAGTAGATGACAGCATCGTCCACCCAAATGCCTGGTTTGTATGCAAACTGCAGGGGGTCTATCATCAGCCTCACCAGGGGTCGTAGATGGTTCAATATCAGCCTCTCCATGATTTTCATCAAGTGAGAAGTTAACACCACAGGTCTGAAGTGGTTAGGCTCCCTCAGATGTGAAATATTCGGTACTGGAACCACACAGAAGGTTTTCCACAGAACAATAACGTTCTCCAGACAAAGGCTCCAGTTAATAATGTACAGAAACACCTGACAAAGCTGGTCTGCACAGTCCCTGAGCAGTCTTGAGCAAATACCATCTGACCCTGTAGCTTTTCTCACTTTGATTCTCTGTAGTTCTCTTCTTACCTGATCCTTTGTTATACAGAGGCTTGTAGAAGGGGTGAGGTGGATAATGAGGAGGCAGGCTGATGGAGGGGGGGTGAGGCATACATAGTTCTCCTGACTTCACAGTAGGGGGGAGAGGTGCAGACATATGAGGGTGGCACAGAAGATGTCATGAGTGCTATAAAGGAGGACGAAGTTGGCAGAGAAACGACATGGCTGAGATACAGACTGTTCTGTGTGCTGATGGAGGGATGGAGAGGATCCTGGATCAAATCTGTTAAAAAATAGATTCAGTTAATTTGCCCACTTCTGATCTCCAAGTTCAGGACCCCTCCTACTATCAATATCATATCCCGATATTGTTTTTTAATCCCCTCCAAACCTCCCTTGTATTTCTCTTTTGTAATTTCCCCTCCACCTTTCTCCTGTATCTGTCCTTTCCTTTTTGCACCCTCCTCAGCTCCTCTTTGTCCCCAGATTTAAAAAGTATTTTCTTCTCATTAAGCAAGGCTTTCAGTTCAGGGGTCACCCAAGGTTTATTATTAGAGAAACACTGCACTGTCATGGTGGGCACAGTGTTCTCTACACAAAAGTTTATGAAGTCCGTTGTACACTTCCGTTTAGGCTTGGGGTCAAGCTGGGCAAAACCAGGGTGAGAATGGCTCAATCCCCACTGACAAGATTTTGGGGAGTCAAAATATTGATATCAAATATTGAAATGCATTTTCAAATGTATTCAAACAGTCCATTGAAATTGTAGCATTTATCAAATTGGGGAGGGGGACCGAAAGAAAGCAAGAAGAAACCATGGTAACAAGTCTGGCAGTTAGTTGGGATTTCCTTATAAAAATAGAAAAAAGTGCCAAAGTTAAGTAAATGTCTTTAGTCAACGCTTTAGCATTATATTGCAAGCATTATAGCTTCATATTCACAGTGTCTGTGGCCCTCTGCTAGTGAAGAACTAAATTTTAGTTACATCATCAATTTCCATTAAAAAAACCTTTCTAATTTACAAACATTAACAGGAAGTCTGCTATTTTGGAATGAATGTGGGTTTTCTTAATTGATATTGATATCTCAAATGGTGTTGACATGGTGGGGGATTAAAGTGATTTAAAAAAAAAAAAGGAAACAAGAAGAGTCATATGTATGGAGGACGAAAACTTGCAAAAACAATAAATAAATAAATAAATAAATAAATAAATAAATATGCAAATAAATAAATAAATAAATCAAAAAAATTCCATAGATAGCCTAAATATATAAATAGCGTAAATAAATGTGCAAAATCTGCAAATAAATACATAAATAAAAATAAATAAATAAATACAAAAATCCACATTCCAGCATAAATAAATATAGCCTATAGCTAAATAATTAAATGTGCGAGGAGATAAATAATTCAATAAATAAAACGAATGTTGGGGGAAATTAAAAACATGTTAAAGGAAATGCTCAACTTAAAGTTGTCTTTTTTCCTTTTAACCGTTTATTCATTTTTTAATGTAGCTTGTATTTATTTTTCGGTGGTGCAACATGCTAATGAGAGGGTGTCAATCAACCCTCAGAAGACGGTCTGTATGCCACTGTTGGCTGACACTGTTAAAAATAGTAGTAGCTACGCTATCTGCTAATTATGTTCTCTAAAGAGTAGCTATGCACCTTTATCCAGACACATCTTGGAGAGGTCAGCGTGTCATCATTCACGGTAAGGACACAACATTGCACTGCTTCTGGTTGGAAAAAACAAAGAGATTTAAATCCCAGAGAAATGGGATAACCTTTTACTGGTGAGAATATGTTGGTTTGTGTTTTTGTATAAACTCAATATTACAGGGTTAGACTAGCCTATGGTAAATCATCTGCTTAAGTCTATTGCAGATATAGATCAGAAAAGTTCATTAATTGAAGAAATAATGTTACTTTACCTCGCTTTACTGAATATGCACAGAGTTGCTGCATTACAACAAAACAAACTATCCTAAAGATATTTAAGTACGTGTGGTGATTAGGTGTGTTTCTTATGATTGTCCTCTAGGTGGCAGTAGTACCAAACATACAGTTAACAAATACCCAAGAGTGTAAAGGGGCACAAACAAAGTGTTGAAGTTGAGTGTTCTAAGAATAAAGAGGCTTCACGCCAATTCAAACATTTGTTCAGAGTGTTTAATCAATGAACACTACAGTACGTTTTTTTATTGTCTTGCACTAGAGCACTAGACTGGTTGTTCTCATTATAACCAACAAAGGGCGTTATTGATTTTACAATGAATTTAATATAATTTGGTGGGAAAAAAAAGATTAATATTAAATGTACCAGGATATGAAATAAGATTTATCAGTTAGGTCTGTGCTAAATAATAACACGTTAGTTTTACATGCCTTCCCAATTACATTTATTCTCTGATATGTTCTTACCAGAGCAACTTAAAGGTGCCTTGTGTCAAAAAAAAAAAAAAAAATTCATACTCCACATTCCATACCAGATGGGGGCAGTATACCTCCAGAAAGTGAGTTGGTCTACTCTAGTATGAATATGACATCTTCAAGCTACTCCCCTTCACCTTTACCAGTGAATATGTTCATATTCGTTTTGTTCATATTACATTTTTATTGTTAGTTTGAATTACATTAATTTGACAGACAGCATTCGCTGATGTTGACCAAGCTAGTGCCAACGTAACCAGAGCTGCCAACTCACGCATTCACCGTGAGACACACGCAATTGACACTTTTCAACCGCTCTCACGCCACACATCAATTTTCTCACGCACAGAAAAATCGTGAAGCAAAGAGGACACGAATACCGACAGACTAGACAGAGCAGGTTAGTTATGATATAAAAAAATCTCAGCTCTCATATTCTGTCAATTTTATTATGCAATTCAAACAATAAATACCGTTTTGGCGCTTGTAAATGTTACACGACAGATCCCTAGCGCACGTGAACCGATCATCTCTACTAATAGTAAAAAAACACGAACTCTGTTGAAAGATACAGTAGGCTACAACTTACCAAAATGTATTCCTCATACATAATATCGACCAATCAGTGTTTTTTTTATCAGCGTGAAGAGGTCAATAACACAGTTGGAGAACAATTATGTCAGATTTACCTCAGGAAAGCCATTTAAGGGTGATTCTTAGACTATGGGCACTTTTATGTACTTTGGTCATATTTTTAAAAATACATACAATTTTGGACAAAATCCTCTTTCTTTTTCAAACTAACAATAAAACCTCCTTAAAAACTTTTTACTACCTTTCTATTATGATTTTTTCATACTTTTCAACCTCCTTATAGGTGTCAAAATCACTGTTTTATCCTTGTCGCACACCCAGACTTTTTAACTTCAACAATGAAAATACAGTTTAAAAGTATGACTTATTATCTGGTAACTATTAATATACCTAAATTAAGCACTAGTAAAATAATTAAAATACATTATAGTATTTAATGTGAGACCACCATCAATATTACTTTTTATACAAAATATAGTTGTCGCACAGTATTGGTGTCATTTCCACCACAACACTGTAATGTCCCTTTAAAACGTTTGTGTGAAAGATTGTTTAGGTGGTTTCTATGGAAATGCTCAGAGACATCAGAGCACATGTTGGACATGCAGGCAATTTTAAATTTTCATCAAGAACAAAATAAGAAAAATCAAGGTAAATATTGCTTGATCAGTTAATATATTTATTCTACGTCATTTCCAAACATGCTGCACCTTCAAGGGTGTTTTTAAAAAGTTAAAATTTTTAAGTTAAATAAGAGTATTTGACATACATGAAATCTTCCATTTTTTCACAAAAAACTACAGAAATGTCATTTCCACCACACTGCCCTCTGTGGTGGAAATGACAGCATGTGTTGGAAATGACATTTATGATTACAAAGTACAATTGATATGGATTGCAAGAGTAGATTGACGTTGTGAATTGAGTTTACTGAGTGTGATGAGTTTAAGAGTTTTTCAAATAAATATTTCTCTAAATATTACTGTTTCTCTACATTCACGTTAATTCATTGTCATTTCCACCACCACCCTGTCATTTCCATCACCACACACATTTTTTAAAAACATTTAAAAAGTTCTCATCACACATTAAAAATGTATCCACAATTTACGAGATCATGCTCTACTTAATATAAAAATTCAAGTTATTTATTTTTTAATAAGCTCTTGCCCAAACCAATATTAAATTTCAGAGTGTGACAAGTGTACAGTTCAGCATTTGGTCCTTAGGGCAGTTAATTTATCTAATTGACAAATGTATAATTATTGTACATTGTGGAAAAACTGATAAAACTAGTTACAAAAATGATCTTAGACTATTCTTGAGTGGCATAAGTTATTCTGTTTTTAAATAACAGCTGTATATAGAGATGTGGTGGAAATGACATTTGTTCATTGCAGGTCGGAAAAAATGTAAAATATTAACAATTTCTCTTGTAATCTAAGTTTGTCCTCTTACAGACCTTACAACTAGACAAATTATTTAAACTTATGAGACTGTGTTACGTGACTTAAGTCAGAATAAGTTTTTTTTATTCAACTTCACAAGCCTAAAGGTGCCCCTAGTTGAAGAAACGCCCTTAATAAACATAGGTCACGTAGTTGGCAAGAAAAAAAGAGCTATAGAGATTGTGCTATTTGTACTATTGCAATACTACATTTATGTACGTTATATATACGTTTATCGAACAGCCTTCGATACATTTCTATGTTATAACTTCCCGAAAAAACAACACAAACATATAAAACAAACTTCTAACGAAATACTAACAGCATCTTACTTACCAATCCAAAGGAAATGTTGCAAGTTCGGAGTCGAACCTCATTTCTTTCATGTCCATTATTTGTCTCCAGCGATGGAAAGCAGTGCCAATGTTTACTCTGGTTCTGTTCCTTTTTTTTATCAGATTTTATTTGAATGTAGTAGTGGGCAGTAGGCTACTTTCCACACGATTGGCATCAGGTTCAAGTCATAATACGATTTTTAAGTATGTTAATACTAATGTTAATAAATGCTGTATACATGCAGTTCATTATTGGTTCATGTTAACTAATGTTAACTAATGAAACCTTATTGTAAAGTGTTTCCAATACATTAAGACAATAAAGTATAAAAGAGAATAAAGAAAACATGAATTAAGATGTTTGTGACTGCATGCTATCCAAAAGGCGAGTAATCCTGAAAAATGCAGAGAAACAACAAGTATGTAAGAAATAAACATACACAAATTGTACAAATGGTAAATAGACAATGGGTGCTCATTAAAACAGGTCTCACTATTTAAAGAACAACCTTGATGAGGCCAGTGCTAAGAGAGCTAGGGTGGGTATGTTATGCAGGTAAGAGAGGACCCAATAGCGAATTAACAAAAATAGTGTCTTTAATGAGATCACAGGGTAGCAGCACAGGAAGGCAATAATGTAGAACACAAATCCTCTTCTTGAGAGATAAAGGCAAAACAGGCGACCCGCAGAGAGGGCGATACAAAACAAAAACAAAAAGTACTTTTGTAAAAGAAAAAATCAGAACAGATAAAAAGAGTCTCTTTAGGCAGCAGACAGAGATGACTGTGGTAGCGGTGACAGGCTGCGGGTCTCTCAGTGAAGACAAGGGTCAGATCACGACTGTGGTTACCAGATCTCAATCGGCATCAGATGAACTGGACAGAATACAAAGATCAAGATGATTACTATGGTAAAGATAGCGCTCACCAGGCGAACGCCAACAGGACGGGACAGGACTCGGACAAGACAAACAGGACTGTTGTTAGCTTCTTGCATGAGAAAACCAAGTGAGAATCCGACAAGGAAAGAAGCAGAAACAGACAGAGAAATAGGGACCTAATCAGAGGGGAAAGGGAACAGGTGGGAAGAAAGTCAACGAGGTAGTTAGAGAAGATGAGGAACAGCTGGAGGAAGGGAGAAGGGAAAGAAACAGTGACTCCAAAACCCCAGCAGAGGGAGACAGAGTAGAGAGAGAGAGAACAAGAACAAGATATAACATGACAAGACATGACAATACATAACAGTACCCCCCCCGTCAACGAGCGCCACCTGGCGCTCCCGAGGAGGGAACCTGGTGGCTACGGAGGAAATCATCGATGAGAGACCGGTCCAGCACGTCCCGAGAGGGAACCCAACTTCTCTCCTCGGGCCCGTACCCCTCCCAATCTACCAGATATTGATGACCCCGACCCCGGGGACGCATGTCCAGAATCTTGCGGACCCTATAGATAGGAGCGCCCTCGACAAGAATAGGGGCGGGAGGAGGACGAGTGGGAGCACGAAGAGCGGGCTTAACACAAGAGACGTGAAAGACCGGGTGGATTCGGCGAAGGTAACGAGGGAGAAGAAGTCGCACCGTGACAGGACTAATGATCTGAGAAATACGGAACGGACCGATGAAACGCGGGGTCAACTTACGAGACACAGACTTAAGCGGAAGATTGAGGGTGGAGAGCCATACTTTCTGGCCACGAGAATATCTAGGGCTCTTAGTTCTACGCTTGTTAGCAGCTCTCACAGTCTGATCTCTATAACGGCAAAGAGCAGATCTGACTCTCCTCCACGTGCGCTTACAACGTTGGACAAAAGCTTGAGCGGAGGGAACGCAAGAATCGGCGAGCTGAGACGAGAACAGCGGAGGTTGGTACCCAAGACTACTCTGAAAAGGTGACAGACCGGTCGCAGACGAAGGAAGTGAGTTATAGGCGTATTCAGCCCAGGGAAGCTGCTCTGACCAAGACGCAGGGTTACGGAAGGCAAGGCTGCGTAAAATGCGACCAACAGTCTGATTGGCCCGTTCGGCTTGCCCGTTAGACTGGGGGTGGAAGCCGGACGAGAGACTGATGGAAGCCCCAATCAAACGAGAAAACTCCCTCCAAAACTGAGACGTGAACTGCGGACCTCTGTCCGAAACGATGTCCGACGGGAGACCATGAATCTTGAAGATATTTTCGATGACAATTTGCGCCGTCTCTTTAGCAGAAGGAAGTTTTGCGAGGGGAATAAAATGAGCCGCCTTAGAGAACCGATCAATAACCGTGAGAATAACCGTCTTGCCCGCCGACGGAGGAAGCCCGGTTATAAAATCTAAGGCGATGTGTGACCACGGTCGAGAAGGAATTGGGAGTGGTCTGAGAAGTCCGGCGGTAGGAGAGTTCCCAGACTAAGTCTGCGCGCAGACGGAGCAAGCTGCCACAAAACGACGTGCGTCACGTTCCCGAGTGGGCCACCAAAAACGCTGACGGACGGATGCGAGCGTGCCCCGAACGCCGGGATGGGCTGCTAATTTGGAAGAGTGGGCCCATTGAAGAACGGCCAGACGAGTCGGGACAGGAACAAACAGAAGGTTCTTAGGACAGGCGCGCGGAGAAGGAGTGTGAGCGAGCGCTCGTTTTACTTGCCTCTCAATTCCCCAGACAGTCAACCCGACGACACGCCCCTCAGGGATAATTCCCTCGGGGTCCATAGAGACTTCAGAGGAATTAAAGAGACGAGACAACGCATCAGGCTTGGTGTTCTTCGAGCCTGGACGATAGGAAATTACGAAATCGAAACGAGCAAAAAACAAAGCCCAACGAGCCTGACGCGCGTTTAGTCGTTTGGCAGAACGAATATACTCAAGGTTCCTATGGTCTGTCCAAACGATAAAAGGAACGGTCGCTCCCTCCAACCACTGTCGCCATTCGCCTAGGGCTAAGCGGATGGCGAGCAGTTCGCGATTTCCCACATCATAGTTACGTTCGGATGGCGACAGGCGATGAGAGAAATACGCGCAAGGGTGGACCTTGTTGTCAGAGAGAGAGCGCTGAGAAAGAATAGCTCCCACGCCCACCTCTGACGCGTCGACTTCAACAATGAACTGTCTAGAAATGTCAGGTGTAACAAGGATAGGCGCGGACGTAAAGCGTTTCTTGAGAAGATCAAAAGCCCCCTGGGCAGAATCGGACCAAAAAAAACGCGTCTTGACAGAAGTAAGAGCTGTCAGAGGGACAGCCACTTGACTGAAATTACGGATAAAGCGTCGATAAAAATTAGCGAAGCCGAGAAAACGCTGAAGCTCGACGCGTGACTTTGGAACGGGCCAATCAATGACAGCTTGGACTTTAGCAGGATCCATCTGAATCCCTTCTGCAGAAATAACAGAACCGAGAAACGTGACGGAAGAGGCATGAAAAGTGCACTTCTCAGCTTTTACAAAAAGACGGTTTTCTAGAAGGCGCTGGAGGACGCGTCGGACGTGCTGGACATGGGTCTGGAGTGACGGCGAAAAGACCAGGATATCGTCAAGGTAAACGAAAACAAAAATGTTCAGCATGTCTCTCAGGACGTCATTTATCAGTGCCTGAAAGACAGCTGGAGCGTTGACGAGGCCGAAAGGAAGGACCCGATATTCAAAGTGCCCTAGCGGAGTGTTAAACGCCGTCTTCCACTCGTCCCCCTCCCTGATGCGCACGAGATGGTAAGCGTTACGAAGGTCCAGTTTAGTAAAAAATTTAGCTCCCTGCAAGACCTCGAAAGCTGATGACATAAGAGGGAGCGGGTAACGATTCTTAACCGTTATGTCATTCAGCCCTCGATAATCGATGCAGGGACGTAAGGACCCGTCCTTCTTTTGAACAAAGAAAAACCCCGCTCCGGCGGGCGAGGAGGAGGGAACAATAGTACCGGCATCGAGGGCTACGGATAAATAATCCTCGAGAGCCTTACGTTCGGGACCTGACAACGAGTATAGTCTTCCCCGGGGGGGGGTAGTTCCCGGCAGAAGATCTATACTACAATCATACGAACGGTGTGGAGGGAGAGAAGTGGCCCGGGACCTACTGAACACCGTCTGGAGATCGTGATACTCCTCCGGCACCCCCGTCAAATCACCAGACTCCTCCTGAGAAATAGAGACAGAGGAAACGGGGGGAATAGCAGACATTAAACACTCAACATGACAAGAAATGCTCCAAGAAAGGATAGTATTCTTAGCCCAATTAATAGAGGGATTATGACGGACTAACCAGGGATGGCCTAAAACAATTGGAGTGAAAGGTGACTGAAAAATTAAAAAAGAAATGGTCTCGCTATGATTACCAGAGACTGTGAGGGTTAAAGGCAGCGTCTCACGCTGAATCCTGGGGAGAGGACTACCGTCCAAAGCGAACAGGGCCGTGGGATCTTCTAACTCCTTGAGAGGAATATCATGTTCTTGAGCCCAGTTCTCATCCATAAAACAGCCCTCCGCCCCAGAGTCTATCAAAGCGCTGCAAGTAGCCGATGAGCCGGTCCAGCGGAGACGGACCGAAAAAGTAGTGCTGGACCTTGAAGGAGAGACCCGAGTAGTAGCGCTCACCAGTAGCTCCCCTCTTACTGGTGAGCTCTGGCTTTTACAGGGCAGGAGGAAACAAAATGAGCAGCTGAACCGCAATACAGGCAGAGGCGGTTGGTGATTCTCCGCTCCTTTTCCTTAGCCGAAATGCGGATGCCCCCCAGCTGCATGGGCTCGGAGTCCGAGCTGGCGGAGGAAGACGGTAGAGGTGCGGAGAAGGAGGTAACAGAGAAGGCGGTCTCCTTTCCGCGAACTCGGCGACGAAGATCGAACCGTCTCTCAATGCGGATAGCGAGTTCAATCAGGGAATCAACACTGGAAGGAACTTCTCGAGAGAGGATCTCATCCTTTACTTCCGCACAGAGCCCCTCCAGAAAACGGGCGAGTAAGGCCGGCGGATTCCAGTCGCAAGAGGCAGCGAGAGTCCGAAACTCAATTGAATAGTCAGTAACAGAGCGCTTACCCTGACACAAAGATGACAAGACCCGGGAAGCCTCCTCTCCAAAAATAGAACGATCAAAAACTCGTATCATTTCCTCCTTAAAGTCCTGATACTGGTGAGTACATTCAGCCTCCGCCTCCCAGATCGCCGTTCCCCATTCCCGGGCCCGTCCGGTGAGGAGAGAAATAACGTAGGCAATACGGGCTCTGTTCTTGGAGTATGTGGAGGGCTGGAGAGAAAAAACCACATCACACTGAGTGAGAAACGAACGGCATTCAGAGGGCTCACCCGCGTAGCACGGGGGGTTATTGACTCTGGGTTCGGGAGGTTCGGAAGCCCTGGAAGCGACCGGTGGGTCAAGGCGAAGATGATGAACCTGTTCGGTGAGATCAGAGACTTGGGCAGCCAGGGTTTCAACGGCACGTCGAGCGGCGGATAACTCCTCCTCGTGCCGGCCGATCATTGCTCCCTGGATCTCGACTGCAGACTGGATCGGATTAGGAGTCGCTGGATCCATCGTGGTCGGATTCTTCTGTTATGCAGGTAAGAGAGGACCCAATAGCGAATTAACAAAAATAGTGTCTTTAATGAGATCACAGGGTAGCAGCACAGGAAGGCAATAATGTAGAACACAAATCCTCTTCTTGAGAGATAAAGGCAAAACAGGCGACCCGCAGAGAGGGCGATACAAAACAAAAACAAAAAGTACTTTTGTAAAAGAAAAAAATCAGAACAGATAAAAAGAGTCTCTTTAGGCAGCAGACAGAGATGACTGTGGTAGCGGTGACAGGCTGCGGGTCTCTCAGTGAAGACAAGGGTCAGATCACGACTGTGGTTACCAGATCTCAATCGGCATCAGATGAACTGGACAGAATACAAAGATCAAGATGATTACTATGGTAAAGATAGCGCTCACCAGGCGAACGCCAACAGGACGGGACAGGACTCGGACAAGACAAACAGGACTGTTGTTAGCTTCTTGCATGAGAAAACCAAGTGAGAATCCGACAAGGAAAGAAGCAGAAACAGACAGAGAAATAGGGACCTAATCAGAGGGGAAAGGGAACAGGTGGGAAGAAAGTCAACGAGGTAGTTAGAGAAGATGAGGAACAGCTGGAGGAAGGGAGAAGGGAAAGAAACAGTGACTCCAAAACCCCAGCAGAGGGAGACAGAGTAGAGAGAGAGAGAACAAGAACAAGATATAACATGACAAGACATGACAATACATAACAGGGTATTGGCCACAGATAATTGTTTTGCAATCATTTGGGTGATTGTAACTGAGAGAGCTTTCTGTCTGTACCTGCAGCTAAAATACAACAAAACAAGCATAATTTCTTATTCATTTTTGACATGATAATGGGACATCTGATTACCACAGCACTTGTTTACGTACATCAGTTAACAGTTCATAAACTGTTGCTTTAACTGATCTCTAACTTCCTTAACTTAAGTAAACACAAAGAATTTGCTCAGCCATGATGACCTGTGGTTGAAAGCTGATGACATACAGGTAGGCCCGCCCTCACGTGATGATGATTGGCTAAAGAGGACGACTGATCTGTGTAGGAGGAGAGCTCTGCCAGGAAAGTCTCAAACACACACACACACACACACACAGCAAGAACAGCTGGTTTGCTCAGCAAGAAAAAAAAAAAAAAAATAGAGGGAACATTGGTTACGTGCCAGCCTATTTTAGTCTTGGGGTATATATATATATATATATAGAGAGAGAGAGAGAGAGAGAGAGAGAGAGAGAGAGAGAGAGAGAGAGAGAGAGAGAGAGAGAGAGAGAGAGAGAGAGAGAGAGAGAGAGAGAGAGAGAGAGAGAGAGAGAGAGAGAGAGAGAGAGAGAGAGAGAGAGAGAGAGAGAGAGAGAGAGAGAGAGAGAGAGAGAGAGAGAGAGAGAGAGAGAGAGAGAGAGAGAGAGAGAGAGAGAGAGAGAGAGAGATTCTTGTCTCCAGTCCCAGTAACACACATCCAGAACAAATTAATTTAAGTTGGTGCTTAATGAATCAAAAGATTAATATAAATGGAAACATAAGCTTCAGGAGGGGGGAAAGGCCAACACAACAAACAAAAATGTGTCTAACTCAGTTTTAACCAACTTACCTATACATAATAAAAAAAAATACAAAATAAATAAATAACAAATGAACTTCCTTATTTAAGCTCGTCTAAATCGGTGCAATGGCGTTTTCCGATAGAACGGGTGAAGGTCTGCGCGTTACTGCCTTTTCCTCGTGGCAAAGTAATTTAGTTCCAATTAAATTATCTGACTCATTTTATCACGACCTGGAATTTAGGTTAGAATGCCAATTGGTTATTTGTCATTTATATAATAATTTAGCAGCAAATTTGATTATTCTTTTCAACTTTTTACTTTTATTTTACCCGTTATATAAGGAAGCTATGTCGCTCAGAGGTCTTCGCGCTTCTGTTTAACGCGGGTCTCACGGTCACAAACTCGCCAGCTTCTGTCACCAAACAGAGGTAATTGGCTATATAGCCTATCTGAGATGGTCGCATTCACGTTTACTCAATCTAAGATATTTGTATAGATGTATACCCCCCTTGGTTGTATACACTTGAATTAATGTAACGTTTACTTCAGTAGAGGTATGGCCACTACTACAGATAAGTCAACTAACTTTACTTGTCTTATAATAGCTTTGGACTGGCCATGTCGTGGTTTCCAACGTACACTTATCTAAAGTAACATTAAATCAAAACAGAGGTAAGACACACCCGAATTTAGATTGGTCAAGAAGCACTTTTGCTGCCCTTAACGGAAACTCACTTCTTGTCTTTACAAACCAAGTACACTTGAATTAGTGTCAAATATTAGTCGTCACTAATCTGACGCAGATTTGAGGTAACATATGAATCCGTTTAATCTACTTGGGAAGACAATTTCAGAGCAAGTCAGAATAAAATCAAATGTTTACAATTTTATTATGTCAGGGAAAAGTATCATGACAATTACATAATCAATTCAAAGTTAATCAATACCATATCATCAAATTCTCAGAGATAAAGAGTAAAAGATGTATGCTATACCTGACTCGGGAAATAGGATACATACTGTAAAAAAAATCCTGTTGTTTTTACGGAAAAAAACTGGCAGCTGTGGTTACCAGAACAATACTGTAAAAAACACATCAAACCATAAACATACTTACGGAGTTACATGTAAATTTAACATTTTAAACATGTATATTTAACATTGGATTTCAGTAATATGATATAAT
Source organism: Leucaspius delineatus (assembly GCA_023718395.1). Taxonomy (NCBI): domain Eukaryota; kingdom Metazoa; phylum Chordata; class Actinopteri; order Cypriniformes; family Leuciscidae; genus Leucaspius; species Leucaspius delineatus. The sequence continues at coordinate 9,775,228 of CM043362.1, read as the reverse complement.
GTTAATTTACTGACCTATCTAAGTATTATTATCTGTTTTGTACCATAGAATTACGCTGACAAACCAACAATCTCAGCAGTAATGAGAGTTACATGATTAATCAAAGCTCATCACAAATAGTTCTTCCACAAGAAAGATAATATTAATGTATAGAAGGTGCACAGTGTCATTCACTCAAACATTAAACACCATCATGGTAACACAAATGAAATTTTAAAAATACAATAAACATTAATTTAACAACATTAAATGTAACATAAACCCCTAATGTACATAACTGATTATAAAAAACTAAGAAAACTATGACGAAACATAGTTATTTCAACAAAAATACATCAAATGTGAAGTGTCACACAGGGAATTGTGGGAATGTCAATTTACGTTTTTTCACTGTAAATTATACAATGACTTGTTCGTTTTTACTTCCAAAAAAAATCTATCAAAGTTATTTACCGTATATAGTACGGAAACCTTCTGTTAACCAATTAACAGTTTTTCACTGTAGCATTTTTACAGTCTTTTACTGTTAAAATCACGATCATTTTTTACAGTTGGGTCGATCTCATTACAAATCACCCTGAGCCTCTCGTGCTTTTGCTTTAAATACACAGACTGAGACAGAAACTTCTTTAACATGGAAACATTTGCTATCAATGGGAATTTGCATTTAGAGTTTACACATTTTGAGAGCAGGATGCCATTTGCCTGGAAGACACACCCTCCTCTGTAAGCAAGATATCTCTAAACTCATAAAAACTTTATTACATTTTGTTTTACTTCTTTGGGGATGAAACCTTTGCACCAGTCACACTGAGACATTCCAAATGATACCAGATATGTATAGTGTTGTATGATAATTGTTCACATTAAACCATTTTCTAATTTCTTAAGTCTTACACCTATTTCACTGACTACACAAAAACCAGGAGAAAAGAAGTTTCAAACAAAATGGCACACACCTCCTTACAAGTTTCCTTAAAAGGAAATCTTAAATTCTGAACAAAGGTGTAAATCTTCAACTAAATTCACAATTGAACCAATGATAAGCACTTCTCAGCAACAGAACACAATAAAGTTCTCTGGACATTGTGAAAGACAAAAACAAAAGAACACAAACACAACACAAGTCACATAGATCATTAAAATACGTCTCAGGACGTAACACTATATAACATTATTTTACACAGTATGAACAGATAATTGAACTTTATACCTGAAAAGGAGGAGGAAGATTAATAGCAGATTAATCTTCTTCCTGTTTGGCTGTTTTCATTAATCAATCCCCCTAGTGCTCGACAAAACACAAGTAATCGATTGAACACCTTATTGTGCCAATCTAATTGATCACACATCACACAAAAATTACATGTTTGCACGCCACATGTTTGCATTTTATAAACATTTTATACACATTAACGTAAATGTAGATGGTTTAAATGAATTCATAGAATTCATGTTCCAGTCTGTCACACTTCCTCTGGTTCGGATATGTGCTGTGATCCACGTTGCGAGTGTTAAACTCATCATGACATTCCACGCTGAAACCGTTCTCATGTGCATGTTATTACATACACAACAATGTTATAGTCATATTTTCCATGTGTGAGTAGTCAAACTCTAGTTCTGTCCGCAATGTGGGGAAATTGCAAATAACATTTTGTGTTGCTGAACAGTCAAGAGGTTAATGAGCAGCGCTGAAAAAGTCTTTACATTTGTGACATTTGAATTATCCGCTGTAATGCAATCTCATGCATAATATAGCGTACTGATTGGATTAAAAGAGTTTAGTTCTCATAAGTAATGAGGAGAAAATTGCAGCAATTGATGATGTAGACCTGTATTCTCCAGCCACAGTGGCCAATCCCCACTCTGAATAAACACAAATAGCCTAAGCCAACCTCTTTTTTCGTGATGTTGGTTCAATTTTGCTATCAAATTATAGATTCAAGGTTTTTTTCCTTAGATAATTTTCATTAACTGATAAAACATTAAAAAGAAAAAATCTAATTAATGTCTTGAGGAATTTTGTTTTTTTACTAATTTACATATTGCTACTACTCCTAATATTGCTGCTACTCCGATTATTACTGGTACTGCTGCTGGTCCTGCTAGTTTTGATGTTAGTAATGCTGTTACTGCTGCTGCTCCTAGTAGCATTACCCACCCATAATCATTGTTGTCATCATCCGATCCTCCTCCAGACACTGTAAATTACATGTATGACAAATATTTTAATGTATAGATGGATGAATAGATGGGTAAATTATAGCATGAATTACTCATTACTTACTTTCAGGAGGTGGATCCTTGCTTCCTCTTCTCCTCTGCATCTTGCCTGTGACTTTAATTTGATCTGTTTGATCTTTAATTTGTTTGTTTCTAGTTTAGTTCTTTCTGTTACAGTAATATCCAATAGCATTCAAATATTCCTGTTGTCCGTCTCCTTTTTAAAACAGAAACACAAAACATGAATTTAATTTCATATACAGTGTGCAGAATTATTAGGCACATTGATTTTCTGATCATATTTTATTTCCAGGAACATTTTGCCAATTCCAAACCATATTAATCTTAATAGCTACTATTAATTTTGTATTTAATCATGTATAAGTGATATATAATTGTTCATGAAGGCTGGAAATGAAAAATGTCTTATTTTCAGGTGTGCAGTTAATTTTTAGTCCATCTCTGAAAAACGGACTTCAGGGTAGGAGATGGACTAAAAATAAACTCACAAAACTTATTAAAACGTATTCTGGAAGATGAATTCTTCAAACAGTGGTACAAGAGGATGTGGTGCTGGTCCTTCAAGAGTCACTCTCAATCTGTCTGTCTATAAAGCCTATAAAAAAACAGTCTTCATGTATTTCACAACACTTCAGCTTGTGATTCTTATTAAGAGGGGGTCATTTTTAGGATTCTTTACCTAACCCAAGTCTCTGAGCCCCTGACACCTTGCTCTTCTGGAGACTCCAGGTTGGTTGCAGTTCTGGAAAATGGTGGCGCTGGAGACTTAAGGGTTCCTGATGGTTTCACACTTAATTCTTCACCTTAATTCTCAATTATTTTGCAGTTAATATGTGTCTTTTCTTCTCCACCTGTTTTTGTCTGACCCTGCTGACCCAATGAGCATTTCACTGTCCAATGGTCATGCCTTAACTGTAATCTCTAGTATTGCATTAGTATTGCACACTGTAAAAAGTTTAACTATTATTTACTCAATTTTATTGGTGAAACATTTTTACACTCAAAAAAATTGAGTAAATTTTAAAGCTGTGAAATCAATGAAATATACTGTATGAATTGAGTAAATGCAAGTAAAAAAATTAAGTAAATCTGAGTAACTGCATCTGGTACATTAACAAATAAAATTGAGTAGAAATAATTTAACATTTAAACATTAAAAAAACAATATTTATGAGTAATATTAACTGTTTTTATTAATGAGTAATATTAACTTTTTTATTTTCTCTAAACCTTTGTAAAAATAGTACTCCAGACAACCACCATTATACATTACATTGGCCTTTATTTTCAATGAGTACAGCAATACAGCACATTTTAGACTGTTTTTTCATGTATACAATATTGCCTGCATTTAAACTTATTTAACAAGTAAAAATGAAATATTTAAACATTCAGGTAGCCAAATTCAAGTGTAATCAACCACTCTGTTATCCAATATCCACCGAATCTGCGCTGGTCCTCGTGCCGGAGACAGACTCGCGCTCTGCGGGTGAACTTTGAACTTCATACCGCCGTCTTGCATTTCACTCACAGTCACTGTCTGAGGCACAGCCGAAATATACTGCGAGCGACTGACATAACCTGTGCCAATAAACAAAAAGTGATAGTTCTGAGGACATTTTATCATCCAAATGATAATAATTATATTCATTATCATTATGAAAGTCAGTCATGTGTTTATGCAAAGCGTTTCAATCACGCAAAAAGACAAACGCGGCTCTCGTCTCGTTTAGGTGTCGAATTACGCCTCTGTAGGCTATGTTGTTTTGCATTAAATATGATTTAAAGCACAGTAATGATTTTATAGATAAAATAAAACATACACCAACCTGAATTTCACAGTGAAAATGCACCAAATCTGCGACGCTGAGAAGAGAGCTGTTGTTCTGGAGACTGGAGAGTTCAAACAGCCACGCTCACTCCAACCGTCGAGTTTTCGTCACGTCAGAGGGTGGGGGAGGGGGGGGGGGGCATTGTTTTAATTGAGTAAACTTACTCAATTTTAAGAGCGTGTTAAATATATTAATAATATTGATTTGAATTAAGTAATTTTTTTGTTTCTTGAAACAGATCAGTTTAATTAAACATTCTCAAATATTTTGATAGAAATTTCACATATATATTAAGTATATTATAAAGAAATAATTGGTTAGTCAAATACTAAATTATTTTATTGAAAAAAACTTAAATATATCTGTAAATTTTAGATAAAATTAACTGTTGGATTTTTACTCAATTATTTTGGTATGTTTAACTCAAACAATCAAGTAAACGATATACAGAGATTTTATTAAGTTAATAAAGTTAAAAATTTCTGTAATATTTACTAAGCCACAGAATAATTTTTTACAGTGCATTCTTCTCATGGGGATTTAATAATTTTTGACTTTTCAGTCTTTGTTAAATCTCTTTTTTGGCTTATTTTATCTGAAAAAGAAAACTTGCCTAATAATTCTGCACACCTGAAAATAAGACATTTTTCATTTCCAGCCTTCATGAACAATTATATATCACTTATAAATGATTAAATACAAAATTAATAGTAGCTATTAAGATTAATATGGTTTGGAATTGGCAAAATGTTCCTGGGAATAAAATATGATCAGAAAATCAACATGCCTAATAATTCTGCACGGCCTGTATATATATTTGTACAGATATTTTAGCATTTTACACACATATAATTAAATACTTAATACCAAAACGTAATACCAAAGCAAGAAAGTGAGTCAACCTAATCACTCCGGGAGCAAAACAACTCAGTAGCTTAAAATATCAGATTTAGCTCCTACAGGGTATGATAAAACAGTATAAAAGCTGTCCGGCTCCTATGTCTGTCTCACTCACTCCACAGTGTAACTTCTGTGTGGTTGACTGTGCCTATTATTGCAAGAATAAATACCTTTTAAAAGACTATTTGATTCAGAGTGTCTCTTACGCAGTGATGATGATGTTCAAGAATTTTTTGCCACAACAAGGCAAAACTGTTTTTTTTTTTTTTTTTTTTATGGTTTTTTTTTTTTTCATCCATCAATCAAATTTTAGGTTTCAGGATTTTTTAAACCAAAATTTGATAAAGATGATTCTCAATCATAATTATGTTATGAAAGATATAAAGGAATGAAATGATATGCCATTTTACTTAATGCAGTATGTAGGTAAAATGGCCATAAATGGGTAGTCCCATTCAATTCAATATATCTATACACTGTATCTAATCTAACGCATTTTACAAAATGACTCAACTTAACTGGAAATGGGGTTGTATTATGCAATTATGAAAGTGTTATGTAAACGTGTAAAATTTGGAGAATATGGTCAATAAAAGGATGCTGTATCAAAGCACAGTTCGAACATCATACGTAACCATTGCAAACTAACCTTACAGCAAATGCAGAAAGAAACAACGGAAAATAGTTTGCATAGTTTTAGTCTAAATGTGCGGCCTCTAAAAAACAGCGTGGAAAAAAAATAAAATAGAGGGTATGCTACACAACAAACATGTAATTAATTATGAATGCTTATAAAGTGATTTAAACTCAAAACCCCCAAATTAAACTGGACAAGATTAGGATTAGGTTCAAAATATTTCGATAACTGTCATCAGCCTCAGTACTCGAGTTACCAAGAGCTGTAACAGCGATTGATTGTCTACAATGGAGGCTCACCACAATTTACCAATTCCATCATAGGCTACAAGCAATCTTCACTCGTGCTGTTGCGAATAAAAAAAAAGAGCTTTGATACTCACTCTTTATTCCATTTGAACAGTGTGACGCAGTTCTTTTTGGTAGGCTAAAATGTCCGGCTCCCAACAAAGATAAACTTTAACATTCGATTTGGACTTTAGTCAAAAAGCAACAGAGGAATAAACCATTGCAGCTTCAGAGAGGAGCTTTCACTAAATCTGACTGTCAGTGTTTTACCACAAGGACATAACTAAACTAAATAACCAAAAGTAAAAATCTAAAAGTTGTTTTGGAAATCAATTTAGATTTTAGATTTAGAGGCTTATCACAGAAATGTTTGAAATTATTTGTATTTGTAAAACTTGCGTAGCTGCTCAGCCACAGAGCCACATAAATTATTGCAATTATTAAAATATTACTTACTATAATCCTTACTTTGGATTTGAGTATTTATGTCTATTTTTAATTGCTTGTTTTGATGTACTGTTCAACATACATTAGTATTAATGACTCATTATAGCCAGGAGTGGGGGGAGATGCTGCATTATTTTCTAATAGGTCTGAAAAGTTGTCTGGCTGCCAGAGTTTGTGCCAGTTGCCAAGGTGAAGAGTGACACACACACCAGACTTAACAATTACTGTATTTCATACTGTAGGTCTGTACTTCGTATTTAATAACACACAATACAGACATGTGTTGTGTAGTGTGTGTTATTAAATACAAAGTTCTGGTATGAAACTCTAGATGGTGCAGGCTTATAGGTCCTTTTACTCACCTGTTCATAATCACAGTTATCTACAAGGTGCTCATTATGATGCAGCTGAGTGGTTTATACTGCATCAATAACCAATGAGCTCACTGCTCAACCTTCATATACTTGGGTAGCATTTGCCTTAGCACTGCAGCGCACTTTCAGAAAGCCTCCACTTTTAGCTCTACCTGTATAGATCTGCTATGGGTAATTAGTGTATGCTATATTGTACAGCATCAGCATGTCTTACTCAAAGCAGTGTGTCGTTTATGTATTTGCAGTATCAAGTCCTGTACTTGCTCTACCACAGCAGCGTAGCAGATCTATTCCGCCAAGACCAAACATACAATATAAGATAAATATAAGATAAAAACTTTTATTTATCCCCAAAGGGAAATGTAGACGTTACAGCAGCATAAACAGGACAAAAACAAATATTACACTTAAAAAGACACACACACACACACACACACACACACACACACACACACACACACACACACACACACACACACACACACACACAAAAAAACATTTTGCAACTATGCATAATGAAGATGAATTATGTAGGGAGACCAAAAAACATTATAACACAGATATATAATTAAATATATATATATATATATATATATATATTTCATAAATAAATAAAAATCCTAAATAAAAGTATATGGGTAAATATACTCTCCTAAAAAAAATAAAACTGGTCCCATGGTGTAAATACTGAGATATGCTGATATTAAAAAGTCTGCTGTTGGAAGAAAGGATCTTCGGTGGCGCTCCTTCTTACTCCGGGGTTGCAACAGTCTCTGACTTAAGGCACTAACTGTCTCATACAGGGGGTGGGAGGGGTTGTCCAGGATGTTCGATAGCTTAGCCAACATCATCCTCTCACCCAGAGATTCCAGAGGACAGTCCACGATAGAGCTGGCCCTCCTAATCATTTTGTCGAGCCTTTTCTTATCCCTCTCTGTGATTCCACACTCCAGCAGACCACAGTATAAAACATTACAGATGCAACTGTCGTATCATAAAAAGTTTCAGTAGTGTCCTACACACACCCCAAAGGACCCCAGTCTCCACAACAAATGGAGGTTACTTTGGCCCTTCCTATACAGAACACTCGTGTTGTCTGACCACAGTTTCTATGAACACCCAAATACTTGTACACGTTCACCCTCTCAATGTCCAGCCCCTGGATGTTTACTGGTATAGTATATGAGGCCTTCCTACTTTTGTCTTGGTAGCACTGATGTGAATGTGATTAAATTCACACCAATCAACAAAGTCCTTGATCACTTTCTTACACTCCGGGTCATTCCCATCTGATACCCGTCCAACAATAGCTGTGTCATCTGAGAACTTCTGGATATGACAACTGCTAGTGTTATAATAGAAGTCTGATAGGGTAAGAAAGGAGAGAGCACTGTCCCCTGTGGAGCCTGATGCTGCAGAACACCTGTTCAGACACACAGCCATGAAGCCTCACGTAATGTGGTCTGTTTTTGAGGTAGTCGATGGTGCACGCAGTCAGCTGACAGTCGACCCCCGCCTCCTCCAACTTCCCTTTGAGCAGCGACGCTTGTATTGTATTAAAGACACTGGAAAAGTCAAAGAACACAACCCTTACAGTGCCTCTGGGCTCCTCAAGGTGCAAGAGGGATCTGTGCAGCAAGTAGATGACAGCATCGTCCACCCAAATGCCTGGTTTGTATGCAAACTGCAGGGGGTCTATCAGACAAAGGCTCCAGTTAATACTGTACAGAAACACCTGACAAAGCTGGTCTGCACAGTCCCTGAGCAGTCTTGAGCAAATACCATCTGACCCTGTAGCTTTTCTCACTTTGATTCTCTTGCGCTCTATTTCTTTAATAGCGCTCTATTTCTTTATAGAAACTTTTAAATCTTTATCTTTTTTTTCTAAAGGCATTTACAACGTTTTCAAAAAAGTATCAGGCCTTTTAGGCTACACGATCGACTATTTTTATTTTTTATTTTATTATATATAAATAATAGAAAAAACTCAAACATACTCTCAAAATAGCTTTATTTGCGTATTATACTGCTACACATATTTCTACTATTACATGCTTGTATTGTTTGCTTATTTATTGTATCTATTTTTAAATACACACATAAATTGACGTAATCCATGACCGCCTTCAACTACTTGCTGTAAGACTGTGAAAGGCTATAACATTTTGTGCCTTTATTATTTTGCTTTGACTTCTACTACATCATATTTTCAATTACACAAACCATACCGATGTTAACACAAATTCTTTACTCTTTCAATAGTACAAGTGCCATGACCCCACAGTCAACCCTAGAGAATCGGGCCAACAACTTTGCACCCTTGCTACAGATTTAATGACCATCATGTCACGGTGGCAAAAACAAGAAATATTTTGAACTTGCACTTCAACAGACTAAGAACAGAACTAATCGAAACAAAAACAAAACTCTCAGAAGCTCAAGGATCAGCTGAGCTTTTAGCAGCAACCAAAGGCTTTTGCAAAGATGGTAACACAATCTGTCTTCTGTTATATATTATAATTGTTTTTACTACACTAGTCAAAACAATGATAACATCCTTTTTTTTCACAGACCTATCTGATACCGCCACACAAACTGATCCACCTTCAGCGGAAAATGCAGACATGCTAAGTTCAACAAAACACTTTTGCAAAGACGGTAAAATATTCTAATTTCTGTGGTTCATATCATCACAGTTTTTGTTTATTACACTATATGTCTCCACGGAAACTATTATAACTTCCTCTTTTCTTTTGCAGACCTACATGACACCACACAATCTGCTCTTCCAGTGGAGGACAAGGATGTGTGACCCCACTTTCACACTTTACTTTTGAATGTGCACTGTTTTTAAAAACTTACATATTTAACTTTTGTTTGTTTGCTTTTTTTGGACCTGGACTTAGCTCTTCTTTACACTTTATATATATATATATATATATATATATATATATATATATATATATATATATATATATATATATATATATATATTTAACAAATTTTCCTTATCTTATTGTTTTGCTTATATAATTTTAACTTTCTAAATATTTTACAAATAAAAAAACCTTTACATCACACTGTCTCCCTAACTTCTACTTTGTGTTTTGCATTACCCATACCACCAATTACATTGAGTGTTGCTTATATGATTTACATCAAACTTCAACCATATTTATAGTGAAACACTAGCTATTGAATGATCTGGGTAACAGCATATTATTCACTTTTAACCATTTCAACAGTCAGAAGATTGCTAATGCACTACAGTTGTCCACTATAGATCAATTCTTATAACAAATCTTTTAAATCTTATATTTCCCTGTCAGTTTGCCTCATTTAAAATGACTTGCTTAAAAAATACATTTAAATTCAGGTGATACACTCTGTCAATGTAGTTTTATTTTTACCTCATTAAATTCATACACTTATTTCTTTCAAATATATATTTTTTTTACTTTTACTTTTCTGTTCCTATAAAGACTTTTATTGTTAGAACCTAAATTCCTATGGCCTAATTTTTTCCTATGAAGGGCCCCAAATAATATATTAAGGATCTGGACCATAAGTAAACATTATATAAACATCATACCAAACTGTATTATTGTAACATTATTGATTATGATTTCCATATATTTACAATTAAATAAGCTCAGAGAAAACATCACACTGTACTCCAATTCAGCTTTATTTTCCAATTCCAGGTCAGTGTCTAACAGAACTATTGTTTCTTTCAAACTTAGAGAAAGACAAGGTCTAAGAGATTTCAGATCCTATAATGCAGAGCACTATATATAGATATATATAGTGGGCATTTTAACACACTAATCTGCATATTTTAACTTGAATATTATGCATTAATTAAAAAAAAATAAAGAAAAAATTGGTTTATTTCTAATATAATTATTATTATACATAACTATATATTCTTTATATATCCTTGCATCTGTTCGAGGGAGGTCTGGCCGGGCAAGATACATTTTTTTACCATCCAACTTTCACAATTCCTTGAAGATTTTGCAAACATGGAGAATAATAATAATACAATCTTCCACAAAGAGGTGGAAGATTGTGAGGTGAGGTGGATTTGGGAAAATCTGACACACAACTTTGTAAAAGCAAAAAAATAAGTCCTAGTCGATTTTACATGAACTTGACTGTGCCAGATTGTATAGCACCAGGAAACAGATGCGATTATTAAACTGGTCTGCAACAAAGTAAATCTATATAATGCCGTGCTGCTTACTACTGTTGTGTGAATATATACGAAATGCCTATTATGAATGAATGCATATAGGCTATTTCTATAAATATTACTTGATATTTACATGTTGTTTTCTTTGCTTGAACACTGATTACACAAGTGACTAATTACGTTAAAGAAAACTGAACACAGTAGACAACCGATGAGGAGCCTTGGAGAAGCTTTTATGAGAATAGTATTGTTGTCTACATTCTTCTTTTTATTCTATTGTCTGTAGAGTGTATATTAAAATAGTTAAGATACTATTTAAAACGAATTACATGGTTTATAATCTTAGCAGTTCATTATTATTGTCTAACCTGTATAATGACTGATATTTGACGAATTGATTTGTTCCTTTTTTGTAAGTTTTGGACAAAAGCATCTTCTAAATATGTAGCCTAAAAAGTAATAATAATTATTATTATTATTATTTGAGTTTATAACTATAAATGAGTTCACTTAGTAATACAATATGTTTGTCATAAAATAATTTATTTGTAGGCTATAACCTAACCTTTTACAGTTTTGGATATAATAGGCCTACATTTTTTTTTTGCATAATTTTTGCTTAATGTATTATCATCTTGTTGAAAAAGTTTGATAAACCCCTTAGGAGGAGTAGCTCAAAACTCAGTCTGAAATATAAAAAAAATCCACATTCAAACCAAAATATCTGTTTTATTCAAACCTTCGCCCTTTCAGGGCTTGGGCCCTAATAACAGTTCCAATTCCACTTGGAAAAGAAGAAGGAAAATCAGTGATTAGAAAAAAAGGTATGGAAAAATGGACATTGACATGTTCAGCATTTTCTTTAACCCCACAGTTTTCACAGTATTCACTATTACTTTTCCCCATTAAAACCAAGGTGCCATTCAATCCTGTGTGGTCCACTCTCAGTCTTGTCATTATAATTTCCTCCCGCCTAGTCCTTTCCTTATATTTTTTAATGACAGATTGATTGTTTGTATTTTATGATATCCCCTTCCTTTCGTGTCTTCTTACTACCATTTCTGCCATATTTCTATACCTTTCTTTCTAATCACTGATTTTCCTTCTCCTTTTCCAAGTGGAATTGGAACTGTTATTTCCGGCTGTAATGCATCTTTTGCTAGTTTATCTGCACTTGCACTGTATATTATATGAGGTGGAAAGACAGGTGTTTCAAGATGGGATTCAGGAAGCAGGTGGAAGTGGAATCTGATGGGGATACTGGGAACAGAAGGAGAGGGAGAAGGGATAAGAATCACTAGAACTGCACTTTTTAAATTTCTTAAAGGGGGGGTCAAACACTCAGTTTCAGTCAATCTCATGTCAATCTTGAGTATAGTATTGCAATCTTCATATCTCCAAAAAGTCTTTAGTTTTATTATATTTATAAAAGAAAGATAGGCTGTACCAAGTCTTTCCGGAAAAAAAACGAGCGGCTGGAGGCGGGCCGTGTGGGCGGTGCTTACGCGCCGATAGCTAACAACACACAGACATTTGAAGCAGTTTTACTCACCGCCTGCGGTTCCAGCCACGACCGTGAACCTTTATCGTTGGGACTGCTAAATCCGGCGTCGAACTGGGCCTTGTTTATAAAACAATCATCGTCGAAAGGCAGGGAACAAACAAAGTCCCGTGACTGCAGCGAGCACAGCGCTTAGATGAGGTACTGCTTTCGCTCTCTCGATCTGGTCTACAGGTGCGCGTGTGCCCGCGCTATTCCGGGAGAAGTGCCCTTACGACCCCTATAAGGAAATTCCGCCCCATCTGACGTCATACAGGACCATACTCGAAAAAAACTTTCCAAAACTTGTGACAAACCGGAAGGAGTATTTTTGGTACAGAAATACTCCATCAAATGTACAACTTAATTTTTGAAACTTTGTCCATGTTTAGCATGGGAATCCAACTCTTTAACAGTGTAAAAAACTCAGTATGCATGAAATAGCATTTCACCCCCCCTTTAACAGAAACTCACTTCTTGTCTTTACAAACCAAGTACACTTGAATTAGTGTCAAATATTAGTCGTCACTAATCTGACGCAGATTTGAGGTAACGTACAAATCCGTTTAATCTACTTGGGAAGACAATTTCAGAGCAAGTCAGAATAAAATCAAATGTTTACAATTTTATTATGTCAGTGAAAAGTATCATGACAATTACATAATTAATTCAAAGATAATTAATACCATATCATCAAATTCTCAGAGATAAAGATGTAGGCTAAACCTGACTCGGGAAATAGGCTGAGTCGATCTCATTACAAATCACCCTGAGCCTCTTATGGTTTTGCTTTAAATACACAAACTGAGACAGAAACTTCTTTCACATGGAAACATTTGCTATCAATGGGAATTTGCATTTAGAGTTTACACATTTTGAGAGCAGGATGCCATAGTTGATAGTTGTTCACATTAAACCATTTTCTAATTTCTTAAAGGGTTAGTTCACCCAAAAATGAAAATTTTTTCAGTAATTACTTACCTTCATGCTGTTCCAACCACGTAAGACCTTCGTTCATCTTCGGAACACAAATTAAGATATTTTTGATTAAATCTGAGAGCTGATCACTTCTCCATAGGCTTCTATGTGACCGAAACTTGCTGGCCCAGAAAAGTTATTAAAGACATCGTTAATATAGTCCAAGTGACTACATTGGCTCAATCTTAAGTTTATAAAGCGACAAGAATACTTTTTGTGCGCAAAAACAAACAAAAATAACGACTTTATTCCACTATTCATTTCCTTCTCTCTGGGCCTCGTAGTGTTTTTGCGCAGCGCGTCTGTGTTACACGTCAACAGGCATCACACACATGACCAGCTTCGGCCAATTGTGAGCCTACGTGGTGACGTGTAACACAGACGCGCGACGCAAAAACACTACGTGAACCAACTCGAGGCCCAGAGAGAAGGAAATGAATAGTGGAATAAAGTTGTTATTTTTGTTTGTTTTTGCGCACAAAAAGTATTCTCGTCGCTTGATAAACTTAAGATTGAGCCACTGGAGTCACTTGGACTATATTAACGATCTCTTTAATAACTTTTCTGGGCCAGCAAGTTTCGGTCACATAGAAGCCTATGGAGAAGTGATCAGCTCTCAGATTTCATCAAAAATATCTTAATTTATGTTCCGAAGATGAACGAAGGTCTTACGGGGTTGGAACAACATGAGGGTGAGTAATTACTGACAGAATTTTCATTTTTGGGTGAACTAACCCTTTAAGTCTTACACCTTTTTCACTGACTACACATAACCAGGAGAAAAGAAGTTTCAAACAAAATGGCACCCACCTCCTTACAAGTTTCCTTAAAAGGAAATCTTAAATTCTGAACAAAGGTGTAAATCTTCAACTAAATTCCCAAATGAACCAATGATAAGCACTTGTCAGCAACAGAACACAATAAAGTTCTCTGGACATGGGGAAAGACAAAAACAAAACAAAAGAAAACAAACACAACACAAGTCACATAGATCATTAAAATACGTCTCAGGACGTAACACTACATAACATTTACACAGTATGAACAGATAGGCTAATTGAACTTTATACCTGAAATAGGGGAGGAAGATCACAGATTAATCTTCTTCCTGTTTGGCTGTTTTCATTAATCAATCCCCCTAGTGCTCGAAAAAACACAAGTAATCGATTGCACACCTTATTGTGCCAATCTAATTGATCACACATCACACAAAAATTACGTTTGTCCACACATTTTATAAACATTTTATACACATTAACGTAAATGTAGATGCTTTAAATGAATACATAATACATGTTCCAGTCTGCCACACTTCCTCTGGTTCGGATATGTGCTGTGATTCACGTTGCGAGTGTTAAACTCATCACGGCATTCCACGCTGAAACCGTTCTCATGTGCATGTTATTACATACACAACAATGTTATAGTCATATTTTCCATGAGTGAGTAGTCAAACTCTAGTTCTGTCCACAATGTGGGGAAATTGCATATAACATTTTGTGCTGCTGAACAGTCAGAGGTTAATGAGCAGCGCTGAAAAAGTCTTTGACATTTACATTTTACATTTGTGACATTTTGCTATCAAATTATATATTTAAGATTTTTTTCCTTAGATAATTTTCATTAACTGATAAAACATTAAAAAGAAAAAATCTAATTAATGTCTTGAGGATTTTTTTTTTTTTGCTAATTTACATATTGCTACTACTCCTAATATTGCTGCTGCTCTCTAAATTACACAGACAGCTATCCTAGATGCTTGCACCTTCAACTCTTGTTACAAAAATATGCCAATCTATTCTTAAATAACCTTGTTTTCATAACATTAATATAATAAAATGTATTAACATCGTCATTTCAATCATTATTATATCTCTAAAATATAGATTTTTTTCCCATTCTACTTAATGAAACATGATTCCTTATCGTTATATCATGTTAATCCCTGTTAATCATACTCAATGCTTTATTTTTTCTAAAACTCACTTTTCATACCATTTCAACTTAATTTGACTTAACAGGCGTTCATAAATAGTTCCATGAACTCTATCTTTCCCTACATGCCAGTTCCTTCTGAATCTGTTCTCTTTTATCTGCAATCCAACAATTTACTGTTTGTAATTTCCATCAGGAAAAACATTCTATCTTTTCCTACATGCCAGTTCCTTCTGCATCGACTGCATTCTGCAATCTGTTCTCTTTTATCTGCTTCTTTTCCATCCAACAATTCACTGTTTGTAAATTCTATCAATAAAAATATTCTATCTTCCTACTATCTTTCCCTAAATGCTAATTGTTTCAAAAGCTATAGCTAAATAACTTGAGAGAAAGAGAGAGGTGTGTGTGTGTGTGTGTGTGTGTGTGTGTGTGTGTGTGTGTGTGTGTGTGTGTGTGTGTGTGACAGTATGCACACACTGTATGGTTGCAGCCACTGAGCTATAGCTTCATCAATAGCCTGTGACATGGTTGTGTATGATTTGGCACTAGGGGATAGCCTATACGCTGGGGAAAGTCGGGCCAACTCCCCGAATTTTTTAAACATGTTTATACATTATCGGGAGGTGCTCGTAACATGCTCGGCTCATAATTCCTCTCACACACATAACTTATAGAAAGATCTGCGGTTTTGAAAATAAATACCCATGTTCATTTAGAAAGTACCTGAAGCTTCAGTAAATGTTTGGTGGGTCAAAAACAAGAGCAACATGTCATGTGATGTGATGGAGATGAATAAAATGAAATTCACCTCTAGTCTTTAGTCTTTTGTGCTGAGATTTAGTGTGTTTAAAGAACAGCCCTAAAAACTACAATAAAGGACACTTCTTACCGAGGACAAAGATATATGTGAATATTGGAGAGATGATCTACCTCAGCGAGGATCCTCCAGTACAGGAGAGAGAAGCTTCACCGAATTTGATATTTTATTATGTGACAGATCCAGTAGTCTCAGGTGTTCAGGGTTTGATCTCAGAGCTGAAGTCAGAGCAGCAAAACCTTCATCAGTGAGTTCACAATAACTCAACCTGTAGAGAACAATGACACACACTTCACTCTCTCAGATCAGATCAGTTTAACAGTGAATCCATTATTAAAGAGAAAGTACAAAATTAATGCAAAAATCAATATGTTTGATGGATCAATTAAGAAATAAAGATAAATAATATTTCCTTATTGCACAATGTCATTGGTTTAAAAAATGACAAATATTTCAATTCCTTTTTTATTTGCAAAAACATTTTAATAACTGATACCTGAATATGCAACTTCTCTGACTTTGAAAACGTATGACCACTAAACTCTAGACAGCATGTGCAGCACTGGAGATTTATGAACTTTTAATGTTTTAACAGTGAACTGATTGTTCTAACTGATACTTACTGAACTGATCTGGATTCTTTAAATACAGGAAGCAGCCTCTGAAGAACCTTTAGTTTTTCAGTTTTATTAACTCTTCCAACAAAATCTTTCATATCAAACTTGTCCAGCTTCTCCTCTGATGTCATCAACACAAAGACTACAGCTGACCACTGAGATGAAGAGAGTTTGGCTTTCTTTATTCTTCCAGATTTCAGATACTGTTGTATTTCCTCCACTAGTGAACGATCACCCAGTTCATTCAGACAGTGGAACAGACTTATGGATTTCTCTGGAGAGTCAATGGTCCTGATCTTCTTCTTGATGTACTTAACGGTTTTCTCATTGCTGTCAGATCTGCTTGTCTGTTTCATTAGTCTTTGTAGGAGAATCTGATGAGACTCCACTGACAGACCCAGAAGAAACCGCAGGAAAAGGTCCAGCTGTCCATTTTTACTCTTTAGAGCCTCATCCACAGCTCTCTGATGCAGCGCAGATAATGACACATGTTCTGATGAATTGAGTTGAAACCAGTCCTTAACTTTAGACAGAAAACTCTGTTTAGTGATTGAGTCAAACACATTTCTGTTGTTGATTGTACAGGAGAGATGCACATATAGAGCCGCTAGATGTTCCTGAACGCTCAGATGAACAAAGCAGAAGACGTTCCCCTGATACCAGCCAAACTCCTCTCTGAAGATCTGAGTGCACAATCCTGAGTACACTGATGCTTCTGTCACATCAATGCCACACTCTCTCAGGTCTTCCTCATAGAAGATCACATTGCCTTTCACAAGCTGCTGAAAAGCCAGTTTCCCCAGTTTGAGGATCATGTCTTCATCTGTCACGTTCTTCTCATAGTCCTTCTCATGTTTGATGTTGGTCTGAAGGATCAGGAAGTGTGTGTACATCTGAGTGAGAGTCTTGGGAATCTCTCCACTCTCTGCTTCGCTCAACATCTTCTCCAGAACAGTGGCTGAGATCCAGCAGAACACTGGGATGTGGCACATGATGTAGAGGCTCCTTGATGACTTCAGGTGTGTGATGATTGTATTGGCCAGACTCTGATCACTGATTCTCTTCCTGAAGTATTCCTCCTTCTGTGGATCATTGAAACCTCGTACCTCTGTCACTCGATGGACACACTCAGAGGGGACGAGATCGGCTGCTGCTGGTCTGGAGGTGATCCAGATGAGAGCAGAGGGAAGCAGATTCCCCACAATGAGGTTCGTCAGCAGCTCGTCCACTGAGGCTGATTCACTTACATCACACAACCTCACATCGCTCTGAAAATCCAGAGACAGACGACACTCGTCCAGACCATCAAAGATGAACAACACTTTATATTTGTCACTGGATATTTCCATTTCTTTAGTTTCAGGGAAAAAGACATGAAGAAGCTCTGAAAGACTGAGTGTTTTGTCCTTCATCAGATTGATCTCTCTTAAAGGAAGAGGAAATATGAGCTGGACGTCCTGATTCTCTTTCTCTTCAGCCCAGTCCAGGATGAACTTCTGCACAGAGACTGTTTTTCCAATGCCAGCGACTCCCTTTGTCAGCACAGTTCTGATGGGTTTGTCTTGTCCAGGTAAAGGTCTAAAGATGTCATTGCATTTGATCGGTGTGTCCTCTGTTGCTGCTCTTCTGGATTGTGTCTCAATCTGTCTCACCTCATGTTCATTACTGATCTCTCCACTCTCGCCCTCTGTGATGTAGAGCTCTGTGTAAATCTCATTCAAGAGTGTTGGGTTTCCCTGCTTTGCGGTTCCCTCATACAGACACTCAAACCTCTTCCTCAGACTTGATCTAAATGTGTTGAGGACTTCATGGCTGTAAAATTAAAATACCATATTATTACATAAGTCTAAGTGGTCCACGTTTTAAAGTAGTTGAAGTGTAATGAATTATTGATTTCAATTATTGATCATATCATTGATTATAAACTATATGATGAATCTCTGCAGCATCAAAACCATGTATTTTACCTGATGCCAGGATTAGTGATTTCATTAAAGTCTTGTGGTTGATTCATAGACTCGTCATATTTCTTTTTCTTACAGACAGGTTCAGTAACATCTGGTCTGGGTCGCAGTTTTCGCCTTAAACAGCATGAAGAGGATAAATAATCAGATACTTTCATATTTTGAATTGATACTACAGTTCAGATGCTGTTATTTTATTAGAAATAAAAAAAATATAGTTTCGAGTGGTGATAAAATGATGGTGAACACACATTCAATGTGCCCAATTTCTGTGTAGCTTGGCCATAAACAGTTGATACAGTGAGGTTCATGAACTAGAGTACTTGATGGAAAAATGTTTATACTAATTAGTAATAAAAGCAATAATATTCAAATAAATTAACCACAATATAGACAATGTAACAATTTTAGTACATACTGAAATTAAAAGTAACACCTGAGATTTGGCTGTGTTTCTTCACCCTTGAAGTAGGGTGGATGATTCATAGACCAGTCACTCTTCATGGACACACAGCTGGGCTCTGGAGAATCTGATCTCTCCTGCTGGACTGAACTGTAATACAGCAAATAACAGGGCTTGGTGACATCAGCTGAAAAAGTAAGTTGTTTCAGAGGCAAAGCAATTTTTATATGTTGATGCATTGCTGAGTCTTTTTAAATTTTATGTTGTCTTTATTGAGAGTACCTGCATCCTGGTGAAAAATCTCCATGTTCATTTTTTTGTACATGACTCATTCTGTCCTCATGGAGCTGCACTCGTGCATCTGATATACATCTGATCTCCTTCACTGACTATGAATAGAAATGAAAGAAACACTGATTAAGACACACTAAACAATACCACAGTAATTCAACTAGAAATGTAGCTACCTGGAATTTTATGAACCTGAATAATACTGTTATAAATGTTGTTATTTGGTCAACTGAACTTAGAGCACATCCCATTATACATCCTCCTGAGAGCCAGAAAAAAAGTTTTTTGAATTCATTATGTTGTTTAAAGCATAAGAAACAAATGGGGGGAAAACACATTTTTGAAAAATATATATTTTATTCATATGTCATGCTATGTCCAACAGCAGGACAACATGAAAAGACATGTACAATATAGGCAAAACCATGTTGTTGTTTTTTTGATCCATCAATCAATTTTTAGGTTTCAGGATTTTTTAAACCAAAATTTGATAAAGATGATTCTCAATTATGTTATGAAAGATATAACGGAATTAAATGATATACCATTTTACTTCAAGCAGTATGTAGGTAAATATAAAATAAATGGGTAGTCCCATTCAATTCAATGTATCTATACACTGTATCTAATCTAAGGCATTTTAATGACCCAACTTAACTGGAAATGGGGTTGTATTATGTAATTTTGAAAGTGTTATGCATACGTGTAAAATTTGGAGAATATGGTCAGTGAAAGGATGCTGTATCAAAGCACAGTTTGAACATCATACGTAACCATTGCAAACTAACCTTACAGCAAATGCAGAAAGAAACAACGGGAAATAGTTTACATAGTTTTAGTTTAAATGTGCGGCCTCTAAAAAACAGCGTGGAGAAAAACATAAAAATAGAGGGTATGCTACACAACAAACATGTAATTAGTTATGAATGATAATAAAGTGATTTAAACTCAAAACCCCCAAATTAAAATGGACAATATTAAGATTAGGCGCAATATATGTCGATAACTGTCATCGGCCTCAGTACTCAAGTTACCAAGAGCTGTAACAGCGATTGATTGTCTACAATGGAGGCTCACAACAATTTTCCAATGTTCCAGCATATATAGGCTACAGGCAATCTTTACTCGTGCTGTTGCGAACAAGAAATAGCTTTGATACTCACTCTTTATTCCATTTGAACAGTGTGACGCAGTTCTTTATGGTAGACTAAAATGTCCGGCTCCCAACAATGTTAAACTTTAACATTCGATTTGGACTTTGGTCAAAAAGCAACAGAGGAATAAACCATTGCAGCTTCAGAGAGGAGCTTTCACTAATAAATCTGACTGTCAGTGTTTTACCACAAGGACATAACTAAACTAAATAACCAAAAGTAAAAATCTAAAAGTTGTTTTGGAAATCAGTTTAGATTTTTTAAGAGGCTTATCACAGAAATGTTTGAAATTATTTGTATTATAAAATTTAGCCTATGTAGCTGCTCAACCACAGAGCCACACAAACAAATGCAATTATTAAAATATTCCTTACTATAATCCTTACTTTGGATTTGAGTATTTGCGTGTATTTTTAATTGCTTGTTTTGATGTAGGCTACTGTTCAACATACAGTAGTATTAATGACTCATTATAGGCAGAAGGGGGCGTTGTTGCATTATTTTCTAATAGGTTTGAAAAGTTGTCTGGCTGCCAGAGTTCGTGCCAGAGATGCCACGGTAAAGGGTGACACCAGACTTAACAATTACTGTATTTCGTACTGTATGTATGTACTTCATATTTAATAACACACAATACACACATGTTGTGTAGTGTAATTATTAAATACAAAGTTCTGACATGAAACTCTAGATGGTGCAGGCTTATAGATTCTTTTACTCACCTGTTCATAATCACATAGTGATCTATAACGGTACGTTCACACGGGGCGTCAGCGTCAACGCTTGACGGAAGGCGTGGCTGAAGTTTGGCACTGACGCCATGGTCATAGCAGCCAATGAAATTTAAAATGTATCCTCAGTTTGCTGCTCTTGAACAGGATGAACGTGATTGGCTGCCGCCTGACTACTGTATTTGCATAGAGCGATCCTATTGGCTGACGCTTCCGTCTGCGGCGCTTCACTGGCGTTGCTCGCGGCAGAAGTTGAAAAATTCTCAACTTCTGCCGCGAGCAACGCCAGTGAAGCACCGCCGACGGATCCACAATTCTTTTCGGCAACGCTTGACGTCACCCATTCAAAGTCAATGGGAAGCGTTGACGCTGACGCCCCGTGTGAACGTACCGTCACCCCTCATTTACACTGCACACATCTGCGGCGCATTACGGCTGCGACACGGCTACCGGAGCTGATCGCGCCCATTCTAGTCAATGCTTGTGTTTACACCGGCCGCGACGCGGCGCGTTTCAGAAGCTTCCCAGAAACGGCTCTCCGCGCCGCTTCGCTAAATATAGGCGCCTAGTCTATTTTTGACGGACGCGCGTCCAAGTCGCACCGGAAATACAAAATAAAAGTAAAAAAACACTGTCAATTTCAAAATTAACACCATGTGCAGACTCCCGATTGTATTGCACACCAATATATCCTTGGTAGAAAGCATAGACTGTAAGGTAGAAACCCCCAAAATCAAGAAAAATCACGTCGGACAGGCAAATCACGTGGTCTCGCGCATCCAGTCGCTCCGCTTCTGAAATGCTCCTGGTGTGAGTTGGCACCGCGTGGAGGACGGAATAAAACCTTGTCGCAGACGTAACGCACCGCACACGTGTGCAGTGTAAATGAGGGGTTAGGCGCTCATAGGGTGCAGCTGAGTGGTTCCTACCAGTGATGCGCGGGTCAATGTATAAACAACCCGACCGACGTTTTCAACTAACCCGCCCTCAACTCGGACCGCAAAAAAAAAAAAAAAAAGAAGAAGAAAATATTGTACCCGACCCGCTTCCTGACCCGCATTTTTTTTTTAAACTAATGCATAGCAAGAAATATAACAAAGCCAGCACTTTGGTCATCATCTTTCATTATTTCGGCAAATGTCTCCCACACTTTGTGTAGTATTTGCGGAGCTTCCACTCTAACCCTAACCCATAACCCATCTTCACCTTTTCTCTTGCCTCCTCCATCACTACCTGCAGACTGAGCTCGTGCGTCATCTTCGCGCCAGTTATTCAGCCAATAAAGTGTAGGCCTATCCTATGTATTTCATAGAAAATTGTGCAGCATGTGAGCGGAGTGGAGCGGGAGCGAGCGGGGATCTTGGACAGAGCGCAGAGCGGCATTTTTAAAAGGACGGAGCGTCGCCCTATTTCCCCCTCCAATTTCGCTCCGCTCACACCACGAGTCTGCATGCTCAGTCTAGCCTGACTCAGGCTACTGTTGATGACTGCAAAACATGTAAGTAGGTCAGAGCTTACATTTTCGATGCTGATAGGTTGAAAATCTAGCTCAACAGTTTTATATGTCTCAATACGCAGTCAATATAGTGCGCCAATAAATTACAATTTCTCATTAACTGCAGGATAATGCGTGGAGAACTTTTTGCTTGGATACCTTTTATTAACGTTGAACATATTGAGCAAAAGAAAAATTAGTGCCCCGTTTGTCGGAACGAAACTGAACGATACAGCTCACGTACAGCGGCCTAAAATAACTTGTTTTTCCACCTCCACGAATGAGACAATTATTATGTCACCTTGTTGAGGTAAATTCTAGCTTTCCTTGCTTTACCCCGGTCTTAAAGTGAAAAAAAAAAGTATTTAAAGGGTACATAACATGCACAGTTTCACCTAATCTCATGTTAATCTTGAGTACCTATAGAGTAGTAGTGCATCCTTAATATCTCCAAAAAGTGTTTAGTTTTATTATATTTATAAAAGAAAAATACAGCTTTCCGATTCTCTCCGGAAAAAGCCGAAGTCCTGGAGGCGGAGCTATAGAGTCAAGCGGTAGCTTTCCAGCAAAAGACAGAAATCCGATCCAGTTGTACTTACATGAATGGGGTCTTTTATCACTGGGACCGCTCCACGTTTTAATAGCAAACGATTTGCAAATCCAGCGTCGACCTGGGCCTTGTTAATAAAACATTCGTCACTGAAATGACCAGAACACATAGCCGCACTTGGTACACTCCGTTGCTGCCCCGGAAAAACAAACTGCATCCACTGTTCCTGTAACGCTGGGTTCTTTGGAAAGCTGAACACGGTAAGCTTTCCCTCACATCCAAATACACACTTTTTTGGAGACATTTTTGAACAAATCCTATGCAGCGCTGGCTGCCGATGATTTCCTGTTGAAGCGCGTTGATGTGCGCGGTCTTGCTCTCCTCTGGTCGACGTGTGCGCGGGCGCGCTTTTCCGAGAGAAATGCTCATATAAGGAGTTCCACTCTGATCTACGTCATTAGATCCACGATCGAAAAAAAACAGCCGAAACTTGTACCAACCCGGAAGTAAGATTTTCGGCACAGAAATTCTCCGTTATTCGTCCAAAATATATTTTTTTTTACTTTGCCCATGTTTAGCATGAGAATCCATCTCTTTAACAGTGTAAACAACTCTGAATACATGAAACACCATTGTACCCCCCCTTTAAATACATTTATGTTGAGATTACTACATTTTATTTAATTAATCGCATTTATGGTGAAATTGCTACATTTTCAGTTCAATCTGTGTTCATTTTGACCACGAAACATGCGCTGTCACTTTAATTCAGCGTTTGCAGCACAGCAAAAATAGACTCGGTGCGGAAACGATCTCTGCACTGCTGTATACGCACCGCAACTGGAACGGATCGACGGACTGCAACCGCATGCAGTGTGAAAGCTCTAACCTGTTAACATGGGTACGAAAAAAATACGCACTGCATACGCACTGCAAACGGAGTATGTGTGAAACGGGCGTTACCAACTGCAGAACCTATTATTAGGGGCCAAGCACCAAAGGTGCGGAGGCACCTATTGTATCTGTTCCCGTTCTTATTAGGGGCCAAGCACCGAAGGTGCGGAGGCACCTATTGTATCTGTTCCCGTTCTTATTATTATTCTTCCTTCTTCCGACTGGGAGTCTATGGCAGCCCATAGAACCGATTGCGGGAAAGTTGTTTTGGTTTGACATTCTAATAGAGGACAGTTCCAACA
Organism: Leucaspius delineatus; assembly: GCA_023718395.1. Classification (NCBI taxonomy): domain Eukaryota; kingdom Metazoa; phylum Chordata; class Actinopteri; order Cypriniformes; family Leuciscidae; genus Leucaspius; species Leucaspius delineatus. Next base: position 9,750,635 of record CM043362.1, on the reverse strand, counting down.
TTAAATACACCAATTTTGGTGTTTCTAAGTCACTCCCTCTAGCGCCACCACCTGTCCAAATTTTCACTTTTATTATGCTAATAACTTTTGAAGCGTAAGGCCAATCAACAAAAGTCTTTTTTCCTCTGATTCCTGAGCTCATGACGATTCGATTGCACCCTATGACGTCATTTTCCGTCATATAAATATGGCCGCCATTTTGAATTTTCTGAAAAAGCTACTTTTTCGAACTCGTCCTAGACGGTTTGTCCGATTTGCACGAAAATTGAACCAGATCATCTTCAGGCAGTGCTGACCAAAAGTTATGGAATTCAAATTGATTCGTCAAACCGTTTACGATAAACGCACGAATACATTTTACGTAGCGCTAGCAAAAACAGTCGTAAGGCTGTATCTCCGCAACGGTTTATCGTATTCAGACCAAACTTGGTACATGTCATCCCAAGCATGACCTGAGGCTACATGCTGCGTTTCGGCGCAGCGCCACCTACTGGTCCGGAGATATGAAAATGGCTTTTTTTGCTTATAACTTCTGAACAGTTTGTCCAAAAATCATAAAATTGGTCTTGTTAGATTCAGGGCGACATGCCGAGTCGATTGATATCCAATTTTGCCATATCGGCCATTTTGACTGTCGGCCATTTTGAATTTTGTGCTAAAATGCTGTATTTTAACAATGCATGAACGGATTGTTACGAATCTCGGTATGGGTCATAAGCACGATGTCCTGAAGAAGTGTGAGAAGTTTCGAAACAGCGCCACCTAGTGGTGATTTTTTTTTCAAATGCTTATAACTTTGGGTGTGGTCGACTTATTTTCACGAAACTCATCTCATTCGACTCCTGAATCATTGCCGAGTCCAACGATACCAAACATGCTAGGTTTTGCCTTACGGTTTGTGTAGCGTTGTGATTTAGCGCTTAAAAAACAGTAGGCTGTATCTTCGAAACCGTTTGTCCAATCGAGACGAAACCACCGTCAGAAGTTTGGAAACATAGGTCGATAGCAAAATGCCAATGCCCAAATGCGAAAATATTGATGTTTAGGGGTAGTAATATTCAATCAAAGTCATGTGTCAGTCATTTTTTACGTGTTTTTTCATATAAATGTCTATAACTCCGAAGCAAATTGAGATTTTTGCACCAAAATCGACACATATATGTATGGGCTCACTCTGAGGACACATAAAAAAAATGGTGGGACTGAGCCTCTTGGTGGCGCTATAATAGAACAAAACATGAAATTCCCATTGATTTCAATACAGTTTTGTGAAATAAAATGCTATACTAAACAAATGCATTGGTGTAATATTACGAAACTCAGAATGTGCCTTCAGCACCATCCCCTGAAGGTACTCAAAATATTTCGAAACAGCGCCACCTAGTGGTCAAAAGTTATAACAAAATTTCCAAAAAGGCTAATAACTTTTGAATAAATCTGGCTATTGAAATGCCACTGGTCTTAATAGATTCCTTGGGTCAAGCCGAGAACATAGATACCAAGTTTTCCTTATTTGGCCTAACTTCCTGTCCGCCATCTTGATTTTCAGTCAAAACCTACTTTTTCGAACTCCTCCTAGACCGTTTGTCCGATTTTCACCAAAATCGAATCGTACCATCTCCAGACCGTGCCGACTAAAAGTTATGGATTTCGTGTCGATAGACGAAACCGTTTTCGTATTGCGCAGCAGCAAAGTTGAGGCATGATGCTAATAGCACTAATTAAGGCTTTATCTCTGCAATGCCTTGACATATTAACACCAAACTTTGTATGTGTCATTGTCACTTCACTCTGACCACATCACATCAGTTTTGTAACTGCGCCACCTATTGGTCGAAAGTGATAATCCATAAAATCATATTTTTAATTATTGTTTCTATGATTTTTCAGGCATTTTGCATAAAATCCTCTTTAAAGTCTTTAATTGCTCATTGTCGCAGTTGGTCTGACACTTTCAGACATGTTGGCATGTCTTGTCGTCTTATTCTGCTTGGCCCCGGTAATTGCTGCTTGCAGCTATATTTATTATTCTTCCGCTCTTGGAGTCTATGGCAGCCCATAGAACCGCTTGCGGGAAAGTTATGAAATTTGGCACACTGATAGAGGACAGTCCAATCTGTCACCATAGCAAATTTGGTGTCTTAAAAAACCAATCCCTCTAGCGCCACCAATTGTCCAAAGTTGCACTCATGTTTATGCTAATAACTTTTGAACCACAAGGGCTAGAAACAAAATTCTTTATCCTAGCTCAAGACGATTCGATTGCACCCTATGACGTAATTTTCCGTCATGGAAATTTTTTCGCCATTTTGAATTTTCCAAAAAAACTACTTTTTCGAACTCCTCCTAGGCCGTTACTCCGATTTTCACGAAAATTGAACCAGATCATCTCCAGACCATGCCGACAAAAAGTTATGGAATTCAAGTTGATTCGTCAAACCTTTTTCGATAAACACATGAACAAATTTTACGTATCACTTGCGAAAATAGACGTAAGGCTGTATCTCCGCAATGCTTTATCGGATTCAGACCAAACTTGGTACATGTCATTACAAGCATGACCTGAGGCTACATGCTGTGTTTTAGCGCAGCGCCACCTACTGGTCCGGAGATATGAAAAATGGCTATTTTTGCTTATAACTTCTGAACTTCTGTAAAATTGATCTCGTTAGATTCAGGGCAACATGCCGAGTCGACTGATATCCAATTTTACCATATCTGCCATTTTGGCTGTCGGCCATTTTGAATTTTGTGCAAAAATGCTGTATTTTAAGAACCCATGAACGGATTGTTACGAAACTTGGTAAGGGTCATCAGAACGATGCCCTGAAGGAGCGTGAGACGTTTCAAACCAGCACCACCTAGTGGTCAAAAGTTAAAACAAAATTTCCAAAAAGGCTAATAACTTTTGAATAAATCTGGCTATTGAAATTTCACTGGTCTTAATAGATTCCCTGGGTGAAGCCGAGAACATAGATACCAAGTTTTCCTTATTTGGCCGAACTTCCTGTTCGCCATCTTGATTTTCATTCAAAACCTACTTTTTCGAACTCCTCCTAGACCATTTGTCCGATTTTCACCAAAATCGAATCGTATCATCTCCAGACTTTGCCGACTAAAAGATATGGATTTCGTGTGGACAGACGAAACTGTTTTTGTATACCACAGCAGCAAATTTGAGGCATGCTGCCAAAAGGACTATTCAGGCTTTATCTCTGCAATGCCTTGACATATTGACACTAAACTTTGTATGTGTAATTGTCACTTCACTCTGACCACATCATATCAGTTTTGTAACTGCGCCACCTATTGGTCAAAAGTGATAATCCATTAAATCATATTTTGAATTACTGTTTAAAGGATTTTTCAGTAATTTCGCCTAAAATCCTCTTTAAATGTCTTTATTTGCTCATTGTTGCAGTTGGTCTGACATGTCTTGTCATCTTAATCTGCTTGGCCCCGATAATGGCTGCTTGCAGCTATATTTATTACTATTGTTGCTATTTTTTACTTGATCAGTTATCAGTGAATGATAAAAATGGGGAATTGTAATGGAAAAAATAGATTTTCGTTGATTTTCAGTAGACATTGCAAAGGAATGCCATATGTTTTTATCATCTATAGTCTGTGTGGGAACAGGGAACTTTCTGTGATTAATGTATGTTTATACACCTAGAGCGAGACACTCGAGAAGTGACTGGGCAGAGGACCTCTGACCCCTGAGGTCAGAGGTCATTAGGTCTGGGGGGTCTTAGGAGCCTACTAGCGACAGAGCAAGGCTAGTAGACAGGAGCCCTTTTGTCTGTGGAATGTGGAACAAAGCTCTAGTGAAGAAGATCTTGAAGTGGGTATGATAAAACAGTATAAAAGCTGCCCGGCTCCTTATGTCTGTGTCTTACTCACTCCACAGTGTAACTTCTGTGTGGTTGACTGGGCCTTTTCTTGCAAGAATAAATACCTTTTAAAAGAATATTTGATTCAGAGTGTCTCTTACGCAGTGATGATGATGTTCAAGAAATTTTTGCCACAACAAGGCATGTTGTTGTTTTTTTTGTATGTTTTTTTTTTCATCCATCAATCAATTTTTAGGTTTCAGGATTTTTTAAACCAAAATTTGATAACGATGATTCTCAATCATAATTATGTTATGAAAGATAAAACGGAATGAAATGATATGCCATTTTACTTCATGCAGTATGTACTGTAGGTAAAATGGCCATAAATGGGTAGTCCCATTCAATTCAATATCTATACACTGTATCTAATCTAACACATTTTACAAAATGACTCAACTTAACTTGAAATGGGGTTTTGAAAGTGCAATTTTGAAAGTGTTATGTATAAATGTAAAATTTGGAGAATATGGTCAATGAAAGGATGCTGTATCAAAGCACAGTTCGAACATCATACGTAATCATTGCAAACTAACCTTACAGCAAATGCAGAAAGAAACAACTGAAAATAGTTCGCAAAGTTTTAGTTTAAATGTGCGGCCTCTTAAAAACAGCGTGGAGAAAAACATAAAAATAGAGGGTATGCTACACAACAAACATGTAATTAATCATGAATGCTAATAAACTGATTTAAACAAAAAAAAAAAACAAAAAAAAAAAAACAAATTAAACTGGACAAGATTAAGATTAAGTTTAATATATTTCGATAACTGTCATCGGCCTCAGTACTCAAGTTACCAAGAGCTGTAAAAGCGATTGATTTTGTACAATGGAGGCTCACCACAATTTACCAAAAAATGTTCCAGCATATATAGGCTACAAGCAATCTTCACTCGTGCTGTTGCGAATAAGAAAGAGCTTTTATACTCACTCTTTATTCCATTTGAACAATGTGACGCAGTTCTTTTTGGTAGGTTAAAATGTCCGGCTCCCAACAATGTTAAACTTTAACATTCGATTTGGACTTTGGTCAAAAAGCAACAGCGGAAATAAACCATTGCAGCTTCAGAGAGGAGCTTTCACTAATAAATCTGACTGTCAGTGTTTTACCACAAGGACATAACTGAACTAAATAACCAAAAGTAAAAATCTAAAAGTTGCTTTGGAAATCAATTTAGATTTTTTAAGAGGCTTATCACAGAAATGTTTGAAATTATTCGCATTATAAAACTTGCGTAGCTGCTCAGCCACAGAGCCACATTATTGCAATTATTAAAATATCCCTTACTATAATCCTTACTTTGGATTTGAGTATTTATGTCTATTTTTAATTGCTTGTTCTGATGTGCTGTTCAACATACACATACACATACATACAATGACTCGTTATAGCCAGAAGGGGACGTTGTTGCATTATTTTCAAAAAGGTTTGAAAAGTTGTCTGGCTGCCAGAGTTCGTGCCAGTGCCAAGGTGAAGGGTGACACCAGACTTAACAATTACTGTATTTCGTACTGTAGGTCTGTACTTCATATTTAATAACACACAATACACACATGTGTTGTGTAGTGCGTGTAATTAAATACAAAGTTCTGGCATTAAACTCTAGATCAGGGATGTCCAGTCCTACTCCTGGAGGGTCCAACCCCAATTAAACACACCTGAACCAGATGATCAAGGTCTTGTTTGGCATTCTAGAAACTTCCAGGAAGGTGTGTTGAGGCTAAACTCTACAGGACAGTGGCCCTCCAGGACTGAGTTTGGACACCCCTGCTCTAGATGGTGCAGACTTATAGGTCCTTTTACTATGAAGGTAAATCAGTAGCAAAACTCGAGAGCACGTAAATGTGAATTTGAGAACTTGTACAATAAATATTCGTACTTGTACATGCACATTTACACTCACAGCTCCAATGTGAACACCTGTAAAATAAAAATCTGAAGTTGAATGTTGAAATTTGCACTCTCATACAATAGTCACAAACCTGTATTCTGAATCTGAAGCTGCAGACAAGTAGACACAAATGTGTAAAATGCCATTCACAGAAATACAACGACAGACACAAACTTGTAATATATATTTTGCGTTTAATCTTACGTTCACATTCGCAGTACTACCTCAAATAGGCACTTGCAACTTCTCAAATCTGTCACTGCAATTTCAAATTTCGCGCCTTGACTTTTGCTACTCTTTTCGCGATATATCAGGTGCAAAACTAACTTGTGCACTTGAAACTCAGAAGCGGGGGGCGGTAGCTGGGGTGTTCAAAGGAGCCGTTTTATTGGTTGGCACCTAGCCAATGAAATGGGACTTCGATGATGTCACGAAACCCGTGTGCACTGAAATGCATTAGACTGATATAAAACCATGTATTTGTTGAACACTTTTCAGATTTTGTGAAATGTCAAAGCCTTTTATTGTTTGTTAGGTCTATTTAGTTTTGTTTTCATTTAATTTTTGTATTGTGTATTTGTATATCTTTAACCCTGGCCTCTTCTTTTTTTTGTTATATATATATATTTTGTTTTTGTTCATGTTCTGTAATTGTTGTTAATGCAATAAAAAAAGCATTAGACTGATATTAAAAGAAATAAACGATATTATCAAACTCAGTAAACACAATGCTTATAATGCATACTACAGAAAAGCAGATGAGCACAGAATATGACGAAAGAAAGCAAATGTGTGTTGAGTGCAAATAAACTTGCTGCCTGTGTTTGTTTTATTAATAATTTAACGAATTATGTGTGGGTTTTTTTTTTTTTTTTTTTTTTTTTATAACTGTTGGTCCATTAAGTCTTATTAAGTGTTTTCTTGGTTTTCTATGGGAGGAAAACGTACAATTAAACTCGTTGCATCCATATTCAGAGCTCAATTAATTGCTTTGCTTTATTTGTATGGTGTTTCCTGAGTTTGGTCTTTTAATACCACTGTCTCAATTAAACGCGTTGTGTTCATATTCTGTGCTCATCTGCTTTTCTGTAGTATGCATTATAAGCATTGTGTTTACTGAGTTTGATAATATCGTTTATTTTTTTAATATCAGTCTAATGCATTAATGCATTATGCTATAAGCCATGTTAACGTTTCAGTGCACACGGGTTTCGTGACATCATCGAAGTCCCATTTCATTGGCTAGGTGCCAACCAATAAAACGGCTCCTTTGAACACCCCAGCTCCCGCCCCCCTTTCTCTCTCACTGCCTCTCAGTTTCAAGTGCACAAGTTAGTTTTGCACCTGATATATCGCGAAAAGAGTAGCAAAAGTCGAGGCGCGAAATTTGAAATTGCAGTGACAGATTTGAGAAGTTGCAAGTGCCTATTTGAGGTAGTACTGCGAATGTGAACGTAAGATTAAACGCAAAATATATATTACAAGTTTGTGTCTGTTGTTGTATTTCTGTGAATGCCATTTTACACATTTGTGTCTACTTGTCTGCAGCTTCAGATTCAGAATACAGGTTTGTGACTATTGTATGAGAGTGCAAATTTCAACATTCAACTTCAGATTTTTATTTTACAGGTTTTCACATTGGAGCTGTGAGTGTAAATGTTCATGTACAAAAACGAATATATATTATACAAGTTCTCAAATTCACATTTACGTGCTCTCGAGTTTTGCTACTGATTTACCTTCATATTTTACTCATCTGTTCATAATCATAGTTATGGCGCTCATTAGGGTGCAGCTGAGTGGTTCCTACCATATCAATAGCCAATGAGCTCACTGCTCAACCTTCAAATACTTGGATAACATTTGCCTTAGCAGTTCAGCACACTTTCAGACACCCTCCACCTTTAGCTCTACCTGTATCTGCTATGGGTAATTTGTGTATACTATATTGTTAAAAAGACATATTGCAACCATGTATTCTGAAGATAAATTATGTAGGGAGACTTAAAAAACATTATAACAGACATATAATTAAATATAAATGAATTTGTTTTCATAAATAAATAAAAAATCCTAAATATAAGTATATGGGTAAATATACTCTCCTAAAAAATTTAAAACTGGTCGCATGTTAGTGTCAATACTGAGATGTGCTGATATTAAAAAGTCTGCTGTTGGAAGAAAGGATCTTCGGTGGCGCTCCTTCTTACTCCGGGGTTGCAACAGTCCTTTGACTTAAGGCACTAACTGTCTCATACAGGGGGTGGGAGGGGTTGTCCAGGATGTTCGATAGCTTAGCCAACATCATCCTCTCACCCAGAGATTCCAGAGGACAGTCCACGATAGAGCTGGCCCTCCTAATCATTTTGTCGAGCCTTTTCTTATCCCTCTCTGTGATTCCACACTCCAGCAGACCACAGTATAAAACATTACAGATGCAACTGTCGTATCATAAAAAGTTTCAGTAGTGTCCTACACACCCCAAAGGACCCCAGTCTCCACAACAAATGGGGGTTACTTTGGCCCTTCCTATACAGAGCACTCATGTTGTCTGACCACAGTCCAATTTATTGTTTCTATGAACACCCAAATACTTGTACACGTTCACCCTCTCAATGTCCAGCCCCTGGATGTTTACTGGTATAGTATATGAGGCCTTCCTACTTTTGTTTTGGTAGCATTGATGTGAAGGTGATTAAATTCACACCAATCAACAAAGTCCTTGATCACTTTCTTACATTCCAGGTCATTCCCATCTGATACCCGTCCAACAATAGCTGTGTCATCTGAGAACTTCTGGATATGACAACTGCTAGTGTTATAATAGAAGTCTGATAGGGTAAGAAAGGAGAGAGCACTGTCCCCTGTGGAGCCTGATGCTGCAGAACACCTGTTCAGACACACAGCCATGAAGCCTCACGTAATTTGGTCTGTTTTTGAGGTAGTCGATGGTCCACGCAGTCAGCTGACAGTCGACCCCCGCCTCCTCCAACTTCCCTTTGAGCAGCGACGGTTGTATTGTATTAAAGACACTGGAAAAGTCAAAGAACATAACCCTTACAGTGCCTCTGGGCTCCACAAGGTGCAAGAGGGATCTTTGCAGTAAGTAGATGACAGCATCGTCCACCCCAATGTCTGGTTTGTATGCAAACTGCAGGGGGTCTATCTTTGGGCTAGAGGGGCCGAGGTCCACCCAACACAGTTTCACAAAATCCTGTGGGAAAACCTGTAGGCATATTTATTTTTACTGCATGTTTTATAAATGTTACATGGCCTACATATTTAGAATATGTTTGCAGAAAAATTGTAGGCCTACCTGCAACAAGTGTTTCTGTTATTATATTGTGAAAAGCGCTATACAAATACATTTGAATTGAATTGAATTGTTATTAAAACATAGTACCTGCGTGAAGTTGGCCCCCCACCCAACGCAAAACGATTTTACATGAACTTGACTGTGCCAGATCGTATAGCACCAGGAAACAGATGTGATTATTAAACTGGTCTGCAACAAAGTAAATCTATATCCTCCTGGGACCCAGAAAAAAAAAGTTTTTTGAATTTAGTTTTTTTCCATGTCATCACACTGTTTAGATCACAATAAACAAATGGTAAAAAAAATTTTTTGCAAAATAATATTTTATTCATAAGTTATGCTATGTCCTCTGTAGTGGACGCCAGGACTAAGTTGTTTAAAAAATAAAATGACATGAAATTATATGTATAGGCAAAAATAATGGGATTTTTTTTTCAATCACCAATACATTTGGGGGTTTCAGGATTTTTTCAACCAAAATTTGTATAAAGATTATTCTCAACTATGTTATGAAAGAAATAACGGAATGAATTGATACACCATTTTACATTATGCAATATGTGGGTAAAATGTCCATAAATTAATATTCCCATTCAATGCAATGTATATATAAACTGTATCTAATTTGCACCTTAATGTGTTCTTGGAGCAACATTTAATGAAAAAAGAAGTGTAATAATTGGAGTAATAATTGGCAACATTTTAATAATAATATCTAATATTTCATAGGAATATTGATGTATAATTTATTTCCATATTCACTTGTTGTGTCTCACAAAATGCCTGATAAACATGATTTAAGTCCTGGTGTCCTCTACAGTGGACACGTTTGAAATCAATGCCCTGTTCTGAAACAGAAAATATTTTTTTTATTTGAAACCCCTTAACATTTTCCTGAGATGTTGTTTTATGAAATACAATTTGAAAAGTAGTCCAATTTAAATAATAATTACAATATATTATCATATTTCCATAAGAATGCTACATTTGATCACTAAATTAATGTCAGACATTTTTAAAGACCAAGGAGTAGTTGTTTTCATGGTGAAACCTCCAAACATTTGGTATCTCTGGAAAGCCCTGAATGTGCTCTTTACAGGACACCCAGGTTGTGTCATGTGACATGTATGATGTCAGAGAAATTCACTAAAATATAATGTCCACTACAGTGGACAAAAGTCTATTCTTGGGTCCCAGGAGGATATAATGGCGTGCTGCTTACTACTGTTGTGTGAATACATACGAAATGCCTATTATGAATGAATGCATATAGGCTATTTCTATACTTGATATTTACATATTGTTTTCTTTGCTTGAACACTGATCACACAAGTGACTAATTACGTTAAAAAAAACTGAACACAGTAGACAACCGGTGAGGAGCCTTGGAGAAGCTTTTATGAGAATATTTCATGTATTGTTGTCTACTTTCTTCTTTTTATTCTATTATCTGTAGAGTGTATATTAAAATAGTTAAGATACTATTTAAAACGAATTACATGGTTTATAATCTTAGCAGTTCATTATTATTGTCTAACCTGTATAATGACTGATATTTGACGAATTGATTTGTTCCTTTTTTGTAAGTTTTGGACAAAAGCATCTTCTAAATATGTAGCCTAAAAAGTAATAATAATAATAATAATAATTATTATTATTATTATTATTATTATTATTATTATTATTTGAGTTTATAACTATAAATGAGTTCACTTAGTAATACAGTAATATGTTTGTCATAAAATAATTTATTTTTAGCCTATAACCTAACTATAACCTTTAGCTATAGTAGCTAAAAACTCAGTCTGAAATATAAAAAAAATCCACATTCAAACCAAAATATCTGTTTTATTCAAACCTTCGCCCTTTCAGGGCTTGGGCCCTAATAACAGTTCCAATTCCACTTGGAAAAGGAGAAGGAAAATCAGTGATTAGAAAAAAAGGTATGGAAAAATGGACATTGACATGTTCAACATTTTCTTTAACCCCACAGTTTTCACAGTATTCACTATTCCTTTTCCCCATTAAAATCAAGGTGCCATTCAATCCTGTGTGGTCCACTCTCAGTCTTGTCATTATAATTTCCTCCCGCCTAGTCCTTTCCTTATATTTTTTAAAAACTTCTAATCACTGATTTTCCTTCTCCTTTTCCAAGTGGAATTGGAACTGTTATTTCCGGCTGTAATGCATATTTTGCTAGTTTATCTGCACTTGCACTGTATATTATATGAGGTGGAAAGACAGGTGTTTCAAGATGGGATTCGGGAAGCAGGGCGGAAGTGGAATCTGATGGGGATACTGGGAACAGAAGGAGAGGGAGAAGGGATAAGAATTTTAATTCACTTTTTAAATTTCTTAAAGACACAGGGTTGTTGGGTAGAACACTTAAACAAATAGCATGATATTACACACTCCTGTACAGTAGGTGGCGGTATGCACCTAAAAGTTGTTTGCAATCCGCCATTAATCAAGAGAAGAAGAATGAGAATCGAAACTTAAGATTTTTTTTATTATTATTAATGCCAAGGTGCCAAATATACAAATACAGATAATATCAACATTACGTACAAAGAGGTGACATTACATGCAAAGCACCATTTAAATACATATGCAACAGTAAATAAAAATACAAAACAAAAGCTTTAACAAAATAAATAAAAAAATATTAAATAAATTAATTGTTTTACAAGCTTTGAGATTCTTGGAAGATGAAATAGTTTGTACATTCTGTTGAACCTCTTTTTCAAAAACAATATATAAAGGATTTTGACGAATTATTTTACTGCGGTGAATATGGAATTTTGCAATAAGTAATAATAAAATATTCATTAATTTGATCTTTTGGTATATTAAAGAAGGCAAACAGTACATCCTTAAGAAGCAGAGAGAAACCCTGGAGCACACTGCGATTTATAACATTAGAGAAATCAATCCAGAATATCTGTGTGTGAGGACAATCCCAAAAGATGCATATCAGTTTCGTTAGGGTCACCACAAAAAGAACAGCTTGTATCTATGTCTGATTTAAAGTTTTTCAAAAACACTTAGTTGGGTAACTAAGGTTGGGTTAGTTGGGTAAAATCTGTGTAATAATTTGAATGAGATTTCTCTAACCGTGTCTGTTATTATGTATTTCGACGACAGAGTCCATACTTTTTTCCAATCAATATGATCAACCACATTCCTCCAATAAGAGACCACATATGGAGTTGTTACAAGCTCATTTTGAAAAAGAGATCTGACCTTATAGTTACGTGATGAAGGAGGTGACAAAAAGCACAGTTTTCCTACTGGGATTTCAAATGGGTCTAAAGAAATAGATAAAGTGCTGGATGATCTAACACAGAGTCCCTTAAAAGCATAACAGTACCTTTAGGAATAGCATTCATGACAATTGAGAATTGTTTGGGAGTGACTGGAAAATTTAATTTACATAAAAATCCTTCTGAGTTAAATAACTGGGAAACAATCAGAATGTTTTTCTCAAACCAATTACTAAAAAACAAAGATTTTCTCTTATATACAATGTCTTGATTGTTCCAAGAAACTTAAGATTCGTAAAGGTTTCGAAGCTTTCATGACGCAGTTAGAAATAACCAGGAAACCCATCACCGTCAAGTCAAGTCAAGTCAAGTTTATTTATATAGCGCTTTTCACAACACAGGTTGTATCAAAGCAGCTTCACAGTAATAAATTAGAACAATACATCAATGTTTGTTTCTAGTGGAACGTCTACGTTCGGTAATGCTGATCAATAGTATCGTTGATTGATTAATTCAATTAAATATCCCCAAATATCCCCAACTGAGCAAGCCAAAGGCAACAGTGGCAAGGAACCGAAAAACTCCATCAGGTGACCTAATGGAGAAAAAAAAACCTTGGGAGAACCCGGGCTCAGTCGGGGGCCAGTTCTCCTCTGGCGTTTATGAACTAGAGGTCGGATTTAACTGTAGGATTAAAAGTATTATATGAATGCCTGGCTGAAGAGATGCGTCTTTAATCTAGTTTTAAACTGGGAGAGTGAGTCTGAGCAACGAACAGTATCCGGAAGACTATTCCAGAGTTTTGGTGCTAAATGTGAAAATGCTCTCCCTCCTTTGGTGGATCTGGATATCCTAGGTATGACCAAAAGCCTCGAATTTAGTGATCTTAAAGAGCGCGATGGATTATAGGGCGATAGAAGATCGGTTAAATAGACTGGAGCTAAGCCGTTTAGGGCTTTATAAGTCAGTAGCAATACCTTGTAATTAATACGGGACTTTATAGGTAACCAATGTAGGGATGATAAAATCTGTGTTATATGATCATATTTTCTTGATCTAGTTAGAACTCTAGCGGCGGCATTTTGGACTAACTGTAGCTTGTTTATTAAGGATGCAGGACAACCGGCTAATAACGCATTACAGTAATCTAGTCTCGAGGTCATGAATGCATGAACTAACTTTTCTGCGTCAGAAACTGATAGCATATTACGTAGCTTAGCAATGTTTCTAAGGTGGAAAAAGGCTGTTCTTGTAACATATGAAATATGATTTTCAAAAGACAGGTTGCAGTCTAATATAACACCCAGGTCTTTTACTGTAGAGGATGAAGTAACAGGACATCCTACTATGTTAAAGTTGTATTGTGAGAGGTTTTGTGGGTGGTTTTTTGAACCGATAAGTAGTACCTCTGTCTTGTCTGGATTTAATAAAAGAAAATTATGCGTCATCCAATCTTTTATATCTTTAACACACTCTGTCAATTTGGATAATTTAGCGTTTTCATCTGGCCGTGATGAAATATAGATTTGAGTGTCATCAGCATAACAATGGAAACTAATTCCATGTTTCCTTATAATATTTCCAAGTGGCAGCATATATATTGAGAATAATAGAGGGCCTAACACAGATCCCTGCGGCACTCCATAGTTTACTGGAGTTATGATAGATTTTTCTCCATTTAAATAAACAAAATGGTAGCGGTCAGATAAATACGATCTAAACCAGCTTAATGCTTGTCCTTGAACACCAGTATAATTTTGTAGTCGATCTAAGAGTATTGTATGATCTATAGTATCGAACGCAGCACTAAGATCAAGTAAAACTAATATTGAGATACAGCCTTGGTCAGAAGCTAAAAGTAAATCATTTGTGATTTTAACGAGCGCAGTTTCAGTGCTATGATGCGGCCTGAATCCAGACTGAAACTTTTCATAGGTGTCATTTTCTTGTAAGAAAGAGCCCAGTTGAGCGGACACAACTTTTTCTAGTATTTTAGACATAAAAGGTAGATTTGAAATGGGTCTATAATTTACTAGATTATTCGGATCTAATTGTGGTTTCTTAATGAGAGGTTTTATAACTGCCAATTTAAATGTTCTTGGAACATGACCTAAAGATAAAGATGAGTTAATAATATTGAGGAGAGGCTCTTCCACTACAGGTAACACTTCTTTCAATAGTTTAGTTGGTATGGGATCTAATAAACATGTTGTTGTTTTAGAGGAAATGATAAATTTATTTAACTCTTTTTGTTCTATAGTTGAAAAGCACTGTAATTGTTCTTGCGGCGTGATAATTGAGGCTGAATTATAAGGCGCGATTGAGGATTGAACGTTTACAATTGTGGTTCTGATGTTTTCTATTTTCTCAGTGAAGAACTTCATGAAATCATTACTACTAAACTGTAATGGAATACTTTGTTCAGGAGACATCTGTTTATTTGTTAGTCTCGCCACGGTGTTAAATAAGAACTTAGGATTGTTATGGTTGTTTTCTATTAGTTTGCGAAGATGCTCAGCCCTGGCCGCTTTTAGGGCCTTTTTATAACGTGACATACTGTCTTTCCATGCGATTCTAAAGACCTCTAAGTTGGTTTGTTTCCATTTACGCTCTAAATTACGGGTTTCTCTCTTTAGAACACGCGTAGTACTGTTGTACCATGGTGCTTTACTTTTCTCTCTGACCTTTTTTAATCTAATGGGCGCAACAATATCCAATGATCCAGAGAGAATGGTGCTCATAGTGCTAGTTAATTCCTCAAGTTCATCTGTTTGTTTGGGTTCACTGAGCAGCTGAGACAGATCCGATAAGCTGTTTGAAAAATTATCTATGGTGGATGGAAGGATTGTTCTGCCTAATCGATAACGCGGCGCAGCATGATATATTACAGGAGTACGTAATATGCAAGTTACCATGTAATGGTCAGTGACATCGTCACTTTGTGGAATGATATCTATATCGGTTGGATCGGTTCCATGTGATATAATTAAATCGAGTGTATGATTAAATCGATGAGTCGGTCCGGTAATGTTTTGCTTGACCCCAAAGGAGTTTAATAATTCAGTAAACGCAGCCCCTAACGCATCATTTTGATTATCTACATGGATATTAAAGTCTCCAACAATTAATGCTTTATCGAAGTTAACTAATAGGTCTGAGAGAAAATCTGCAAACTCTTTTAGGAAATCAGCGTAAGGCCCAGGCGGTCTATATACGGTAGCCAAGGCTAGAGATAATAGGGATGTTTTTCTATCATCTAAGAGCGTAACATTTAGTACAAGTACTTCAAATGAAATAAACTTATAACCCGTTTTCTGAGTAACATTGAGAAAATCTCTATAGATTGTTGCAACACCGCCGCCACGACCATTCAGACGGGGCTCGTGCTTATAGGAGTATCCTGATGGAGTAGACTCATTTAAACCGAAATAATCATTTGGTTTAAGCCAGGTTTCAGTAAGGCAAAGTACATCGAAGCTATTATCTGTGACTATTTCATTTACAATAACTGCCTTAGGTGTGAGTGATCTAATGTTTAAAAGACCTAGCTTTAAAAATTGTTTTTGATTACCAATAGCAACATTTTCTGGTTTAATAACAATTAGATTTTTTCTAGATCCTGCAGTAGATTTATGATTTGATCTCACTAAACGAGGAATAGACACAGTTTCTATGCAATGTTCTACACTATTTATATCAGTTAAATTGGTGCAGCAGAGACTATGATTTGGACTTTTGTTTACTAGTCAAAAGGTATTTAACATTTTGGAGATGTTATCTGACAGAAGATCCGATCCGAATCTGTTTGGGTGTAAGCCATCAGCACGGTAAAGCCTAGGACGCTCCCAAAACAGATTCCAATTATTTACAAAGAGAAGTTTCTGCTCATTGCACCATGACATTAACCATTCATTAAGCGCAAATAATCTACTAAACTTTTCATGACCTAGTCGGTACGTGGGAAGCGGTCCTGACACAATAATCGTTATATCAGGCGATGTGCTGCGTACCGTATCGATCAGATTCCTGAAGTCTTTCTTCAAAACTTCCGTCTGGCGCAGTCTGATGTCGGCCCCTCCCGCGTGCAGGACAACGGTTGCGACGCGCTCGTTCAGAATCTCGGGAACGTGAGCAGCGACTTCGGAAACACGAGCACCAGGAAAGCAGTGACTATGCACCTTACTTTTATTTAACGTAACGTGTACGTGTCGAACGATGGAATCGCCGATGATCACAGCATCGCGTTCTGTTTCGCGAAGAGGGGAGAAGCGGTTTTGTGTGGATATCTCGAAAACCGGGAGGGTCGGAGAGAGTTTTCTTGGTCTAGACCTGACTCGCGACTTCCGCTGCGGAAAAATCCAGGCTTCGTGATGGCATGTTGGAGCCGGAGTGAACGAGACCATGGCTGATCGCGACCTCGACGTTCGGGACCGATGTTGAGGAACGCACGGAGTAGACGAGGTCGGAGTCAGCGGGTTAGTAACATTAATCTCTGATTTGTGTGCCTCGGCGCGCGATGTTTCGAGAGCCAAACGCCGGTCTATCAGCTCGGCTTTTCTTACTAAAAGGTCGTGGATCTGTTTCTCAACAGCTTCCAGCTCAGACTGCACCGCGTGCAGCTCAAATGTGTCCTCACCTGCACCAAAAGGTAGACTACTTACATTTGATATATTCGCCATTTTAACAGATGGACAGTAAGTTAAGTTAGCAACGACGCTACCAGTGGTGCTATCAATATTAATACTAATTTATGGCTTAAGTCTTGGATATAATCCGTCTTTTCAGTGGTACGGGTGTAGAGTAGACGCACGATAGGTGAAAAATGTTTGTTTGTAACTTAAATGAGTGCGGAGAAGACGCGTTCAGCCGTGATCCACGGACGTAACCTATAAGAGTATCCAGCGTTGGATCACAAGGCTTGAGACGCGTCTGCTCAACAATCCGCGTTATAACTATGAGGTGAGGAAAAGTAGAAAATGTTCGTTGTAAGTGAGTTTAAAGAGAAATCAAGAATTATAAATCAATCGATGGAGCTCCAAAGACAACAACGCGCTCAGACGCGACGCATGCGCATTCGAAACATAAACCGTCATTTTCTACAATCGGATGATTACAGTCGTTGAAAGCTCTTGAGTTCAGACCGACACAGTAAACATCAGTGGAATTAGATAGCCTAATCAGAAGATTATAAATCATGGAAACGGGTGTCCTGACAAAAAGTTTTGCTCTGCTTTGCTTTTTCTTTCTTTGTGGGACTTTGTCTTCAGTTGAAACGGGTAACGTTAAATGTTTACATTTTGCTGCGTTTGTTGGAGAAAGTGAAAGTAACATTTTACGCATCCGGTCTAAAAACTGCATTGGAGCAACAGAATTGAAATTTGATTACGAATTTATGTTACATAGTACATGGAATTTAAAAGTGTATCTATACTTAGCCTATATAATTAAGTATATAGGCTACGAGTTTTGTCAAATAAAAAAGATTACTTTCCATAGTTTGACATCGATCAACATGGCAGCGGCCTAGTTAATATTACTGTTCATATGATCGATACCAGGATTAGCCGCCTCAAATTAATTTTTCAACAGAATATGGATATACCAAAAAGTAACCTGAAAATAATGAAACTATTTCAGATCCAAGTAGGCACACATTTTTATTAAATGGCCTTCAGCTAATTATAGGTCGGGTTTTTTTAATTACAAAAGATTTAGCCTGTTTAGTTTTTTCTGTAACTGAAATGTTTTGAGACTGTTCTGCGTGTGCCTAACTCACCTCATATTTGATCTGTTCTCTCCTTCAGAAAATAATCACTGATTTTCTTTCTCCTTTTCCAAGTGGAATTGGAACTGTTCTTTCCAGCTGTAATGCATCTTTTTCTAGTTTATCTGCACTCTCATTGCACTGTGTATTATATGAGGTGGAAAGACAGGTGTTTCAAGACTTAGGAAGCAGGGTGGAAGTGGAATCTGATGGGGATACTGGGAACAGAAGGAGAGGGAGAAGGGATAAGAATTACCAGAACTGCACTTTTTAAAGGGACACTAGGTAACTTTTTAACCTTAACTGAACAGCTACGGAGTCAGTGGAATGGTTATATTACTTATTTCGGGTTGAATGGTGGTGGTTTCGCACCCCCCTGGTGCCCGAGAGCGGAAAAAACTCACTTGCAACTTTGGGACGCGGGTCGTGTTCCAGGAAGTATCGCGTGATATCAGGTCTTGCGATGTAACGAATTGCTTGACGGCACTGCACACGTACACGCCCCTATTCAAGCACCGGCGGGCTAGCTATAAGCAAAGGGCAACGATAGATTGAGTTATGGCTGAGCCTGTAAAAAAGAAGCAGAAAGCTAGGAAATCTTTGTCGGAGGACCAACGAAAGAGGAAACGGGAGACTGACCGAGCAAGAAGTCAGACTCATGTAAATATCGGACCGGCTTTTTCAGAATGGGGAGAACTGAGAGAAACAGAAGCCTGCAAAACGGATGTTGATCCTGCTGTTGCACTTCTAAGTATCTTTGGAATAAACTGTGTTTAATATTTAAATTTAAAGTAATTGTGACCTCAGGATGTTTGCTATTGTCTGTAAAGGTTTTTATGATCGCTGTCTGTTACGGGCTTACTAGTACAGACATCCCAAGTCTCCCGGAAGTTCCGGGAGTCTCCCGCATATTGATAGCGGCTCCCTGATGCCCGCAAATCAGTTAAAATCTCCCGGAAGCAAGAGCGCGCAAGCGTAGCGCGCGCACGGCAGAGAAAGGGAGCGAGAGACCTTGCGTGTGTGCGCTAGTGTGCGTGTGTGCCTCGGGATTTTTTCTCTACTCTCGAACCGAATTAATCAGAAACACACACCCCCCCCCCCCCCGTTGGAGATTTCTCGAACCGAATATCCCCCCCCCCTCCCCCGTTGGAGATTTCTCGAACCGAATATCCCCCCCCCCCCCCCCCGTTGGAGATTTCTTGACTCCCGGAAATGACTTTGTGCAGGTTGGGATGTCTGCTAGTACGCTAGATCTACTATAACTTTGATGTTAGCATTGTCATTAGCAAACACGTTTGATTTCTGTAGTTGTTTGGCCGTTCCTCTGTCGGTTTTATTTGTGTAACTTACACTTTTATTTTATGTCACTAAGTCAACGCGTCTGATAATAGGCAATAAACATGTTGCACATATCATGATCGAGCTAGAAAAAACGTTCTGATGTTTTCTTAGACAAGCAAAGGTAAACCATCATTCTGCCAGATGAACTTATAGACCTTGCTAATATAACTTTAGACAAATATTAGCCTCCGATATATATATATATTTTTTTTATGCTCATGCCCACTCTCCCAAAAACAAACAAACGCGAAAGCAGTAGTTCGCCTCGTTCATATCGTTCGTTCCCAGTAAAAATACTAGTATGCATGACAACACAATAAAAAAAATCGCCATCAGTTGGAAAGAAAATATTGCTTTACTTGCCTCGGTAGACATAACTGGTTTTGAAATAGCCGGTTCCTCTGCTCAGCTGGGTTGACAGCTGATCAGATGGGTTGCTCGTGGCGAGGGACAACAGTTCGTTTTTGACAGAGCGTTTGAAAGCATTTACTACCAGACACTAGGGGGAGCTTCGTAGAGAAAAAACACTCAGACTTGCCTAGTGTCCCTTTAAATTTCTTAAAGACACAGGGTTGTTGGGTAGAATATGAGAACACTTAAGGGGATACTCCACTTTAAAATGAAAATTCTGTTATCATATACTCACCCTCATGTTGTTTCAGTCCTTTATGAATTTCTTTCTTCTGGTGAACAGAAAGGAAGATATTTAGAAGAATGTCAGTAACCAGACAGTTTCTGGTCTCATTGACTTCCTTAGTATATTTTTTTCCTACTATGGAAGTCAATGAGACCAGAAACTGTCTAGTTACTGACATTCTTCTAAATATCTTCCTTTCTGTTCAGCAGAAGAAAGAAATTCATACAGGTTTGAAACAACATGAGGGTGAGTATATGATGACAGAATTTTCATTTTAAAATGGAGTATCCCTTTAAAGAAATAGCATGGTGTTACACACTCCTGTACAGTAGGTGGCGGTATGCACCTAAAAGTCGTTTGCAATCCGCCATTAATCAAGAGAAGAAGGAGAATCGAAACTAAAGATTCGTCGAAGCTTTCATGACGCAGTTAGAAATAACCAGGAAATAACCCATCACCGCCATTTTCTACAATCAGATGATTACAGTCGTTGAAAGCTCTTGAGTTCAGACCGACACAGTAAACATCAGTGGAATTAGATAGCCTAATCAGAAGATTATGAATCATGGAAACGGGTGTCCTGACAAAAAGTTTTGCTCTGCTTTGCTTTTTCTTTCTTTGTGGGACTTCGTCTTCAGTTGAAACGGGTAACGTTAAATGTTTACATTTTGCTGCGTTTGTTGGAGAAAGTGAAAGTAACATTTTACGCATCCGGTCTAAAAAATGCATTAGAGCAACAGAATTGAAATTTGATTACGAATTTATGTTACATAGTACATGGAATTTTAAAGTGTATCTATACTTAGCCTATATAATTAAGTATATAGGCTACGAGTTTTGTCAAATAAAAAGCTTACTTTCCATAGTTTGACATCGATCAACATGGCAGCGGCCTAGTTAATATTACTGTTCATATGATCGATACCAGGATTAGCCGCCTCAAATTAATTTTTCAACAGAATACAATCTGGATATACCAAAAAGTAACCAAACTATTTCAGATCCAAGTAGGCACAAATTTTTATTGAATGGCCTTCAGCTAATTATAGTTTGTTTTTTGTTTTTTAATTACAAAAGATTTAGTCTGTTTAGTTTTTTCTGTAACTGAAATGTTTTGAGACTGTTCTGCGTGTGCCTAACTCACCTCATATTTGATCTGTTCTCTCCTTCAGAAAATAATTGTATCACATACACTTGTTTTATGCAGTCTATTTCATTCTTTTGGTTTACAGAGAAACACTCCCTGTACTACATTTACACAGCCTTGTCCAAACCTGTCAATCTGCCAGGCATCTATGAATTCACAGCTATGGGTCTTCTAGATGACAGACAGATTGACTATTACAATAGCAAGGAAAAGAGAAAGATTCCCACACAGGAATGGATGAATAAGTCTATGCAGGCGGATTACTGGGAAAAAGGCACCCAGTCAAGAAAGAGCAAAGAACAGTGGTTTAATGTGAATGTCAAAATTCTGATGGACCGTATGAAAGAAAATGATTCAGGTGAGAAATATTGATACTTATTTACCTGCATATACATATCATTTTCATATTATATTGTTATTATCATCTGAAAAACATTTTGTTTTCTGTCCCTTTCAGATGTTCATGTTCTTCAGTGGAGACATGGGTGTGAAATTGATCTAAAGGGAGAGGAAATTAAGTTTTCCAGAGGCATTGATGAGTACAGTTATGATGGCGATAACTTCCTGTCTTTTGATGATAAGCAGTCTCAGTGGGTTGCCCCAGTTGTTGAAGCTCTTCCAACCAAGAGGAAATGGGATAATGTGCCCATCCTTAACCAGTACACCAAGGGCTACCTGGAGAAAGAGTGTGTGGACTGGCTCAAAACATTCAGAGGATATGGAGATGAGGAGCTCAAAAAGGGCTGTGAGTAAATGTAGAGTATTTGTTGATTATCTGCAGCTGTCATAGAGATAGAACTGATTGATAAACTGATTTCTGTGTCTGCAGCTCCTCCAGATGTTAAAGTGTTTGCGAAAAAGGGTACCAGAGACAAAACTAAGCTGAAACTCACCTGTATGGCCACTGGTTTCTACCCCAAAGATGTGATGTTGACCATAAGAAAATATCGCACATCCCTGCCTGATAATGAGATTGAATCCACAGGAATCAGACCAAACAATGATGGAACCTTCCAGTTGAGGAAGCATGTGGAAATCAAGGAGGATGAAAAAGCAGAATATGACTGTTTTGTGTCCCACAGAACTCT
Organism: Leucaspius delineatus; assembly: GCA_023718395.1. Taxonomy (NCBI): domain Eukaryota; kingdom Metazoa; phylum Chordata; class Actinopteri; order Cypriniformes; family Leuciscidae; genus Leucaspius; species Leucaspius delineatus. The sequence continues at coordinate 9,728,294 of CM043362.1, read as the reverse complement.
CAATTATCCAATTATTGAGAAATGGGGTAGGTAAAGTGAAAGTATTTAATCATTAGAGTAGGGCTCTTTCCTCCGAGGAAACACTGGTGGAAGTGCCTACTTGAAACAACTTGAAAGCATGATGTGTAAGTTTTTAGTGACCAATTAGCTTAGTGAAATTAGAGTAACATCTCAGTGTTTGTGAGCATTATGACACCTGCAGTGTTTACCGAGGGTTACACTCACAGAATGGATGGATCACGTTTGTGTCGGAGACTCAGGGTCTATGAAAGAGAAATAATGCCACATAGAAACACTTACAAAGTGAAAACAAACACTTGTGATCCATAAATGTGTCTCTCATATAGGATAAGTGCACAAATGTCTCATGAATAATTATCAGTACACCATAATGAGAGAAAATATCACAACCTATGACATTGACACTATGAAGATTTTAAACCTGAAAGTCAAAAATAGTGCCTAGATAAGGATTCTATTACAATTAAAATTACAGACGAAAATGTTAACATCCATTAATGTGCTACACAAAAACCTTTTAAAATCTCAGAAAATGTAGTTTAGTGTTTTATGACACCTTAAAATAACTCTTTTATCAACAATGGAATTTAATTTTTTTAAATGTAGTAGACATTTAGACTTTACATACAGTAACTTTGTCCATTTATTATTATTTTTATTTATTTTTTGCAGATGGAAAATGCATTGACTGCAATGAAGGCACTTTCCTGGTTGTTGGAATTGTGATTGGAGCTGTTGGTGTACTTGCTCTTGTTGCAGTGCTCGGCATTTACCTTTATAAGACTAAAAGAATTGGTGAGTATTACAACATAAATACAGATTCTTGGCAGAATCTTTTTAATAATTTTCTCTGATAAACTTTCTTCAACTGACAGGACCAAAATCTTGAAATAGTCTATATTGATTATTTGTGCTGACCAGACTTCACTTGTTTATCTCTGCCTCTGACAGCAATGCATGTAGATAGTAACTGTATTTGTAATCCTCTATAGGTTTCTTTAATCAGAGGACTGTAAATGGAGTTCCAACAGAGGTTTATGCTAATGGAACAGAGCAACCTTTTCTCCCAGGTAAGCTTTCAGAGAGGACTGAAGTGGAGTAAATCAGTATTTCAATTTAGATAAGTATTATGGGGTGTTCACACATACAACAATTTTATCACTAGAGGTCCTGTAGTGGATGCTTCTACTGCTGGATTCCCCAATGATTTGGTGTGTCCCAAAACCATAGTTCCAATGAATATTCACAAACAGCATCACATAGATTTGTGGTTGAAACTACAGCTCTTGACCTGTGGTTAAAGCATAGATTCTTTTTAGTATGACATGTGGACTTGCATACAATATTCTCTTATGCAAACTTAGGCTGCATTTACACTGCAAGTCGTAATGCACAGATCCGATCTTTTGACCATATCCGATGTTTTGGCCTGCTTGTTTACATTCACTTTAGACAGGACTGGTATCCAATATCTGTGTTAACATTAATTCCCGCCCAAAATTATTTTCGGTGATCATTTTACTATACACAATCATAGACCCTGGTTTTGAATGGCCGTGCTATTCAAATTATTTATATAATTAATTTTGGGTGGTCATGATTATTTCCCAGCATGGACAAGATAACAGCTGCATGACTCATGAATGTTTTGCAGTGCAAAATCTGACGGAACAGACATATAGTCCGGAAATATATACAGTGAGGAAAATAAGTATTTGAACACCCTGCTATTTTGCAAGTTCTCCCACTTGGAAATCATGGAGGGGTCTGAAATTGTCATCGTAGGTGCATGTCCACTGTGAGAGACATAATCTAAAAAAAAAAATCCAGAAATCACAATATATGATTTTTTAACTATTTATTTGTATGATACAGCTGCAAATAAGTATTTGAACACCTGTCTATCAGCTAGAATTCTGACCCTCAAAGACCTGTTAGTCTGCCTTTAAAATGTCCACCTCCACTCCATTTATTATCCTAAATTAGATGCACCTGTTTGAGGTCGTTAGCTGCATAAAGACACCTGTCCACCCCATACAATCAGTAAGAATCCAACAACTAACATGGCCAAGACCAAAGAACTGTCCAAAGACACTAAAGACAAAATTGTACACCTCCACAAGGCTGGAAAGGGCTACGGGGAAATTGCCAAGCAGCTTGGTGAAAAAAGGTCCACTGTTGGAGCAATCATTAGAAAATGGAAGAAGCTAAACATGACTGTCAATCTCCCTCGGACTGGGGCTCTATGCAAGATCTCACCTCGTGGGGTCTCAATGATCCTAAGAAAGGTGAGAAATCAGCCCAGAACTAAACGGGAGGAGCTGGTCAATGACCTGAAAAGAGCTGGGACCACCGTTTCCAAGGTTACTGTTGGTAATACACTAAGACGTCATGGTTTGAAATCATGCATGGCACGGAAGGTTCCCCTGCTTAAACCAGCACATGTCAAGGCCCATCTTAAGTTTGCCAATGACCATTTGAATGATCCAGAGGAGTCATGGGAGAAAGTCATGTGGTCAGATGAGACCAAAATGGAACTTTTTGGTCATAATTCCACTAAACGTGTTTGGAGGAAGAAGAATGATGAGTACCATCCCAAGAACACCATCCCTACTGTGAAGCATGGGGGTGGTAGCATCATGCTTTGGGGGTGTTTTTCTGCACATGGGACAGGGCGACTGCACTGTATTAAGGAGAGGATGACCGGGGCCATGTATTGCGAGATTTTGGGGAACAACCTCCTTCCCTCAGTTAGAGCATTGAAGATGGGTCGAGGCTGGGTCTTCCAACATGACAATGACCCGAAGCACACAGCCAGGATAACCAAGGAGTGGCTCTGTAAGAAGCATATCAAGGTTCTGGCGTGGCCTAGCCAGTCTCCAGACCTAAACCCAATAGAGAATCTTTGGAGGGAGCTCAAACTCCGTGTTTCTCAGCGACAGCCCAGAAACCTGACTGATCAAGAGAAGATCTGTGTGGAGGAGTGGGCCAAAATCCCTCCTGCAGTGTGTGCAAACCTGGTGAAAAACTACAGGAAACGTTTGACCTCTGTAATTGCAAACAAAGGCTACTGTACCAAATATTAACATTGATTTTCTCAGGTGTTCAAATACTTATTTGCAGCTGTATCATACAAATAAATAGTTAAAAAATCATACATTTTGATTTCTGGATTTTTTTTTTAGATTATGTCTCTCACAGTGGACATGCACCTACGATGACAATTTCAGACCCCTCCATGATTTCTAAGTGGGAGAACTTGCAAAATAGCAGGGTGTTCAAATACTTATTTTCCTCACTGTATATATATATATATATATATATATATATATATATATATATATATATATATATATATATATATATAATTTTTAATGGATCTACCAGGGTGGCACGGAGTGACAACTGACACCCTTAGAAAAAACATTGCCACCCCAGATTTATCCCCAAATAAAATGGATATAAATGGAAGCAGTGTTTTCTGTTACATTGTGTTTTCTGTAACACTGTTAATTTAAGTAGCTAAGATATATAAAAGATATGTTGTCAGTAGAAGCATCTATACTGTAGGAAGATACATACAGGGTTTCCGCGGAGTTATAAAAAGTCATAAAATGTCTTAAATTTAATAATAAGAATTTTAGGCCATAAAAAGTCATAAAAACGTCCGGATTTGCCATACAAGGTCATAAATTTAATTTAGCCACGTCATAAATTGATATGCTCGTTCATTAGTTGGTTCTACCATTGCCTTTTCCCCCTGAAAATGCGCTGGCGGCATAATGTTAAATGCACAGGTTAAATGCGCCAAAAGCGGAACGCTCATTTGAAACGCGCGCCACACGGACCATTTACCCGCTCGGCTCCAAGTCCAAACGGCAGCGCAGCGCGAGCTCAATAGAACTGATGCGTTTACTCTGATCGGTCTCGGTCACAAGATCCAGTGAGAAGTGCTTGAATTCAGCGAAGAACACAACTGTCTCAGTGATTTAAACCAGTTTAAAGGCAGATGAAACAGCTCTGACCAACAGGAGAAACTCTGCACAACGATACAGTCAGAAGGCTTTTCCGTCTACAATTTCCCATAATTTACCATGGATTTACTGTAACGTTAGCCTAGTAATATTAACTGCACCATGTGGGATATACATATTGAATTTTATTATATTATTAGTGCTGATAATGTATTAAAGGACTAATGGAATATTTACAGTATTTAATAATGTATTTAGGCTACTGTTTTTCATACATTTCCTGAAGATACGTGCCATCAAAGTTAGGCAACACAAACCTGTTTCAAGACTTGACCCCTATTAGCACATGCAGAAACTAAGTAATTATTTTCCCAATAAAGATATTTATTTTGTTAAGGACAAATGTTTGAATGTCCTACCTCAGATTTGTGAAATGTTCACCTGTTTTAGCAAGTGTTTGTCATTATATTTTCTGACAGTAAAGAGTAAAGTTAGTTTAAAACTTTCACTTAGAAGCAACAGTCTGCCTTTAAACTTGAAAGAAATAAAGATTTGACATTTATCGTGATAATTATCGATATTGACTAATATGAAACAATTATCGTGATAATTGTTTTTGGCCATATTGCCCAGCCTTAACTGAAATCTCCCGGTCTATCACAATGGGAAAGTGTACATTTAACGAGCCATGGCTCAATGATGGTGTGTTTAGTAGTTGGCTCAAGCCCGTTGCAAATAATCAGTATCAAGCATATTGCACACTGCAAGAAGGCGTTGGAGCTGTCTTTAGGCATTTAAATAATACATCTTGTTACTTTCAATGAAAGTCAATTTAAAAAAAAAAAACTTTTGAAAGGAATTTTAATGAATTTTTCGTAATTCGTGTAGGTCATAAATTTCAATCATAATGGTCATAAAAAGGTCTTAAAAAGTCTTACATTTGACTGACCAAACCCTGCAGAAACCCTGTACATATCTTATTAATGAGCTTTCTGTGTTTATTTCTTTTTTTGGATTCCTCTTTGGATTTCCCAGGCAATGGACATGCACCCAATGGAGGTAAGCTGTTAACAGTGCAGGAACAGCAGAAAAAGCTGCTGATTATGTTTTCTAAAGTAATGCGCTTTAAGTGTTGTGTAGCAACTCATAATGTAATAACAAAGCAACAATGATAATGGCACATAATGGAATTAGAGATTTGAAAAGTAATAATTTTAGTTTTGTAATGTAATCATTTTTAGTTATTGGAGCTCAAATTAATAATGATTTTTAAATTGTGGCAAATGTATTACATTATGAACTCACCAAAAACATTGTCATATTGTTATAGTTTCTATAACAAAACAATATTATTTTTAAGGCACAACAAACATTGATGCATTTTTATTTTAGTTTTTGAATATTAAATGCACTAGATTTAAATATTCCTGTATTTATTATTATTATTATTTAAGGGGTTTAATAAAATATATATTACATGAACCATTTAAGATGGGGTAGCCAACCCAGCTCCTAGAGAGCTATGAGGCAGAGTTGAGCTCCAACCCCAATCAATAATGCCCATGCCATCACACTGCATCCACCATGTTTCAGGATGATAGGATATTCTACAGATCATGCTTATTCTCCATGCACATCTTTTCCTATCATTCCTTTCATAAATCCTCTGTATTTAATGGGGATGTGCATTTTTCAAAAATATTGTATTTGAATATTTGGGCTCATAATTTCTTTTTTATATTTGATTATTTAAAGGGTTGGTTCACCCCAAAAACTACCTGTTACTCTCTAATTAGATTAAGACATAAAAAATAATTTCATTTAAAAAAAAAAAAAGATTTTGTGCTCATGATTATGTTGACAGAAAATAATTATTGTAAACATTAATTTATTTATCCATTATTACAAGTTGCTAGTGTTTATGATGTAATACCTTTCTTATACAATAGCCTATTTATGTGGATAAAATAAAAAATAAAATAAGATTTTGTTTTGAGAAATTACATTAACATTTTATTAATAACATATTACATTATGTGCAATTATTATATATTTATATACCACAGCAGTGGTCCATTTGTGGCAACACTGCACAAAAATGAACTTTTCTTGCAGTAGTTTGGTCATCACCAGTTTCAACAGAGATGCTCAAAAAAGATGTTTGGTACAATGACTGTATGAGTTTTGAGTCATAAAGTACAATGTAAATGTGATTGATTATACAGTATATTTATATGTAAAGTTAATTGTAAAATATTCATAAAATATATAGCACACAGTTTGAGACTACAACTCTTATCTGTTATATTTTGGCCTACATCAAGATTTGCTTAAAATGTCACAAATTGCAAGCAAATTGTTCTCGTGGCTAACAACTTCTGTCTTATTGCAGGAAGCAATGGAACTGTCTAAAGGAAGGCATTGTCCAAAGCAGTAATAACCTGGCATATCTATGCAAGAATTATGCTCAAGGATTTAATGTCACATTTAAAAAAAAAAAGTGTTTCTTTTTGTGCCACAGGAAAAGTATTAACTAGGTATCTCAATCTATGCTCACTCCTTTTTTTCCTCTCACTTTGGTCATCAGATGATCAACTATATGCATTGTTTTCCTGAATTTTAAGTATGTGAGATCATTTCAGCTGATATTGAAGGTGTTTGTAAATTTTTTGCCTTTGGCAAATCCTTATATCCAATGCGAATTTCATTGCATTTAAGTATTTCATCAGTCCACACTTTCTCTAGCACTTGCTGTATAAGTGTGTTATGGTTACGCTTTGAAAAATGTTACAGGGTTATTCTGATATACCTCTGCGGTTTCAAAACAATTGTTTGTTGGAAGATTTGACTGATTGCAGAAAAGCTTTATTTTTAGGGGTTCAAGCACAATATGCGGAAACCCTGTTGTAAAGATTTTTATTTTTATTCTTCCACCGCAAAACTGATTATGCAAAACCGTAAGGCCTCTAGATACTTGAAACCTGGCCCAGATGGTAGGTCTCAATTTAGTGAAATCATTGGAATCTTCGGCTCAACGAACAAAACATATCTCAGATTTCAATTCCACCATTTAAATTTTTCCGACATTTTTTAATTTTCAGACAAATTTACTTTTTCGACGCCGTTTGTCTGATTCACTCGAAACTTGACATGTTGACACCTAGAATGACATCTAGATCCTCATGGCAAAAAGTTTTTCATGGCAAGAATTTCGATCTGTGATTCACGCTCACGACGGGATGGCAAAACGTTTGAAGGTTAAATCTCCTCATTCTGAACAACTTTGCCTCAAGAACCACTGCTGTCAATCAAATTGTTCATTAAATATTTGAAATTATTTTAAACATCTTTTTCAAACTTCTCGTAGGCTGTTTGTCCGATTTGCTATAAAGTTAAAACTTGACATGCATAATCTTTTTGCATATTGTGCACAAAGTAGAAACTTCACAAAACTGTGTACATATGGAGAACAGGTCATTTTGAAAAAAACTATGTCAGATTTTGTGGATTTCTGATGTTTAGAAAGCTCACAGTAAATTCTAAACGATCACTCATTTAAACTGAAATATTAAGGCTGTAATGTTACTGTCGTCCACTAGAGACACCCGCAGAATACTTTTTTTTTATTTTTTATTGTGCACTGGTAATATAGTTTTATATAATTAGTTTGCAAAGAAATGTGTAATGCTTATATAGACCATTAACATATATTTTCCCAATACATATTCCAATTTTTTTTTTTAAATAATGTTTTTGTGTGTGTTTAAGCCTGCTTAATGAAGATGCTGTGGAAAAAATAGCTTTTTTATTTTAGTGGAGATTACTGTGCAAACCAACGATTATAATTGTATTTCTACTTACTAATAAAGTTCTTTTCTCAAGTTTTGCTTTTGCATTCATATTTAGACATAAAATCATTATTATAACATGACAATTGTGTCACAATTATTGTGAACCCTGAAAATGTTATACAGAGGAGATTTGGAATAAACATTTTGTTACCATCTTTTATTTCAAACATCTGTATCTACAACAATGTGTGTGAGCATGCTTAGGGTGTATTAAGTAGTATTGTTTCAGCCTTTCTTCTGTGTATGTGTTTTAGCCTATAGATTTCATACAGTAAAAAGTCGTTGGTGCTGAAGCTATTCGAGCTCAGTCCCATCGCGGATTTTTCAAATGTAGTCGAAAGACAAACTGCTGAAACCTATTTCTTGATATTTGCTTGTCGAAATTGCTAGCCAATTTTCATAATACATTTCACACAATTCTACATTTATACCTTTATTATATTATTACTTATTATATTTTTTATATTATTATTAGTAATAATTAAAAAATAATTATTACAATAAATAAAAAAATATTATATTATTAGTAGTAGTAGTATTATACTTTATTATATTATTATTTATACCTTTATTATATTATTACATTTATACAATTATATTTAACCATTGAGAGGACACTGGTCAAGTCACTGGAAAAGACACCTAGTTGGTACAACAGGGTCACAGAGCATTTTCTTGAAAAGGAACTTAGAATTTACGTATAAATAAATGGACAAGTTTTATGATGTAGGCCGAAAATGAGCTTCCCCTCTTTGAAAGACCAGCAGCCGCCACTGCTTTCAAGCTGCATTGAGACTGACATTTGAACCTTCAAACCGTTGGTCGCCATTTAAGTCCATTATATGGAGAAAAATCCTGGAATGTTTTCCTCAAAAACCTAAATTTATTTTCGACTGAAGAAAGAAAGACATGGATGACATGGTGGTGACTAAATTATCATGGATTTTTTTATTTGAAAGTGAACTAATCCTTTAAGTGTATTGTTAACTGACATTAAATTATATTTTAGTTAACATTAATTTCTTGTCCATACATTGAGCAGTGCACTTTAACTATTTAAAAGTCATTAGAAGCAATTATGAATGCATATTGTGCATATAAAGTTGTATTAAAGTCCCACTTAAGCTGTTCCAAAAATCACTCTTAATGTCAACTTATTGCATTTTATTTTAACTTAATCTGTGATATTTTTTAAATCAATTACATATAATGTGCATTACACTGTGTCCTAACCAAGTTATCTTTCCATGTTAATCTGAGTTTTTATCCTAACCAGCCGCGACGGCGACACGCAACGATTCTATTTTAGAAACGGTTTCTATTTTTCTGCGACATCGCCGCTGGAACAACAAACACAAAGTGTGGCAATGATAATCTCAGGTACTGTTTATGTGCTTTATTTAATGTTAAAAGCGTGTAATGTGACTTTGAATATCATTTAGTGCTCCAGCTTTGTGGCTGTAAAGCAACAATGGATAATTCACCTCAGATCTTGAAATTAAACAAATGGAGACAAGAATGTTCAAATTGAAAAGTGTATTATTTGACAAAGTTTGTTTTAGTAACTCAGTAGCCTATGTATTTGAACAATGTTTAAATGGTTTAATATTTGTGAATTTGATTATGTAGCTGATCCATTTTCTTGCGAGTGCCGTCAAGATTACTCTCCGGTGCCGTGCGCACTCGCCGCGAGTCTCCACCTACACGCTGTTCTGATTGGCTGGGGGTTTTGATTATGGACAGACAAATTATTTGTCGCTGGAATCTTATCGCATTGCGTCTGGTTAGGACACGGTGTTAAGTCTACCGAAAACATTGAATTTAATTCACACTTACACGTGTCCTATCTACACGCGATGTGATAAGATTCCAGCGACAAATAATTTGTCTGTCCACACTAGACGCGACGTGATCAAAAAAATCACAGCTAATCAGAACAGTGTGTGGGCGGAAGAGCATAGCACTAGAGAGTAATCTTGACGGCACTCGCAAGAAAATGGATAAGTAACTACTACATAATCAAATTCACAAATATTACACCATTTAAAAAATACATAGGCTACCGAGTTACTAAAACAATATTTGTCGAATAATACACTTGTTTGTTCACCGTTCATGTTTCCATTTGTTTAATTTAAAGATCGAGGTAAATTATTTCCATTGTTGCTTTTACAGCTACAAATCTGGAGCACTAAATGATATTCAAAGTCACATTACACACTAAAAAGCACATAAACAGTACCTGAGATTAACATTGCCACACTTTTTTGTTTGTTGTTCCAGGGCGACGTCGCAGAAAAATAGAAACCGTTTCTAAAATAGAATCGTTGCGTGGTGCTGTCGCGGCTGGTTAGGTCAAAAAGTCTGATTATTAACATGTAAAAGATACCTTTTATCGTGTGTTGCGGCGTCGCGTGTAGTTAGGACACGGTGTAACGTGTAAGTGTATTCAAAGTATTATTATTTTGTGTAATAAGTATCCTACACTTTATAAAAGTAGTAAAATCGCCTCTTAGCGGTATAAGGCAGCAAACACACATCCCCAATTTTACCGCCACAGGAACGGGACAACAGGACAACATGACAAACAGCTGGCCTCTGGTGAATCTGATCTCTTCTGCTGGACTGAACTGTAACAGAACAGAGGTTACATTAAAATCTTTGAATTACTATATTCATGCTTTATGATGAGAAGGTCCACATGGAATCTGCATCCATAAATATCAGCTGAACTGGACATTATTGGAAGTTTTCCTTACCCACCTGCTGCATGTTTGTTTACACTTCCAGTTACTAATTAGAGTGCAATACTCTCAGTTCTGTTTAACACCACATTTAAACCTTTTCCAAAATGCTAACCATTTATTGAATGTTGGAGGGCTTTTTCATATAGTGTTGCTGCCAATTTATACCATTAGGAGACATGGGGAGGTCATGGTAATCCCATAAGCTATTGTGTACCTTCTGTCTCCAGCCTTCATTTCTGGTGGATGATCCATAGACCAGTTTGTTCATGGACACACAGCTGGCCTCTGGTGTGATCCCTTTTGCTGGACTGAACTGTAACAGAGCTGAGACTATATTTAAATCTTTTAATTACTGTATTCATCCTTTATGATGAGAACCCTTGAGCAGGTCCACGTGGAATCTGCTCTTGCAGAACGTCACAGAATTAGAAAGTTATGAAGTTACACATATTATTCACCCACTGTATATTTGTTAATTATGGTGGATAATTTGATAATACTTTCAGTTACTAATTGCAGTGCAGTAATCTCAGTTCTGTTCAACCAATCACATTTAAACCGATTTCCAAAATTTCACACGTTGCCCCAAAATCAGTGCAGAAAAAAAAAGGTTCCACCTTAAATTGTCTCTCCATCCTTAAATTCAAGTGGATGATCCATTGGCCAGTTACTCTTCATGGACACACAGCTGGCCTCTGGAGAATCTGATCTCTCAAGATGGAGTGAACTGTAATACAGCAAACAAGAAGGCTTGGTGACATCAGCCAAGCAACTTTTTGATGATGTCCACTGCGGAGTCTTTCACAATAAAAACAGGAAAAGTGTATTAATAATGTAAAAATAAATACAATTCTGATTTCTTGATGTCTTTAAATGAGAGTACCTGCATCTTTAATTTTTTGTACATGACTCATCCTGTCCTCATGTCCTCCACTGGTGCATACGTCTGATCTCCTGACTCTGAATGAAAATGACAGAAATCACTGATTCAGACACATTAATCCACAGTAATTAAACTAGAAATTTAACTACATTAAAGTAAATAATGTTTTTTTATTATTATTGGGTAAAAGAATAGCTAATTAAGTAAACATATGTTCATTTATTACCAGAAGTCAAGTAGATTTGAAATACCTAAAATTAAAAGATTGAGAAAAACTTTCTCTGAAAAGTATTTTACACTATATGATTTATTTTTTCAAAAACAAGGTAAGGATAGGCTACTAAATTATTTGTATTAATGTAATGTGACGGCCCATTCATATTTCACATTTTCCTAATGTCTTGTACCGTTAAACATGTTATCACGTGGATGAATAATCATATGCAAATGATATGCAGATGAGGATATGCATAGTAAAACTAGGAGTTGTAAGCTCCATATATAGTTATTTCGGGGAGGAGATGCATGTGCGCACAATATTTCGCTGACTGGGATTTATAAAGTGAATTCTGCGCAGTTCTGGTGTACGAACGGTTTTATAAGTTTGAATATTTTTTTGCCATACGCCATTTTTGGCTTTCGGGCGCACGTACACTTTTAGAAAGGATCCTATGCACAGATTTATAAATGAGACCCCTGGGGCCTCATTTATAATCGTTGCTTTTGCACAAAACAGGCACTGAAAGAGGTGCTTCCCACGCACAAGTTGTGATTTATAAAAACAAACTTGATGGGAAAATTAGCGCACCTGCACGCAAACTCTGACCCATGCGTGTGAACGTTTTGGAGACAGAGCAGTTTGGCGACACCAATGGTGAGCTGGAGTTAAATGTCTTTTTGGGCACTTATAGACAGAACATTTAAAGACAATTATATATACAGAAAGCAGTGGCGGCTACTGGTCTTTCAAAGACCCTCATTTTCGGCCTGCATCATAAAAATAGTTTTCAATTCACATTTGAAGTTGTGTTATCCCCTATATGACGCTAGCCTAGCCTACTGTATGAATGAACAAACGATCTAAAAAAAAGATATTAAACTCGACGGAGGAAATGTAGAAATGTAATTAGGTTAAACTGAAACAAGGAATGTGGTGTATAATTGTGTGAAATGTACTACACTTGCAAAATCCGCGATGGGACTGAGCTTGAATAGCTTCAGCGTCAGCGACTTTTTATAGTACAAAATCGCTGTCAATCAAAAGGAGATGTAGTCTTTCGACAGACCCTCCAATCAACCCCCGACCCTCCAAGCGCTAGAATATGCGCTCAGCAGGGAAGTCTGACTTCCGGTGAGAGTACGCTGTGCGCGCCTTGCTGCCGCTTCTCGCTGGAACTTTTTGTTTGTTTGTTTTGAACACTGTGCTGTGTTTCGCGTCTACCGTGTCATCTCCCTGCTGAACTGGACGTTTGCTTGGACTTTATTGCTGTCACGACTCACTTTCCTCTGGATCTTATTTCGTATACAAAGCAGACACGGACTTATTCGTATACAACGCAGACACGCTTTAACTTTTGTCTGTCTGTTTTGAACACTGCTGTGTTTCGTGTCATCATCTTCCCTGCTGAACTGGACGTTTCCCTGGACTTTATTGATCGTCACTTACCTCTGGATATTATTTTGGATACAACGCAGACACTGACAGCTCATCACTGGCATTCATCTAACTCACACTACTCATCTGCTGTTTGCCGATCCTCGCACTACTCCACTGTTCTCTTACGAGAGGTTCTCTCGTATTGCGTAAATTAGCTTACGCTACGGGAAAGTTATCTTTTCTCGAGATCTGAAGCCAAAAATTATCCTTAATTTTGTATTTATTGTCAACGCAGTGTGACAGCCGGCAGACCATGGCAGGCTACATAAGCGTGCTCATTGGCTGTCCAGCGGCAACTGCTGCAGCCTACCAGTGAGCCCTGTGTGACGTCACACCCAATGAGAGCGCTTCGCGCCCTCCACACCCCTCTAACCGTCAGGATGGGTGTGGCCCGCGTGTATAAGAGAAAGGGCTCACAGGCTGAAAATCTGATTTTCTTGTCTTCAGTGAAGCCCTTCGCATCGCTGGATCTTGAGAGCCGCCGCCGTTGAAACCAGCGACCAGCAAGCTTAGGAGAGTGCCTGAAGAAGCCGGCCGTCTTCGCCGCCTTCAGCCATCCGTGCCTGCATATCCTTTCATTGCTGTGTGTGCTCGCCCTGCGACACACACACTGGGCCGCGAGCACGCCGCCACCGCACTCTCTACGGGCGGCTTCCCCGAGTGCGAAGAACTCTCAATGTCGACCCTGCGGGCTCGACTTGAAGTTTTCGACCAAGCTGTCGCTCCGCCTGTCTCTGCTGGGCCACGCAGGAAGAAGCGCCGCTCGCAGAGACCACCGGAGACTGATGTGGCACCGAAGAGCTCGCCGGATCCTTTCCCTCGAGCTTCTCCCTCGCCCTCTCCGCCCCCCTCCCGGCCGCTCAACCGCCGGCTCTAACCGCCGCCACCGCGTCAGGGGATGAAGCGGATGAGTTAGACGAGGATGCCGCCGCTGACAGCTGTTCCATCCTGGCTTCTGACAGTGAGGTGTGGTCTACCGCCTCCTCGTCAATCCAGGATCCCGGCCGCACTCGAGCAGGCGAGGACGCGGAGCTTTTGCGCCTCCTCACCAAGGCCGTTGACCAGCTGGGCCTCGAGTGGTCTCCTCCAAAGGAGCCAGCGCCGAACAGACTTGACGGCTGATTTCTTCATCGCCGCCGCCGAACACCAGCATCCAGGACTGCACCTTTCCTGCCTGAGCTCCACAGCGAGCTTTCTAAATCGTGGAATGCACCATTCTCCGCGAGAGTCTCTTCCCATACCTCATCGACGCTCTCACAAGTTGACGGCGCCGCTGAGAAGTGGTACAATGCCATTCCCCCCGTGGAAGAGACGGTTGCAGCGCACCTTTGCCCGCCTTCTGGATGGCGCTCAAAGGCTGCCCTCCCGTCAAAGGCTTGCAGGACCACATCAGCCCTCGTCGGCCGCGCTTTCACCGCCGCCGGACAGGCTGCATCTGCCCTGCACTCTATGGCCGTGCTGCAGATTCTCCAAGCCGATCTTCTCCGCGATCTGGACGAGAGAGGCTCGGAGTCTGCTTCCATCACGGATTTACGCAGCGCGACAGATCTCTCTCTTCGCGCCACGAAATCCGCTGCCCAGGCCCTAGGAAGGTGCATGGCCTCTCTGACTGTTACAGAGAGGCGTCTCTGGCTAACACTCGCCGACATGAGGGAGTCTCAGCGCGCGGTGTTTCTTAACGCCCCTCTCTCTCCCACCGGCCTGTTCGGCCCAGCGGTAAACGGGATCGTGGGCCGCTTCTCGGAGGTGCAGAAGACCACACAGGCAATGAACCTCTTTCTGCCTCGACGTTCGAGCTCAGCCGCACGCCATCCTCGCGACCAGCCTGCGCAACGCTCTGCCCAGCGTCCAGCTCGACCTCCGTCCTCGCAGTGACGACAGGGCGGCCGCCCTAGATCGTGCTCGACCAGCCGAAACAGGCCGTCTCCCCCGCGGGGACCCCGGCCGATGATAGCGGTGAAACCCGAGCCCCCGAAATCCTCCTAGCCCGAGGAAGGAAAAGACGGTTAAGTCCCGCTGCGGCTGGACCACCGTCAAAGCTTCACGCTCTGTCAGTCCCCGTTGTCACGGCTACTGCAGATGTTTACCTCGCAGCCAACGAGCCGGTAAATCTACCCTCTCGCCTGCACACAACCGCCGTTTATACGGCGACCCAGAGAAATCTCAAAAAGAGTATAATGTCTGGTTGCACGGCTCACGCCGCATGTGTTTCAAGTGTAGTGAATGTGCCCACGTTTCTGTGTTCACCCCTGCACACAAGCACTATAAATCCCGTGTCTCTCACAGAGCCCACTCTCATAAAGCGGGCAAAAGCCGCTCGAGTGTTAGAAGTAGGTCACGTGTCCACTCCACCGTGCCCACACCTACTCACTGCCCGCTCTGTTACATGGCCTCTCACTACCGGTCATGTTTCAAATGTAAGTCCTGTGCCCGCCCTCGAGTGCTCACACATACTAACAAACATTTCGCCCCCGACGCCGCCCTCGCGCGTCGCGCCTCACACTATATGTTCCCCGTCCAAAGCCACCTGGACACTGTGTGTAAAACGGCCAGCCATCGCTGCATGCTAACCGCCGTATCTAAGCACCCGAGAGCACGGGCGCTGCGCCCGCGCCTCCGTATCAAGCTCTCGAGCCCGCAATACGCGGCAATCAGAGGCCATTCTGCCCCTAGCTGCACACACGAAAGCGTGGGAAGCTATCCCAGGCGCGTCAGAATGGGTGCTGAGCACAGTAAAAAAGGGCTATACTCTGCAGTTCGCTTGCCGCCCCCCGCGCTTTCAAGCGCGTACCGAGACGAGAGTGAATGGAAAAATAGCACATCTACTTTGGGCAGAAATAGCGACACTTCTGTGCAAAGGGGCTATAGAACCGGTACCCCCTTCTCGGAGCGAGTCAGGCTTTTACAGCCGTTATTTCCTCGTTCCCAAGAAGGACGGAGCTCTCAGACCGATTTTGGATCTGAGATATTTGAACAAAGCTCTTATGAGAAGACCGTTCAAAATGCTCACAACCAGGCAGATCCTCGCGCAGATTCGCCCGAGGGACTGGTTTATCTCCCTCGATCTGAAAGACGCTTACTTTCAGATCCAGATAAGTGAAAGTGACACATGACGGCCAAATATGGTAACCCATACTTGGAATTTGACCTCTGCATTTAACCCATCCAAGTTAATGCACACACATTAGGAGCAGAGTAGTGAGTAGTTAACACACACACACTGCAAACGTGGATACACACACCCAGAGCAGCGGGCAGCCTCAAGACATTTCAGAGGATGCTGGGTTGTATGGCTTCAGCTGCAGCAGTGCTTCAGCTGGGTCTACTGCGTATGCGCCTGTTGCAACGCTGGTTGAATGCCCGAGTGCCTCACAGAGCCTGGGCTTCCGGCAGCATTCGAATCAGAGTGACTCAGATCTGCGTTTCAGCACTGAAGCCCTGGTTAGCGGCCGACTGGTACCAGCGGGGAGTGACAATGGGAGCCGTCTCGCACCGCAAAGTTATCTCGACGGACGCATCCAACTTAGGTTGGGGTGCTCTTTTCGAGGGCAAATCGGTCTTTGGCCTGTGGTCAGACCAGGAGAAATGCCTCCACATAAACTGTTTGGAGATGATGGCGGTCGAGAACGCGCTCAAGCGCTTCCTCCCACTCATACGGGATCACCATGTGCTAGTCCGCTCGGACAACATGTCCGTGGTGTCCTATGTGAACCGACAGGGGGGTGTCAGATCCAGGAACCTCTGCAGACTGACAGTACGCCTTCTCGAGTGGGCTCATCACTCGTTGCGCTCGCTGAGAGCTGCGCACGTGCCGGGCCACCTGAACGTCGGCCTAGACAGACTGTCCAGAGACAGCATTTCTGTCAAAACTATCGACTTTCATGTGACTTCAACCTTTGAATATTTAGTTCTCAAAGTTTCCGGCACATCTTCAATGCTCTTGATTCTCCTGTATCGTCCACCTAAATCTATGTCAAACTTTTTCAGTGAACTCTGAACTGTTAACCCTTTCAATGTGTTATATTACTTGGTGACTTCAATATACACGTTGATACCGATTGTGCTGAATCACGCGAACTCTTGTCAGTATTTGAATGTTTCAATCTTGTACAACATGTCGATTTTGCTACACACTCAAAGGGTCACACACTTGATCTCGTCTGCACTACTGGTTTACATAATGTTTCCGTGCTTGGTTCTCAGATTGGACTGTCTGATCACCACCTCGTTGAAATAAAATGTGAAATGCCTCTTCCCCGCCTCAGGGTGAAATCCACTATAACATACCGTAACCAAAATTCTGTTGATCCTACACTATTTTCTGAATCTGTACAAACTTATCTCTCTGACATCACTGAACAAACAAGCTCACTTGATATCCTTACCAAATATAATGCCTGTATTTCCACTGCCCTCAATATCCACGCCCCTCTTAAAAGTAGATTTGTGCCTTCTACGCACACATCTCCCTGGTTTACCCCTGCACTTCGCAACCTAAAAAAAGCTGGTCGTCGTCTTGTACAGGAAAACTGGTTTAACTGTTCACCTTACTGCTTACAATGACCATATTCAGTTCTACAAATCTGCTATAAATACTGCACGCTCTAGCTACTACTCTACCATCATTAACAATGCATCCTCTCGACCAAAAACACTGTTTTCTATAGTCAACAAACTCACCAACCCTCCTGCACCCGCTATGAGTAACTCAGCAGACCTCTGTGAGTCATTTCTGCACTTCTTTCAAAGTAAGACTGATAGAATTTATACTCTCTTCCCATCCACTACCTCTACTGTTCTTACACATGTCTTCCCCACCTCTTCTACATTTGGTACTCTCACTGCTTTTGCCCCTCCAACCCCTGCTTATATCTCTGAGCTAATTAACAAAGCAAACTCATCTTCCTGTCATCTTGATCCTGCTCCTACTACTCTACTCAAAAAATGTGCACCCGTTATTTCACCATCGATTTCACTTCTCATCACTCAACTTCTAAGCACTGGTGTTGTTCCTCTGGAACTAAAAACTGCTGCTGTCACTCCTGTCCTAAAGAAACCTGGCCTCGACCCCTCTGACATGGCCAACTACCGACCTATTTCTAATTTACCATTTCTTTCAAAACTGCTTGAGAAAGTGGTTGCTGCTCAACTTCAAACTCATTTGTCATCCAACAACCTTTATGAATGTTTTCAATCTGGTTTTTGCACCCTTCACAGCACTGAGACTGCACTTCTTAGGGTTGTTAATGGTCTCCTTGTGGCCACTGACTCCGGCTCCACCAGTATTCTAATTCTCCTAGACATTTCCTCTGCATTTGATACAATCTCTCATAGTATTCTCATCTCACAACTCTCTGCTCTTGGTATTTCTGGAACTGCCCTATCCTGGTTCACCTTCTACCTGTCTGATCGCCAGCATTACATCTCCATCCGCCAGTCAAAGTCCGCTTCTGCCTCTGTCCCGCACGGTATTCCTCAGGGTTCTGTTCTTGGGCCTCTTCTCTTCATTATCTACATGCTTCCACTAGGTGATATCATCCGTCATCATGGCTTCAAATTCCACTGTTACGCAGATGATACCCAACTATACATCCATTCCCAACGCAATGTTCCTTTCCCAACGCTTTCCATATCAGCTTGTATTGATGAAATAAATGCTTGGATGACCAGTAATTTTCTCAAACTCAACACAGACAAAACAGATTTACTTCTTATTGGTTCACCTCAAACTACATCCCGGATCTGTGTTGACAATCTCACTATTGCTGGAGTTCCGGTTCAACCTTCCACCACTGTCAAAAACCTGGGTATAATCTTTGATTCCTCCCTTTCCTTTCTTCCTCACATCTCCTTGCTCACTAAATCTGCCTTCTTCCACCTTCGCAATATTTCACGCTTACGTCCATTTCTTACCATCAGTGATGCTGAGACCCTAGTTCATGCTTTCATCAGTTCGCGGCTTGACTACTGCAATTCTCTTTTCTATGACCTACCAAATTCATCATTAAATAAAATTCAATATATCCAGAACTCTGCCGCCAGAGTCCTCAGTTAAACTAAGAAATCTTCCCACATTACTCCCATCTTACGCAGTCTACATTGGTTACCCATCCGCTATCGCATTCAGTACAAGATACTCCTTATTACATTCAAAGCACTCCATGGTCTTGCCCCAAACTATATCTCTGACCTCATCCATACATACACACCTGTCCGCACACTTATATCATCCGATACCGGTCTGTTGACAATCCCGCGGCACAAACTATCATCATTTGGTGGAAGGGCTTTTTGCACTACTGCGCCAACGCTCTGGAATTCAATTCCACAACAAATTCGCAATCTCTCATCACTACAAGACTTCAAAACCCACATTAAAACACATCTTTTTGTCACTTGTTTCCCTAACCCCTGAATGTTCTGATTCTATATGTACTATAGGCTACCTCTACTATGTTATCCTTCACAGTTTATATGTATCGTCTCTAACTCATGTTTCTATGTTATGTGTATTTGTAAT
This sequence comes from Leucaspius delineatus, assembly GCA_023718395.1. Taxonomy (NCBI): domain Eukaryota; kingdom Metazoa; phylum Chordata; class Actinopteri; order Cypriniformes; family Leuciscidae; genus Leucaspius; species Leucaspius delineatus. The sequence goes on along the minus strand of CM043362.1, from coordinate 9,708,641 downwards.
TATTGTAAAGCGACCTTGAGTCCTCAGAAAGGCGCTATATAAAATAAACATTATTATTATTATTATTATTTGTTAACATAATTTAATGCACTGTTAACTAACATGAATGAACAAACAATGAATAGCTATATTTTAATTAAACTAACCCTAACCGTTAACTAACTAGGGTTATTAACTAACCCTAACCCTAACCGTTAACTAATGAACCTTATTGTAAAGTGTTACCAATCAAATATCTCCCTTTAGAGTGGACTTTGAGCTTTGTAACCTAGCAGATCTTTTACTTACTTTATGATCCTTTTTATGCTCAACCAGCAACATTACACACTAACTAAAGTTGAAAAAGTGAAAAAGCATAATAGTGTGTCAATATTGTGTGTCATTACTTGGGTGATCCACAGCTGTCTTTTAGTTTTGTGATAGTTGTTCATGAGTCCCTTGTTTTTCCTGAGCAGTTTAACTGACAGCTGTTCTTCAGAAAAATACTTGAGGTCCTGCAAACTCTTTGGTTTTCCAGCATCTTCTGCACATTTGAGTTCTTCCAGTAAAGACTTTTTTAGATTTTGAGATCCATCTTTTCAAACTAAGAACAACTGAGGGACTCATACACAACTCTTACAAAAAATACAAACACTCACTACTGCTTAAGAAGCCAACACAATGCATTAAGAGATGAAAACTTTTGGAATACAATGATTGGGCTAAATTGTTATATATTTTTGTTTTACTTTTCTGGGAAACATTCTATATTACTATTTATGTAAATCATCCAGGCACATTTAAACAAAATAAGAAAAAATCACACATCTCAAGCCTTTTCAAAAGTTTACATCCCCAGCTCTTAATTGGCTATTTTGTGTTTGTCTTCTTGAGCATCAGTGAATTTTTGCAGCTTTTCTTTAGTGTTTGCAAATAAAACTATATGTATGCAGAAATATTGTACCAGAGTGCAGATGATATATAATGTGATGGTGGATCCATAGACCAGTCACTCTTCACAGACACACAGCTGGGCTCTGGTGAATCTGATGATTCCTGCTGGACTAAACTGTAAGAGAGGACTGTAACATTATTAAACTGTAACAATTGGTTCACTTCTAAAATCACATTAAATTTAAATAAACACATTATATACAACAACCTGTGACAGAAATCCCCTCAATCATTAAACTGACCTCTAGTAAGAACCACTTCAATCTGTAAACACTTATTTAATTATTTATGTAGGGCCCAAACATACAGGGACACAAAAATGTCAGTAAATCAGACAATTATAGCACATTAGCAAAACAACTGAATAAACATACACTTCCACTTTCAAGAGAAATCATTTGAACATTTATTTGTGCGAAGATATGCTTTCCACTCATTTAATATGGGGATAGCATAATATAAATTACAAGAATTTCCAATTTAAGGCAAAAAACATGCTGTACATTACACAAGTTCTGCTATTAGTATATCTGTACCTGTGAACGTTTCTGTGATGGACAGACAGAGACAGAGATGTTTGTCTCTGAATAATAGAATAACAGAAGAGTGAGGGTCATTATAATGGACACCAGTTCACCTGTTGTCCACCATCAGTACTAGCTGTTACCACACATGTACCAAGATTTCACAGTTTTAATTCATGTTTGTTAATTTTAGATTTAAAACACACATACCTATAAACATGAACATTTACTGTACATGTAAATGTACTGTACATCATATAAATATGGAATAATGGCAAGGACCACTTGCTTCTCATTATGACCACATCAACATCTTTTTCAGTAATTTAATGTTCCAGAGTTAATTATTCTGCATATAGCATACAGTTGCAGCAAAATATTATAACATTTTTTTTTTAATTGTTCCTGAAGCACTCAAACAATTTATAATACTATACAAGAGATAGAGATAATACTATACAACTATACAAGTATACTATAATATAAAACCAGCATATCTTTATACCTAACTTCACTGTGGCATTTTACTGGTGTATCAATATTTACTATTTCAAGTATTTAATAAGAATACCTGGTTTCTTCATCACTGGATGTCTCAGTGTCATACATATTGGAGCAGGATAGGTGGATCTTCCTAGCCTGGTTAAAACCAGACCATTCTCAGTAGTAACTGAGTTATGGTCTGGCAAAGCTTCATTAATAACTAATTTCCAAAGGGGCGTCACCAACGGACGTCGCTCAAATGCCTCTGGGCGCAATTGGATAGACCTAAAACTCCTAAAACCAATCAGAGCGATCGTCATTGTAAGCCATATACTGCGTCCCAATTCGCCTAAGTTACACTACGTCATAAAAGTATGTACTCTTTTTGTGAAGAAAATGTATTTACTTTTGAATGTGTAGCAAAAAAGTAGGCAAGCTTTGGGACATACTACTTCGTCATCTTTATCGGACAGATCTGTCGTGTGCATCCTGTCACATAAACTGCCCTGTCAATCATCTTGTCACAGTTAAAATCCTCTATTAAATCTAATTTAATTTCCTACCGTTTCGGAGAGAAATGTAGTAGCACGTTCATCTGCCAGTGGGTCTTTCATGGAGACTGTCCTCATGTGTTTGCAATTTGAATATAATAATGCATTTAAAAGTTGGTGCGCTTCACCAACGGAGTGGATGTCGCTCAAACGCCTCTGGGCGCAATTGGATAGGTTAGACCTAAAACCAATCAGAGCGATCGTCATCTTGTAAAGCCCGCCTCAACGTTTCTGATTGGTGCTGTGATTTCGAGGCCATGGAAATGGGCTTGAATGAGCTCTTTGCCACTACTTGCAGAGCAAATCTAAATTTGCCAGAAGTTTTCTGGGTTTTCCCAGGCTAGGATCTTCCCCCTTCACCAGAACACTGACTCACAAAACTAAATCAACACAGAGTCACAATAATAATAATTAGCGTTATTTTAGACAATTACTGAACAGATCAGACACAGGCACATAGAAATTTTTTAATTGTGTACTATTGATTATTTATTTAATTATTTATTGATTCATTTTAGTTATTGGACTGATGATTGCATACAGTCATGCTGTACTTTACATAAGAGTTCAGTTCTGTATGCTATGAACAAAATCTGTGTATATTAGGCCTATCACATGATGAACAGAAGAGAGTGTTGCTTATTTGTTAATATAAAAAAAAATGCAAACAAGATATGCATACTCTGTTGCTCCCGCAGCTTTTGGTAACTTGTCACGTTGAAGTAATGGGGCTGGTTCAAAGTGTGAACAAACTTATTGTCTGTCATCATTCATGCACAATAAATGCTTACATTTAGCTATAAAAGAAATTAGGCTACAACAAAATTATTTTTAATAACCCACACTACACAAATATGTGATTAAGTACTCTAATTAACAGAATTAACTTTATCAAAGGTTAAATGGACAATGACTAACTTTGACATGATCCGTAACTGGTGATATTGCCATAAATGGGCTTCACAACAAGATAAACGTCTTTCTACGGTGTAGGTTACATAGCCTACTACAAACAAACTTATCGCATGCTGTTGAGCCTATAAAGTGATAATCTTTAATACTCACTTTTTTTGCTATTTTGACAACGTGATGCAGTTCCTTTATGCACAAAATCCCTGACAAAAACGAACTTTCACTTTCGGTGAAAAGTCGGGCAAACCCATTCTGGTTTTATATTAATTCAAAGATTTACAGGTATTTAAGGAAATAAATAAATAAGAATTGTAAAATACATTATTCTAGGTCTAAGTAATCAATTTAAACTACAGTATTTGCAAATATTTTATTTTAAATGTTCACACACTCTTTTTCATTCGTATGTCGAAAATGCAAACGTTTCTTGCCATATCGTTTGAATCATAGGCTGTCGGTTGATGAAGATTTTTATCGTAAAACAGCTATAGCTGTCTTAAATATACTTATCTTTCCACGAACTTGTGACAGTGACAGATAAACAGTAAGCCCCTCCTTTTTTGATTTGATTGGCTATCTCGATAATTTTGACATTTATGGCATTTAGACCACTGAGGCAGAGGAGCCTGTAAATGTAGGCTACTAATTATCCTAAAAAATTACTTTTAAAACTTTTTTTTTTAAACAAACAAACAGCTTTACTCATTCTACACTAAAATGATAACTTCCAAACTCCGCCTATGACCGCAGGATTAAACCATTACATTATGGCGTTATTTTCCTGTCAAATGTAGAGAGCGCATTATTGTAGCGCGAAAGTACATTAATATAATGCGCGAGCGCGAATCTCTCTGCTCGCGCGCGGAATATAAATGCGCGAGCGCGAATCTCTGTGCTCGCGCACGGAATATAATGTGCCGAGTGCGAATCTCTCTGCTTGCGCGCGAGAACTGGGCACGCGCTCTCAGATACACGTTGCTCTTGTAAGAATTTTCCTCTGGGCTCGCTCAGAGAATATGCCTGCACTTAAAACGTGTTCAGTGCAATCGCGAATCTCTCCTCTTTGCTTAAAGTAAGCGTGTGCTTAGACTGTGTCCCGTGCGTTCGCGCATGCCTAAGTTTTTTTTTTTTTTTTTTTTTTTTATTAAATGAAAATAATTACAAACATACAAGGCATTAAACAGTTGAGCATATTCTCATATACTACAGTAAAGATTGAGCAAAATCAACAATAACAATACCATATAAAACATATCTGAGATTATAGCTACAAAACAAAACAAAAGCAGTAAAAAAAATAAAATAAAATAAAAAGAAAATAAATGAACAAAACTTACCGGGGCCATTTCAGATTAACTTAAATGTTTCAAGTAAGGAAAATAATTTAAGGGCTTTCTTTTCCTCCACCAGTTTAAGAGATTTACTTAGAAGATTCAGCTCATTCCTCCAATGAGTCAAAGTAGGTTTGGTTTTATAATACCTGCATTTATGAATGAAAAACTTTCTGAATAATAAAAGAGAATTAAGTACAAAGTCCACATTCTTATTTTCATCAAAAACACCAAAAATAATTGTCTTCACAGATAAAGACAGTACAATTTCCTTGGACATTAGCCAGCTCTGCATTTCTCTCCAAAAAGATTGGACTGGGTCACAGTAAAAAAAAAGGTGTTCTAACGATTCAGTGTTTTCTACACAGAAGACACAATTATTTAGATCGAAATTGAATCTCAATCTCAAGAATTCGTTTGTTGGGTAAATTTCATTTAAGATTTTGAAGTTGACTTCTTTTACTTTAGGTGGGAGTGGAAATGAAATGTAATTTTTTCTTATTTTCTTAATTTTTTCCACTTCAAAGTCCTTAAGTATGTATAATCGTTTTACTGGGTTAGGATAATATTCTTTAATCAGAAGATTCTTAATAACTTTGTTGTTGCATTTAAAACCACAAAAATCCAAACCTTCAATGCAGAGCTGTCTAAGGTCAGGAGAGACGGCAGAGTATCGAGTGTCTTCTCTAACCATTGATCTCAAGGAACTTGGTATGGCTTTTAGAATTCTGTCATAATACTTAACATTACATTGAAGTTGGTATTTTTTACAGAATTCCTCATGTTGTAACATGTTTCCAGTCTCGTCCATAAAATGTGCAACAGCCCAAATGCCCTTGGATCTCCATTCCTCTATATACACAGATTTTCTGCTGAGCCGTATGTACCTGTTATTCCAAACTGGTGTATTATGTGGTGTAAAATTATGGTTATAAATTAATTTCCAATAGAGAAGTACTTGCTGATGGAAAGCAGAGAGTTTGATCGGTAATGAGCTACATTCAAAGTCACAGCGCAGGAGAAAGTCTATCCCACCCATTTCTTTAAAAATCATATTCGGGACAGTAAACCAAAAGGAATTTCTATTTGTCAGATACGACTTTAACCACTTCAGTTTCAGGACACCATTCATAATATCAAAATCAATCGCATTCAACCCCCCGTCCTCATAGTTTTTAACCAAATCAATCTTTCTTATATATTGACATCTATTCCTCCATATGAACTTAAAATTAACAGCGTTTATCTTTTTAATCATTCTTGTTGAGATGGGTAATGAGAAAGCCGGGTAAATAAGTCTAGACAAACTATCCATTTTCGATAATAACACTCTTCCAAAAATTGAGACATCTCTCTGCAGCCACCTGTTAAAAATAGACTTACATTTGTCCACATTGTTGCAAACATTCATATTTTCAGTTGTTGTTTTATCTTTAGAGATAATAATCCCTAAATATTTAACTTCCTTTTTAATCTTTATGTTGTATAAGGAATGCGAATGATAATCATGTAATGCCAGAATTTCACATTTATTCATATTCAGCTGCAAACCAGATGCCTTTGAGAACTGATTAATAAATTGCAATGCTAAGGGAATTTGCTCTTCATTTTTTAGAAATAAAGTTGTCATCTGCTAGCTGACTTATTATAATTTGTCTGTCCATCATATTTAGACCTTCAATATGACTGGTTTTAATTAAAATAGCTAACATTTCAGCGACCATTATGAACAGTAATGGTGAGCTACCACATCCCTGTCGAATTCCCCTCCTAATCTCAAATCTAGAACAGGTGCCATGTCCTAAAGCAACAGAGCTATTAATCCCATTATATAACATTCCAATCATATCTATAAATTTTCTTCCAAAACCGAAATGATCTAAAGTTTTTAAAATAAAAGAGTGTTCAACAGAATCGAATGCTTTATAAAAATCTAGAAATAAAATAAACCCCCTTTCTTGAACCATCTGATTATAATCAAGCAAATCTAATACAAGTCTAATATTATTATGAATAAGCCTTCCTTTCAGAAAGCCAGATTGTGTCTCACTAATTATAGAAGAGATGCCTTCTTTTAGTCTTGCAGCAATCACTCCTGAAAGAATCTTATAATCTGTATTAAGTAAAGTGATTGGTCTAAGGTTGTCTAATATCCTTTTGTCTTTCCCAGATTTAGGAATCAAGGTAATTAATCCTTGTTTCATGGTTGCCAATAATTCTTTTTCCTCTATACATTATTTTATAGCTTTAAAAACTAGATTTCTTACATCCTTCCAGAAGAATTGATAAAAATTAGTTGTAAGTCCATCTGTCCCTGGGGATTTATTTAAGGCCATCTTAGAAATAACTGAATCCAGTTCCTCGATTTTAAAATCCGACTCACATATATCCATAAAGGAGTCGTCAATGCAAGATCTAGAGTTCTTAATCTTATCAATTTTCTATTCCATTAATTATTAGACTTGTAATAGAGTTTTTTAGCTGTCTACTTTTTTCCAAATTGCTGAAGTATGCGGAGTTTTTTTCACCTGCTTCAATCCATTTTGCCCTTGATCTTATGAAGGCGCCCTGAGCTTTTTCAAGATAGAGATCATCTAATTTAACTTGTAACTCCATTAGTTTATTCTTCTCTTGAGAGTTTAATTCTACTTTACTACAGCACATATTTATTTCCCGAAGTAAGTTGCTTTCATATTCCCTTTTTTCCCTGCTGAGTTTTTTGCTAAATTTAATAGTAAATAGTCTTATCTTAACCTTAGTAAATTCCCATCTACCCATATTATTTCTGAACGATTCATTATCTTCATTTTCTTTTATCAATTCTCTAATCTGAACACAATAGTCTTCATGCTTTAGCAATCTGGCATTAAATTTCCAATACCCTTTATTCCTAACTTCTTTCAATGCGGGTCCTAAAACTAAATCTATGAAACAATGATCAGTTAAGGGTGCTTTAGAGATTCTAGAACGTAAAGTATTTCTTAGAATGTCATCACTCCCCAACCAGTAATCGATTCTGGACTTGTTACCCCCATTGGGCTTAAACCATGAGTAACTTTCAACATCTGGGTTGAGACACCTCCAAACATCAGTTAAATTATTATCTGTCGTAAAACTTTTAATAATCTCATTACAATTTGGTTTGCATAGTTTTGGAGGCATCCTGTCCACCCATTCATCCGGAGTCATGTTCCAGTCTCCTCCTACTAAAATATAGCTAGTGGGGTACCGCACTTTAAGCTCTGATATCACATCTGTTATTTTTTCCATGAGTTTCTTGTTTTGTCCGTCATTATTATATCCATAAATGTTTTTTATAATAAGAAAACGACTTTCTACCTTTAATACCACCGTTAGCCAGTGACCATCTCCATCGTTTCTATGCGTTATAATTTCTCCAGGGCATCTATTAAAACAAATTGCCACACCTGCCGAGCGATTGGAGCCATGGTTAAATAAAATCTTGTCTCCCCATTGGTTAGTCCAAAAAGCTACGTCCACATCAGCCAAATGAGTCTCTTGCAAAAATAAACACTGAGATCTTTGCCCTTTACAAAATAAAAAAAGAGCTTTCCTTTTCACAATGTCTTTCAGGCCCCTAACGTTTAATGAACCAAAAGAAATGTCAACATTTTCCATGAACAGTAAACACAAAAAAGAAAAGAAGTAAACGGTAAATGTAACCCTTGTTTACTCCGTCCAAATAGTGATTTAACTTAAACCTTAATAGAGTTATAATGTCCCTTTACAAACGTTTCCATTTTATCACAGTCATATTTAATTTCTTCACCTTTCATCTCCAATCCGACGTCCGTCTACGTATCCATGTGGGCCCCGAAAAAAAGCCAGTTTTCCAGCGCGCCTCGCTTGTTCAATTTGCGGCCACAAGCGTCTTCTCTCCTCCCAATCCTCCCGTGGCAACATTTCCGCAAAGCGGATGCCTTTATCCTTGCAGACCTGCGAGTTCTTGGTCCGACGCCAGATTTCTTCTTTCACCCATCTCTTTGCAAATAGAATGACAACGTGTCTGATCTTGTTATCCATCTTTCTCCCCGTTCTATGAACGACGTCAACTGCATCCTCCACCTTCGACTCAAGATCTGGTGCGATTTTCCGGAGGATTTCGGTGACTTGTTCTCGAATGTTCTCATCTCTTTTTTCTTCCAAACCTTTAATCTGCAGACACCACCTCATCCTGTATCTCTCTTGCTCTCTCACTCTATTTTTAAGATCGTCGTTATCCTTGCAAAGCTGGTCGTTTTGTTTCTTCAAATCTTCAACTTTCTTTTTGCATTCTTTCATTTCCTCCGCGTTGAACTGGACAGCTTTGGCTAAACTAGCAATCATGACGCTACTTTGTTTTGTCTGCTCCTTCAGATCAGCTAGTTGCACATCCACTCGTTTTTCAAGGCCCAGTATTGCCTGTAAAATGGCGTTGTTGGAAACTTCGCTATTCTCACCGTCATCAGCTGGTTTGGGCTTTTTCCCTGCAGGATTTTTAACTGGCGTAGTTGGTAAGGAGTCGACAGTACGGTCCCTCTTGTTTAGCTGAACGGTGTCCATAACACAGTCGTGCTCCGTAACACAAGAGTCATCTTTCCCACCGACTTCCCGCGGAATATTCTTTTCTTTGGAGCCCTTTATGAATTTGGCCGGTTTAATTAGTTTCTGTGCATCCATGACACCTCTTCACAATGGACTTTCAACTACTTCAAACTAACTTTGGGACTAACTTAAACGAGTTCCGAAAAAAGCGACTGCTCAATCCGCCATCTTGCCGGAAGTCTCGCGCATGCCTAAGTAGGCTACTCTTCTCTTCAATTTCTTTCTTTTTTTTTTTTATTAATGCCAAGGTATCAAAAATATAACTTACATAGCAAAAATGTACAAATTACATACAACGGAATAAAGAAAGCAAAGCAGCATATATATATATATATATATATATATATATATATATATATATATATATACATACATTCATATAGCCTGTACATATGCTCATAAAAAAAAAAAAAAAACGGCCCGGCCCGGAAAGCTTTAATGAAATAAATTAAAAAGTTGAAACAAGTTTATTGTCTTAAGAGCTTTAAGATTCTTAGATAACAAAATGCTTTGGATGTATTGTTGGACCTCTCTTCTAAAAACAATGAATAAGGGATTCTGCTGAGTGAATTTACTACGGTGAATGTGAAATTTTGCAAGGAACAATAATAGATTAATAATAAAATACTCATTAAATGTAGCTTTTGAAAAGGTTTAAATCATAAACACAAGTTGTTCTTTTTGTGGGGCCCCTGATGAAACATGCTCTTCATATCTTCTGGGATTGTCCTCACACAGTTATTTTGGGTTGAATTTTCTTCTTCCGGATTTCTCTTTGCTTTTTAAGGATGTACTGTTTGGTTTCTTTAATATACAAAAAGCTAAATTTAATGAGTATTTTATTATTAATCTATTATTGTTCCTTGCAAAATTTCACATTCACCGTAGTAAATTCACTCAGCAGAATCCCTTATTCATTGTTTTTAGAAGAGAGGTCCAACAATACATCCAAAGCATTTCGTTATCTAAGAATCTTAAAGCTCTAAAGACAATAAACTTGTTTCAAACTTTTTTATTTATTTCATTACAGCTTTCTGTTCTGTTTTTTTATTTTTTTTATGAGCATATACAGGCTATATGTATGTATGTATGTATGTATATATATATATAGGCTATAGCATATATATGCTGCTTTGCTTTCTTTATTCCGTTGTATGTAATTTGTACATTTTTGCTATGTAAGTTATATTTTTGATACCTTGGCATTTATTAAAAAAAAAAAAAAATTTGAAGAGAAGAGTAGGCTACTAGGCATGCGCGAACGCACGGGACAAAGTCTAAGCACATACACGCTTACTTTAAGCGAAGACACGTTTTAAGTGCAGGCATATTGTCTGAGCGAGCCCAGAGAAAATTCTTACAAGAGCAACGTGTATCTGAGAGCGCGTGCCCAGTTCTCGCGCGCGATCAGAGAGATTCGCACTCGGCACATTATATTCCGTGCGCGAGCAGAGAGATTAGCGCTCGCGCATTTATATTCCACGCGCGAGCAGAGAGATTCGCGCTCGCGCATTATATTAATGTACTTTCGCGCTACAATAATGCGCTCTCGACATTTGACAGGAAAATAACGCCATATTACAGCTTCAAAGGAGTGCAGTAACAATCCTGACGATCATTCATTTACCGAGAAGGACCAGGCGTGAAGGACCTGGCTCATAGCTGTCAACCCTCCCGTTTTTTCCGGGTTTCTCACGTATTTTAACTCTTTTCCCGCTGTCTTCCCGTTTTAGTATTTTCCCGTAAAATATCCCGTATTTTTAAAAGTCTTAAAAACGGCCAGATTTTCATCCTAGGTCTTAAATTTCATTTAGTCAGGTGACAGGTCTAAAAAAGTGTTTACCCTCGTTCATTTCCAGAAACGCTGGCCGCAGAAAGTTATTACAAAGTAGCAAAAAAGTATGGAGTTGTAGCCTACAAAGCGGAGCGCTAGATCAGGGGTCTCCAACTCGTCGCTCGCGTGCTACCAGTCGCTCGTGGCTTGATATGAGCTAGTTCGCCAGAGGCCGTTCACATATCGCGTCTTTTGCGCGCTCAAGTTTGTTCAAATGTAGGCGCGCGGCAAGCGCGCTCATAATTGAAGCGACGCGCAATTTTTTTTACCAGGCGCAACGAGATGAAAAAAATCAAAACTTTTCAGAATGCCGCAAACGCACCGCAGGTCATGTGACAGGAACCAACCAATCACCCCTTTCCATAACAACATTGAAAGCTCAGTCAACATGAAGGATGGGGGTACACCCAAACACTACTAATAAATATAAGCTAATGTGTAAATGTCAGTAATTTATCTTTTTTGACTTTTTATATAAAAATATTTAAAGGCTGAAATATGAGGTTTATCTTTGTATAAAACCTTTTTTGTCAAAACTTTATTTGAACTTGTACTTGTTAGTAGATAACGTTGCAAGACACTCTTTTAAAATCTGGCCATCATTTTTAATGGTATTTTAATGTTTACGTAAACAAAAAGTGCATATTGATGCTAATCAATTTGTTTTTTGCTGTTTTTCGACATAAAACTTGTTGAATTGACTTCAGTCTGTAGTATTAGTACTTTTTGAACAGGATTCTGTGATAACCGTGGTAATTTTGGTCACTTTAATCATCTTATCATTTCCTCTAGTTATGATCAACTAAAACAACAATCAACAATAATTGTGTTTTTACAGTATAATATGCAAAAGTACAATTTTCTATTAAAAAAATATCTACCTCTCCCTCTGTCTCACACACACACATCAGATAATCCTAGATAGATAGATAGATAGATAGATACATAATGATCCCGAGGTAACTATCTATCTAACTTGGATAATGCGTCGTCACGTGTAGGGTCTTAAATTTGAATCTTTATGGTCTTAAAATGTCTTAAAAAGGTCTTAAATTTGACTTACTGAAACCTGCAGAAACCCTGAATGTTTACTTTGTTAATAAATAAAGCTCTTTAAACATATCCATTGGTCTGTAATATATATTGTGTAGTTATAAACTCTTTAGACTGTTAATGATTAGTGCTTTTTTTAAAAGTTTTTGGGTAAGAATCGTGTAAAAAAAAAAATCCCTTATTTTGGGGATGGATTCCGGGAAATCTCCCTTATTTTCCATGTTCAGTGTTGACAGCTATGACCTGGCTGCAGCCTGCAGATCGGGGCATGGCTGCACCTGTTGCCCCGCCCCATGCCTACTCTGATTGGCTCCCTTGTCTTTCAGGCATACATGAAAGAAAATGTGTTCCTAGTTGATGTGGGAAGGAGTATGCTATTTATAAAACTGGAAAAGCTGTGCCGTTTCACAAAGCCTTACTTATAATGCACAGAAAGGGAAAAAACATTAGCGTGTAACTCGCAATGTCCCTGAAATTATTGTTTTGGTAAGTTACTAACGCACAAACGACCCTAGAACATTTTTTAAAAAAAAGAAGAAAAAAGAAGAAGAAATGGGCTGATTATCCACAGCACCGGATCCGAGGGTCTTCAGGTAGATGAATGAATGCCTGTGAAAGCTTTTTGGATTGAGGCATCCTTCACATTAACCCATCTTTTTCATATTTGTCAGTAACCATGTTTTGTGTGCCTTCATTTAAAGGACAGGGACTTTCAACCTCATTACCTGACTGGTTATCTTTTGGAGAAGTCTTAACATAGTTTCACATACTATCCTGTCAATGGTCAGTCAATGATTTCAATATAATTTTGAAAAATATAAATGTTTGTGTGTTAGTAGATCATTCAGATACTTTTTGTCTGTAAGTGTGACTTCCAGAAATTAATGGAAGTAATTATGAAAGAAGGAATGAAAATCCAGATATTGTCAAAGGATTCACAAACTTATTCTTGCCACCGTATAGGCTTCTGTATACATATTGAAATGGCTCTTTGTTTAGATGCATCAGATCTAAATTTGTCACATTGGCAAGGCCTCATGTTCACAGTGTCTATGCTGTCTTCTGCTGCTCAAACACAAACTCAAAACTGCAGTGATCTTTATGAATATTATACTTCTTTATATATGCTTATAAATTTATAAGTATGAAATAAATGTCTACTAGCATAACTCCCTTCCTATCCTTCACCTCAAGTGAGAATAGTGTTAATTGTTGCACTTTTGTGTTTTGCACAACATTTTAAATGTTTCTTTGATCTGAAATGATCTTTGACATCACCAGTCAGGGTGTCAATTACATTTTAGCTTAAAATTGAATATGGTTAAGCAAGAGGTTGTTGATTTTTTTTTATATAAATATAATCTTATAATTTATGTATTATAATTGTATAATTTTAACAGTGGTGTATTAATTGTTATTTTAAGATCTGTAATTCAAATTTGTCTGAATATGTACATGGGCTCCTCTTAGTCAGTACACTGTAAATACAATACACTATATATATAAAGATTATCAGAGTACATTGCTATGTTTACAATGCTATTTCAGTTTTTCTAGTTCAACCTTTACATTTAATTCAATGTTAATTTCCGTTTCTTTGTAAGTGTTTGAGAAATTAATTTAAGTCTACAAAAACATCCTCCAGCACTATTGTTATGAAGCACAGTCATGTAATACATGTCAACACAGCATATTAAGTTCATATTGAAAAAAAAATGTTAAAACACAATGACATCAGCAGTTTAAATTAACCAATCATTTACATTTTTATATGAGCAGTGTATGGTATATGTGTTGGGGTTGATGTCTGTTTTCAATGAGCTGATCATAATTTAAAGATTTATGTTCATACATATAGAAATAATAACACTGATTTCTTGTAATAATAATGCCAAATTAAACTAGAAGATGGCACAAAATGTGATTTTTCGAGATAACTGAAGGAGAAATAAAATGCAGCTTAGTCGTACAATGTATGCAGTTCACATTTAAAAAAATAATGGCAAAAATTATTTCTCATCTCCATCACTCTAGTTTAATCAACATCACACTAGTACTAGCAGTGACATCTTTGCCATTTCTGAGAAGTTATTGGAGTAAAAAGGAGGTAGCATAATTGTGTGTCAAGTCACATTTATTCTACAGCGCTTTATACATCAGATGCACTGTAATAAACATGAAAACAGAATCAATGATGCAAACTTTTATCAAAAATGAGACAAATTAAGGTCTAAAAAGACAACATTGTCATTATGTGTGTGTGCGAGCAAGTAACATTTCATAGAGTGTAATGTTATAGTATAGAGTATATAGTTACTAATAATTCACATTCAGTTAGGGATGGGCGATATGACCAAAATTAAATTCCTAATTAAAAACATTGTATTTAGTGATAATGATACATACTGTATCTATGTTATTTTTGTTATAAAAAACAAGAACAAAAAAGCAAATTTCAAACAATAGGACAATAGAACAAAGATACAAATTAAATAAACAAATGTTTCAGATACAGTAGGTTTATTTATCATGTAGTAAAAAAGAAATACTACAGAAATTGAATAATCAAATTTAAATATAAACCACAGCATAGTCTTCACCCTATGAATACATTGAATCTAAAGACAAGAGCAAATTCAGTCAAGAGCAGTGAGTGATTTTCTCTTTGTCTTATGTTGTTGGATTAACATTAAAGGATTAGTTCACTCCAGTCACGATAACTACTTTTTGTTGTGCGATATAATGTCCCAGGAATAATTGCGATAAACAATATTATTGCCATTTTAAGACCATTTTATGCCACTGAATATAAATCATAATAAAACAGCATACTAATGCAAGGCCTAAATGACAGCAATCATTCTTTAGATCATGGAAATAAAGTGTCAAAAAAATAAATAACCTAAATAAAAAAAACTTGAATAAATGGTAAATAAAATAAAATAAAAAATTGCACTTGCAAAATCACAAAAGGCACTTATTGAAATGTTCCATTTACAGATTTTTCCCTGGCTTTCTTTTCTCTGTAAAGTAAAGGTGCTTTAAATTGCTGAAAACACAAACCCTGCTTAGCAGTCAGATGTCCGTATGAACAAAGGCACAGATGCCTCAACAGGCCTTATCTGCTGCTAAAACTATTTACGCCGTGACGTTTATATTTGCACCAGAACAGTGGATTGCAGCTTTGAAATCAAGTGCATTTGAACTTGTTCTTTCAAACTGTCTGTAGTTGTCAGGAAAACACTATAATGGCCCAAAGACGCCTTTTTTCACCTGTCGATGACTGCTCTGTGTCTGAATAAAACTATCCATCATGAAGGACTGCCCGAGCCCCGCTTTTGCCTCTGACACGAGAACTGACAAGATGACAGCACGATAGGCAACATGTTGGTGACATTCATTATCATGTAAACATAATGGGCGATATATTGCGTCACCAAAAACGATTGAAGTCATGTACATACTGTATTGTGCGATAAGTCGATATATTGATTATTGCGACAGGCCTACACTCCAGAATTAAAATTTCCTGATAATTTATTCACCCCCATGTCATCCAATATGTCCATGTCTTTCTTTCATCAGTCGAAAATAAATTAAGGTTTTTGAGGAAAACATTCCAGGATTTTTCACCATCGTCTTTAGAATTTCTGCTGCTTTACAAATTGAAAGAGCCTTATCCAGATCCAAATTCTGTTCTCCAAGTAACCACTTCCTCCATACATTATCAGGTATTCCACACACAAATCTATCTTTAATCAGGGAATCTCCAAACTCACGTTTTACTCCCATATCTTAGCTCAGTAAGACACTGATCAATAGTCTACCCACTTTTCTGGGTGCCTCACATAGGTAACATTTCTCTTCGGTATGTTTGACTGCAATCTCAAACAAAGTTATTATATACACTTCATTGCCAACCACATGAAGAAGTAATGATGCTTTGATTTTTTCTGACTTTCGATCTCCATTAATTGCAGATAAATACAGAGGAAATCTTTGTATAAATCGTCTGCAATTTTCAGTAACATTACTGGAGCGTTGAAGCTGCAACCCTACCATTTTCCCTGTGTTTTCTTGTCACACGTGTGCATGCAATCCTCAGACTTTTCTTTTCACTTTTATAGTCTGCATCACCCATGTGTTCCTTTCAAAACTACTTCTGACACCATGTTTTAATTTGAAGAGGAACATTGACATTTATTTACTGCTGCCAAAACAGTGGCGTACTGCCACCATACACACTAGGCCATCTCTGCTTACTCTCTTACTCTCCACACATGCGCCAACATATACTTAACAAGATTGCCACTACTCAGTAAAACAAACCATCATCATTACAGAGTGTATTAGTCCGTTCAAGCGCAATTAGCCATGGAAGAGAACTGAATTCAGGGTCGCATTCTGAGAGAGGCGGCCTTCTGTGCGCGTTCTTCAGGTGTCTGTCAGTCAACGCAAGCACGGCAGGGACTATCAGAAAGTTGCAAATTATTCCTTAAGTGTGTGGGGGCGGAGTCGGTGCGGATGCATTCTCAGAAGGTTGGTGTCAGGCAAATACGAGAATCTCATCGGATACTTGTAAATCCTAAAATAAAACACAGTCACGTGTAAAATCAGAAATTCATTTGAAATACTAAACGTCTCAAATATATATGAACTATTTCAATACAGATTAATTATAAACAAGCCAAATCTTTCTGTTTATCTTATATGCAAAAAGAAACTGTCTGAGCCAAAAATGAGTTATTAGGAATTAGTGATTTCTTGACTGAAATCATGTACAAATTAGGCCAGAATGATACATGCCTATTTTAAATTAGCCTTTCTTTGTAATAACTACCAGTTCTATGAATGTTATAATATACAGTATATATGTATTGTAAGTTAATTTACAATAACAAGAAAAATACTGCAGTTAAGTGTTTCTCAAACTGACAAAAGTTTTAAACAGGCATCTTATTATATCTTTTTGGACACACTATTACAATATGTAGAACATGTTATTCAAAACTGATTTTTAAACAATGTAATCACATCTATACTATATATATTTTTTTATACTATAAATATATTTCATGAGATACTGTGTTAGTCTCTCACTGTCTGTATAATGTGCAAAATTAACAAGTGCATTTGTGCAATCTTTTTCAAGGTCTTTATTAATCTTCCAATACCTAAGATATATGTGATACAGTATTTGAATTGCTACATTGTGTGCAGATAATTAGGAAAAGCAAATTTAAAATGAAATGATAAATTTCATGATAATCATAAATTGATAAAATGATTTTGGTGCATGAAATTATGGCACAGTCACATTAAAATGGGCAGACTAAACTGAAACTGAAGATGAGTTAAAGACTCTTATGTTACAGTACATTTTTCATGAAAATATAGGCATATAACTATTTCAATGTTCAGCTACATGAATTTATTATGAAAACATGCTGAATATTTATTTGAAACTATTAGTACTTACCGCAGTGTCTCTAGTTTATAATGTGGAGAATTCACTAGAGCAGTGAGAAGTTCAGGTCCAGAATCTCCTAGTTTATTCCGAGTCAGATCAAGCTCTCTCAGATGTGAAGGGTTTGATATCAGAGCTGAAGCCAGAGCAGCACAACCTTCAATTGTGACACCACAATAACTCAACCTGTAGAAAACAATGGCACACACTGTTGCAAGATATAAAGTCACAACCTGCATTTGTCAAAATTGTGAGATAAGTCGCAATTACTTTTTATTTTTTTATTCCGTGGTGGAAACAAGCTTCCATAGGCAACCGTAGTTGAGATAAATGTACAATATTTTGGATAATGTATTTTTGTGTGTGTGTGTGTGTGTGTGTGTATATATATACTGTATATATATATATATAATAAACTGTACAGAGGACCCAGAAAACTGAGCGATGCCCATGACCACTGCTGTGTTGGTTAATAACACAATTAAATTAAATTCAATCACGTTGATTCATCTGAGAGATTTGTTTATTTTTGTCCACTGACAGAGTTTTCTCGATGTTTAGGTAATATTTCATTACATTTTTCCATTTATCCAACCCTGGGGTATCTGTGATACATCAAATTTATGAATTTTGTCCCTACTATAATAAATTCTAGTCATTAACTTATATTGAATCAATCTAAGATTTTCATTGGTTGTGGCTTTATATGTTAGATTTAAGCACTCCTTCCATTTTGTTTTGGCATTGAAGTCCTTTATATCTCTGTCCCATCCTTCATATATTTTACTTAGCAAATTACAATTGATTGATTTGAGATAATCATACATAACACTTATACATTTTTTCTTTTTCTTACTTTGTTCCAAAAGGGTCTTTATCTTTTCCGGAACATCGTTCACTATATCACAGTTCTCTTTGACCCAGTTTTTTAACTGCATATATTTAAATATCTCTGAATCTTTTAATTTAAATTTATCTTTCAGTGTATCAAATGAGGATGTATTATTTAAGCTAGTAATATCTGATAATGTTTCGATACCTCCATTCATCCAAGTTTTCCACATTAATTTAGTACCTTGAATTTTAACAGATGGATTGTTCCAAATCTTAATATGTGTTGGAGTACCGATCTCCATCCCTAAAATCTGCTTGTTTTTTTTCCACATATTTAATGTACTATTGACAACAAAGTTATCAGTCTTTACTTTTTTCTTAGAGAACAAGATGGATAATAAACTATTTGGTTGTAGTTGATGATTTTCGATAACCAGCCATGGGTCTTCATTAGTATTATTAATAATACGATCTATATAAAACATCTGGGCTACTATCTGATACAGTTCCATATTAGGGAGGTTTAACCCTCCTTCCCGTTTGGAGCAAAACAATAGAGTTCTTTTTATTCTGGGGGTTTTTCCAGCCCAAATGAAGGATGTAATTATGGAATTTATTTCCTTGAAAAAGGTTTTTGGTGGTGTAAGTGGGATACATTGAAACAAATAAATAAACTTAGAAAGCCACATGATCTTTACCAGATTTATTCTACCAATTAAATTCAACTTGAGATCACTGTAGTTATTAAGACTATGTTTTAGATTATTTTTCAGTGTTAAAAAATTACTCTTATACAATTGTTTTTTATTTGCACTGATATAACAACCTAAATATTTAATTTTACAGCTTTGCACTTTAAATTGTTTAAATGCTTCTGGGTTTATTGGTTTTTGGCCAAAAGTCAAAATTTCAGTTTTGCCACTGTTAATGTTATAACCTGAAACTTTTGAGAATTGACTCATTATATTGATTACACTAGGGATTGAAATGTCCACATCACTTAGATACAACAACAAATCATCCGCAAATAAGCTTAATTTATATTCATTTTTGCCAATAGTAATACCCGTTATGTTATCTGTCTGTCTTTTTTCTATTTTCTCAGCCAAGGGTTCAATAGCCATCGTGAACAGCGCTGGAGATAATGGACAGCCTTGAGCAGTACCACGGCTTAAAGAAAATGCCTCAGAAAGAACGCCATTGGTGTAGACTTGTGCTTTGGGGGCTCTATACACTGTTTCTACCATATTGATAAATTCTACTGGGAATTCAAATGTTTCAAGCACTTTATACAAATATGACCATTCAAGGCGATCAAATGCTTTTTCGGCATCCACCGCCATCAGAGTCAAATCTATATTATGTTTTTTTGCATTTTGTGTTAAGGATATACATGTTCTAACATTAGTTCTAAGATCCCTATTAGGAATAAACCCAGCTTGGTTATGGTGGATAATGCTAGGTAAAATTAGTGCCAACCTATTATTCATTACTTTTGTTATGATTTTCTTGTCACAATTGATTAAACTAATAGGCCTAAAATCAGAAGGCTTATTACATTCACGACCTGGTTTTGGTATCACAGAAATAGTTGAAAGATACATAGTTTCTGGCAGCTTTTGTTGATTAACAAATGAATTCACAACCTCCAGGAACAAAGATCTAATATTTGGCCAAAATGTTGAGTAAAACTCGATAGGGAGGCCATCTATTCCTGGGGCCTTTTTTTCGGGAAATGCCTTAATTGCAGCTTCAATCTCAGAGGTTGTAAAGACTTTCCGTATATCTTCCTTTTGATGATCTGATAAGCGCTGTAATTTAACCGATTTAAGAAAGGAATCTGAGTCATCTTTAACCTCTGCTGTATACAAATGTTCATAAAATTGCTTAAATCTTTTATTGATAATATCATTATTTGTAATAACATCATCTGATTCTTCCTCCTTTAAAGATATAGACTGAGTCTTTGCAATCCTTTTGACCAATGATGCCAGGTGTTTACCCGATTTATTAGCTGAGATATAATTAAGCTTATTCGAATTGTGTCTAAAGTCTTTAACTTTATCCATCAGCATAGTGTCCATTTCTATTTTCTTTTCTTGCAATTTACTTTTTATTGTTTGGTCTCCATTTTTAAGTTGTATTTCCATTAAATTAATGTCCTGTTTTATTTTAGCCATACTCCGCTCAAAACTAGCTTTCCTTTTTGCTGCGAAGGCTATCATTACCCCCCTTATGCTTTAAAGGAGTCCCATATAATACAGATATTTGGCTTATCTTGAGGATGAGGTTGCTGCACATTAGTTAAATTAAAAATATAAATTTGTTCTTTTACATAGGCAACAAATTCCATATCCATTAAATATTTCCTATTCATTCTCCAAATTCTATGCTGTAGGTTGTTTTCCTTCGGAGTCATGGTGCAGACAACTGAAGCATGATCAGATATCATAATATTGTCAATTTCACATGGTATACAATTATTAATTCCCCCTTGAGACACAAAAAGATAATCCAATCTACTATAACTATTCTGAGGACTTGAATAATAAGTGTAATCTTTTGAGTTTGGGTGTAAGGTCCTTCATATATCTTGGAGAGCATTGACAGAAAGAAATTTCTGTAGATGTTTTGGAACATTGGCCTTCCTAGTTTTTGTTGTACTGTCACAAACACTAAAGATGCTATTTAGGTCTCCTCCCATAATTATCAGACCTGTTTGTGAACTATCCAATCTTGTTTGAATATCTTTTAAAAAGGCCATATTTGAAGCCGGAATGCTCAAGAGCGTATGAAATTCCCCAAATAATTCACATTTGATTATAAGGTATCGACCATACGGATCTGAATACTGTGACACTAGTTTAAAGGGTATTCTCTTATTAATCAGTATCCCAACTCCTCTACTTCTGGATGTATATACTGCCTCAAAGGCCTCCCCCACCCATCTTCTTTTCAAGTACTCTATTTGACCGGCTTTAAAATGGAGTTCTTGGAGAAAAACTATGTCAGCGGACATTTTTTCAAAGTGATAAATAACTTTGTGTTTTTTTTAACCCTCCTGTAGTCCATTTACATTCCAAGTCACTACTTTAAATGTGTTTAACATATCTTTTATACTCCTTATATGCATTTTTATTTTATTTTAATTACTAGTTTATGTAATTTTGTATTTATTTTTTATATGTAAATGGAATGATATAGGCCAAACTGCATAGCCCAACCCCATCTGCGAAATAACTTTGTTCAAAAATAGTAGGAAGCACCTAAAGAGTTCAAACAAACATTCATCCATCCATACCAACATGTAACATATAAACACATAACATATACCCCCTCCTTCCCCCCTCCCTTCCTTCCCAGGAAACATGCTTTGTTAGAGCTTAAACTCCCAACTCCATCTGGTGTAGAAACAGTGACTTCCAAGTAGTTCAAATAATACCCCCCCCCCTTAAAATAATAATAATAATAAACAAAAACCAACTATTATTACAGTATTATTACAGAAAAAAGTAAGTAAATAAATAAAAATCTTGCCAAATTTAGACCATTTCCCAAATTATCCACACCATTCTGAAAGTAGTACCGCCCCAAAAAATAAGTACAATCAGAAAGAGAAAAAAAAAAAAAAAAAAAAAAAAAGAAATAGAGAGGAAAAAAAAAATAATAATAATAAAAAAGACAAACAAACAAACATTGAATTAAAAGTAAAAATAAAAATATGACTAATAAAGGAATGCACAACCGAAATAAATATAATTGTACACTCTTAGAAGGAATGTGTAGAAAAATTACACAAATTACGTGTAACACTCTAATTTACACATTTTGTGTCAATATTAACTAAAACTGTGTATAAAAAAATAATCTATTTTACACATATCCATGTGTAGTTTAAAGTTTACACAACTTGGGTATTTACTCAAAGCATTTAACACAATATGAGTAGACTGATGTGCTTACACACTTTAATGTGTTATTTTTTATAACGCGACCGTTATTTAAATTAGCTAGTCGAACTGAACCAACCAATAAGGTGACTTTTGAGTGAACATAATCCAGTTCCAGTCAGTTCAGTAACGTTAGTAGATAAAAGTCTGTTAACGACAGCAACTATTTTGTTTTTACTATATTGTTGAAAATAAAACATGTACAGTATACCTTACCGCGTCAAAACTGTTCGTGAAAACCACCTCTTTACCAGGGAGGAGATGATTCGCGCCGAATCACGCCGGTGATGCTCAAGGTTCTTGAGGTAACTTAAGCTCGCTGTACTTGAATTATATATTTTTCACTCATGTTCATTTACAAAAACAATATTTCCTGCTACTGTTATTTTAATACTGGTTTGAAAGCTAGGCTACGACGAGATTTTGCGGGCAAAAAACTCGACTATTGTCAATAGTGTAACGTTAAAGTTAAGTTAGCTGAAGCACGGCTAAACCAAGCAGCTTTATGTTGATCAATGCTGCGAATTTGCGTGGAAACTCCGATTCAAAATCGGCATAATTTTTAATTCCAGATAATGAAGAGACCTTTATTAATAAATGGATTTTACACGCAAAATTTCGCCAAGCAATGGTAAACGTGACCGCACCTATAGATTGTAACTTAGTGCTACTCGATTTACAATACACAAAATGTTATCTGTAAGGGTGTTTTAAAAATCGTCTACTCTTTATTAATTTGATTAACGTTACGTATAAAATGTAGTCGTAGTAGTGGATTTGAAAGTTTGCTGAAATGATTAGCAATATGTCATAAGTGCTCTTAAGCCAGTGATGTGCAGGCTAGGTAACTGTTAGCATACAATACATGTGCTAACTTTATATCAAATAAGTGACCTTTGCATTATGTCTAATATTTATTACACAGCAAATGGACCAATCAGAGGATGGACCATTTTCCACCGACCACCGTGTTCAGTCTCACCAGATTTAATTTATTCAGGTAAGCATTGCAGTAAAACTCACTAAATCATTAATTCATATCAAATCAAGCATTCTAAACAACTTAAGTTTTTATTTTTGCATTCTTTTGATCTATTAGGCCAAGGAGTCCGACCTGACCAGGAAGGTGCCTAATAAGCATAGCCTATCAGCGCACAGGTAGGTTAACTACTGAGGGAAAGAAAAAGATCATCACATGGGGATTTCTTGCATCATGTATCTTACTGTGTATTTGTCTCAAACAGCTGTCCCTTCACTGCAAACAAGTTGAAATTGGCTAGCCTAAATCCCTGATTGCAGTTAAGCCTACGAATCTCAGCATTTTTGGAGAGAATTAAGGAAATGTAAGTATTAAAATTTAATCTGGCATAATTTAGTTTACAGTTCAACTGAAATGTTTGAATGTGCTGACAAAAGGGTGTTACTTACAAATATATATATTCTGAATTATAGTATGATGGAGATTAAAAACAATTTGATGCTTGTGTAATTTTCTCCTCTCTCTCTCTCTCCCTATTATATTTTTATATAGTGTTGGAACTGCGATCTTCTCTCAAGAAGAACTGAGCACATTTGTGTTGGTGGACACGTTTGCATCCAGGAAACAGGGGACTGATGCATATGTCACACTTTTCTGGAAACACTTCAGGAGTTTCAATGTCGTGATCTGATTGGTTGAATTCTACAGGATGTCCGGGAGATGTGAGTGTCGTGTTCTTTATCAGTTCGCCTGGAAACAAATGCCGTGACACCAAAACCCCTTGTGGAAGAAGAATGCTATTGTGTGCTTACAACTGTGACAATGAGCGCTTACCAGGATCAACTAAACTCTGGATTTTCAAAAGTATTTGAAGGTCGCGGCTCCATTGTTCCCGTAAACTTGCTTAACGTTCTTGAATGAATAATTTATTAGATGCAGCCAGTCTGTTATTGTAGGGACATCAACATCATATATTATCACGCCCCTAAACATGACGCAGAACAAAACAAACTGATTGGTTGCGTTACATGTCAGTCAAACGTCCTCTTGGGTGGTCCTTGGTCAAGAAAAGCTGCAATAGAGTCTAGGGATAGGTCTGGCTAAACAAGACTAAGTTCTGAACAGGATAAGTTAATTTAGGTTTAGGTTCATTTATGTATTTTTCCCAAAGGTGAACAAAATGCTTATTCCCAAAGATTGGCTTATTAAAGACTGATTTTATGATCACTTTTACTTCAATGCTGTGAAAAAGATGGAGGAGTACAGACATTGATAATAATAATGAGAACTGTTTCTTGAGCATCAAATCATCGTATAAGAATGATTTCTGAAGGATCATGTGACACTGAAAACTTGGAGTAATGATGCTGAAAATTCAGCTTTGATCACATGAATAAAATAATATTTTTTAAATATATTCAAATAGAAAACAGTTGTTTTACATTGTAGTAATATTTCACAATATTTACTGTTTTTACTGTACTTTTGTATCAAATAAAATATTTGGTGAGCATAAGAGATTTCTTTCAAAAACATTCAAATGCTTAATATTTTCTAAACTTGGCCACCAATGTACATCAAGCCAAACATGTTTTGGAAATAAGTGAAATTATTTTGAAGGTGGGGAAGTGTGTCATGTTACCTAATGAGATTGAGAAAATAACTGTTTTATCCTATGTTGGACATTTCCTTTTTGACTGCTTTAAATTGTATTGTTCTATTCTGGATTGAATTTAATTGTTGATATGTCAGTCATTATAATAAATAAGATAATCAACCACAGACTTTATTTTGTCAAATGCTTATTTTGTTTAGGATTTAGGATTTTAGATACCTTTCTTAATACAGTGTGTGTAGCCAAGGATAGCACATAATGTGGTAATGTTACACATGTTTACACATCTTTTACACATATTTTACACATCTTTATGTTAACCTTTCTGACACATTTAGTGTGTTAAACTCATTAACACAGTGAATGAGTTGAAATTAACACAAATCTAGTAGTCCTGGAGCTCACCCACAGATGTGTTAAAATTTAACACAGGTTGTGTCATTTTTGACACATTCTTTCTAAGAGTGTAGCAATCTGCTTTACATAAACCTTTGCCAAAATCCCATGTTGACAAAAAAAATAAAATAAAAAAATAAAATAGAAAGGGAATAATTAAACAACCACTTTCCCATCCAACTGTACAATTAGGACATATTCTTTATATTCAGATTTAATATCTTTACGTCCAGTCTCATTTCTTCAACGGAGATTCAAGAGTAAATGCTCTTACCAGGTTCTGCAAGATCAAGTCATTTTATACCTAGATACTTCTTTTTTAGTTCCAATCTAGCTTTCTCCGGTGAGGTAAAAGTATTTATGAGGTCTCCATCCTCCACATACAACGTCCGTGGGAATTTTAGAAAAGTCTTAATGTCGATCTGATGTAGCTGTTCTCTCAGAGGCCAGAACGCCTTCCTTTTCTCCCGCACCGCCGCAGACATGTCAGGCACCACTTTGAAGTTGCAACCCTCTATTTGTCTACGGGTTCCTTTCCAAATATACAACTTCTTCTGATAGTGGTGCAGCTTGAAAATGATAGCACGCGGATACCCGGTATCATCTCTCTTGGCCCCAACGCGGTGTGCCCTTTCAAAGTCCTCTTCTTTAAGCTCCAGCTTCCACTTTTCCGTGAAAGTTTTAACCAAGAAAGCAGACAAGGGCAGATCCTTTTCACTACCTTCCAAAACATTCAGCAAGCGCAGATTGTTCTGGCGATGCCTATTTTCCAGTTGGTCAATACGATCCAAAGCATCTTGTAGCTTCTTTTCGAGCGCACCTGTGCGGCTCACCTGCGCCTCCACCAAAACACCTTAATCATGCACGTCAGCCATCGCGCTCTCAAATCGGTTTTCCAAAGCCTCAATCCTCTTCACCGCGGAGTCAAGCAGTGTGTTAGTAGAGGTATTGACTTGCAGTAGCTTGTTGAGTTTGGACTCGAGACCATCAAACCTGGCGTTGTAGTCGAGGCCAGTTGCTTCCACTGCTGCTCCCGCGCCTGCCATTCTCTGTCGTTGTTGCCTCGTGTGCGGTCTCCCTTTCGACATAGAGTCGCTTTCCTTCTTTTTTTCAGTTCTTTTTTCCCCTCCAGTCAATCGTCTGGGTTTGCTTGTTATTAGACGTACTTTTTAATAGTTGGGGGACTTTAAAAAATATGCATTTTAAGCCAAAGTTTCACACGCCGTGAGGAGCTCTAGCCCTTACGACCTTTCACGCCGCGCATGCTCCTGATTGAATGAGTGCTCTAAACAAAAACAGTTTAACTCAGTGTGGAAACCAATATTTGATGCCCTGTAATTAGCCCAACGCTAATTCTGCTTAACTCATTCTGTATTTTATTTTATTTGTTTGTAAATGTAAGTTTTTTTTGTTTGTTTTTTCTCTCAACAGTTCACTCAAGGAGCACCACCAGTGTAATTTGTGTGTGTGTGTGTGTGTGTGTGTGTGTGATTGAGACATCATTATTATTATTGTTATTACTTTGGTTTGTTAGCTTGTTTTGTTTTTGTTTGTTCTAATTTTTTTTTTTTTTTTTTTTTTTTTGTTAGTGTGACTTGTTCTGTGTGTTGTAATTTGTCCGGAATGTGTCTAAATAGTTTTATTTATCTTGTTTTCTTGTCTATTGTCCATTGTCTTGTGTGTTAAAAAAAAAAAAAAAAAAAAAAAAAAAGAGGGCTCTATGTATAAAGTGAAGGGGAATGTGCATTGTGAATTATTATTAGGGCCCAAGCCCTGAAAGGGCGAAGGCCCTATTGTTTCCGTAAGGATTATTAGGGCCCAAGCCCTGAAAGGGCGGAGGCCCTATTGTTTTCGTAAGGATTATTTTTTTTTTTTTCTTCATTATTTTTTTTTTTGCCTTTTTGCCACTTTTGGGGCCCTTAACATGCTCAAAAACTCTTGAAATTTTGCACACACGTCAGAACCCGCGGCCATCAGGGCCGGGCTGAAGCTGGTACCGGGGCGTGGCAGGGGGGCTCGACAGCGCCCCCTGGAATGGGGTCCGAAAACTTGGTCCATAAATCAAACACGCTTGCATGTAATAATATGAAACTCAGTACACATATAGATCTCATCGGGCCGAACAACTTTCGTGCTCTAAGTTTTACAAAAGCCCAACAGGAAGTCGGTTATTATACGTTGTTTGGAAAACGCATACAATGGAATGTGAAATACTCCTCCTAGGGATTTCATCCGATCGCCACCAAACTCGGTGAGAATAAAGTCAAGACATTGAGGATGAATTCTTGCGAACGGATTTTTGATATCTCAAACGGTTTGGCCGTGGCGAGGAAACAAATTTATGGCGAATAATGGGACACAGGAAGTGTGTTATAACTTCTGCATACATTAACTGATCTTGATGAAACTTCAGCAGTGTGTTTGTTGTAAGAGGCCGATCACATGGATGTGACTATTGTGAGTCAAAGTTATAGCGCCACCAACTTGCAGCAGGAAGTGTGTCACTTTCAAAATTCTTTGAATTCACCCTCTTAATTTTACCCGATTTGCTTCAAACTTTATGTGTATAATGTAGACACACGGCAGATGTAGACCTGTGAAAGAATTATTGATATCTTAGATACTGTTGCCGTGGCAACGCATCAAACTTTAATATTCTTTTCGGATGCGTTTGAGACTCTTAGCATGCTTGAAATTGGATGAAACTCGACAGATACATCACATTTATTAGCCAGTAGACATGTGAAAAGTTTCAGAAACGGGCGTGGCAGGGGGGCTCAACAGCGCCCCCTTGA
This sequence comes from Leucaspius delineatus, assembly GCA_023718395.1. Classification (NCBI taxonomy): domain Eukaryota; kingdom Metazoa; phylum Chordata; class Actinopteri; order Cypriniformes; family Leuciscidae; genus Leucaspius; species Leucaspius delineatus. The sequence goes on along the minus strand of CM043362.1, from coordinate 9,680,379 downwards.
ACGGGGTCTGAAAACTTGGTCCATATATCAAACACGCTTGCATGAATTAATATGAAACTCGGTACACATATAGATCTCATCGGGCCGAACAACTTTCCCTCTGTCAAGTTTCACGCCAGCCCAACAGGAAGTCGGCTATTATGGGTTGTTTGGAAAACGCTTGCTGTGGAATGTGAACTACTCCTCCTAGAAAATTCATCCCATCCCCACCAAACTCGGTGTGCATGAAGTCAAGACATTGAGGATGCTAAATTGCGGACGGATTTTTGATATCTCAAACGGTTTGGCCGTGGCAAGGAAACGAATTTATGGCGAATAAGGGACACAGGAAGTGTGTTATAACTTCAGCATACATTATCTGATCTTGATGAAACTTCAGCAGTGTGTTCGTTGTAAGAGGCCGAACACAAGGATGTGACTATTGTGAGTCAAAGTTATAGCGCCACCAACTGGCAGCAGGAAGTGTGTCACTTTCAAAATGCTTTGAAATCACCCTCTTATTTTTACCCGATTTGCTTCAAACTTTATGTGTATAATGTAAACACACGGCAGATGTAGACCTGTGAAAGGATTTTTGATATCTTTAATACTGTTGTCGTGGCAACGCATCAAACTTTAATATTGTTTTTTGATGCTTTTGAGACTCTTAACATACTTGAAATTGAATGAAACTCGACAGACACATCACACTTATTAGCCCGTAGACTTGTGCAAAGTTTCAGAAACGGGCGTGGTGAGGGGCTCAGTAGCGCCACCTTTAGTCATAAATGGGGGGGGGTTAGTTTTATCAACAGCAACAAAACTTGGTATGTGTATTGTTCTCATCAAGACGGACAACTTTCTAATTTACATTAACGATCTCTGACCAACAGGAAAAGAGATATTTTGGTTTGAATGTGGATTTTCTGAAGAATTTTCTCTCCCTCTCTCTGTGTCTCTGTGTGTGTGAGGGGAGGGGGGGATTTGACTATTGCTTTTATATTGTTAATCAAGGTTTCAGGGGCTTTTGGGGTCCTTAACGTGCTCAAAAACTCTTGAAACTTTACACACAGGTCAGAACCCACGGCCATCAGTGCCGGGCTGAAGCTGGTACCCGGGCGTGGCAGGGGGCTCAACAGCGCCCCCTTGAACACGGTCTGAAAACTTGGTCCATATGTCAAACACACTTGCATGAATTAATATGAAACTCGGTACACATATAGATCTCATCGGGCCGAACAACTTCCGCAGTCTAAGTTATTAGCTCCGCCCAACAGGAAGTCAGCTATTATGGGTTGTTTGGAAAACGCTTGCTGTGGAATGTGAACTACTCCTCCTAGAGAATTCATCCAATCGCCACCAAACTCGGTGTGCATGAAGTCAAGACATTGAGGATGCTAAATTGCGGACGGATTTTTGATATCTCGAACGGTTTGGCCGTGGCGAGGAAACAAATTTATGGCGAGAAAAGAGAAACACGAAGTGTTATAACTTCTGCATACATTAACTGATCTTGATGAAACTTCAGCAGTGTGTTCATGGTAAGAGGCCGGTCAGATGGATGTAACTATTGTGAGTCAAAGTTATAGCGCCACCAACTGGTAGCAGGAAGTGTGTCACTTTCAAAATGCTTTTATCAAAAGTGGGGGGGTTACTTTTACCCACAGTTACAAAAATCAGTACGCATATTGGTCTCATCGAGCCGGACAACTTTCTAATTTACAGTCATTAGCTCCGAGCAACAGGAAGTCAGATATTTTGGTTTGAATGTGGATTTTTTGGATATGTCAGACTCTGAGTTTTTAGTTACTCCTCCTAAGTGGTTTATTTTATTCACACCAAACTTTTTCAACATGATAAAAAATACATTCAAGATTATATATATATATATATATATATATATATAAATATAGCTGCGAGCAGCGATGAAGGGCCAAAGCCGGCGGCACCGCCACCCCGGTGCCTTTAGGTAACTAAAGGCATCGGGGTTGCGGTGCCACCGGCTTGGGCCCGTAATCGCTGCTCGCAGCTATATTTATATATATATATATATTTTTTTTTTTCTTCATTATTTTTTTTTTTGCCTTTTTGCCACTTTTGGGGCCCTTAACATGCTCAAAAACTCTTGAAATTTTGCACACACGTCAGAACCTGCGGCCATCAGGGCCGGGCTGAAGCTGGTACTGGGGCGTGGCAGGGGGGCTCGACAGCGCCCCCTGGAATGGGGTCCGAAAACTTGGTCCATAAATCAAACACGCTTGCATGTAATTATATGAAACTCAGTACACATATAGATCTCATCGGGCCGAACAACTTTCGTGCTCTAAGTTTTACAAAAGCCCAACAGGAAGTCGGTTATTATACGTTGTTTGGAAAACGCATACAATGGAATGTGAAATACTCCTCCTAGGGATTTCATCCGATCGCCACCAAACTCGGTGAGAATAAAGTCAAGACATTGAGGATGAATTCTTGCGAACGGATTTTTGATATCTCGAACGGTTTGGCCGTGGCGAGGAAACAAATTTATGGCGAATAATGGGACACAGGAAGTGTGTTATAACTTCTGCATACATTAACTGATCTTGATGAAACTTCAGCAGTGTGTTCGTTGTAAGAGGCCGATCACATGGATGTGACTATTGTGAGTCAAAGTTATAGCGCCACCAACTGGCAGCAGGAAGTGTGTCACTTTCAAAATGCTTTGAAGTCACCCTCTTAATTTTACCCGATTTGCTTCAAACTTTCTGTGTATAATGTAAACACAGGGCAGATGTAGACCTGTGAAAGGATTATTGATATCTTAGATACTGTTGCCGTGGCAACGCATCAAGTTTTAATATTCTTTTCGGATGCGTTTGAGACTCTTAACATGCTTGAAATTGGATGAAACTCGACAGACACATAACACTTATTAGCCAGTAGACATGTGAAAAGTTTCAGAAACGGGCGTGGCAGGGGGGCTCAACAGCGCCCTCTTGAACAGGGTCTGAAAACTTGGTCCATATATCAAATACGCTTGCATGAATTAATATGAAACTCGGTACACATATAGATCTCGTCGGGCCGAACAACTTTCCCTCTGTCAAGTTTCACGCCAGCCCAACAGGAAGTCAGCTATTATGGGTTGTTTGGAAAACGCTTGCTGTGGAATGTGATGTACTCCTCCTAGAGAATTCATTCAATCACCTCCAAACTCAGTCAGCATGAAGTAAAGACATTGAGGATGCTAAATTGCGGACGGATTTTTGATATCTTGAACGGTTTGGCCGTGGTGAGGAAACGAATTTATGGCGAGAAAAGAGAGACACGAAGTGTTATAACTTCTGCATACATCAACTGATCTTGATGAAACTTCAGCAGTGTGTTCGTGGTAAGAGGCCGATCAGATGGATGTGACTATTGTGAGTCAAAGTTATAGCGCCACCAACTGGCAGCAGGAAGTGTGTCACTTTCAACATACTTTTGACAAAAGTGGGGGGGTTAGTTTTAAATACAGTAAAAAAAAAAATGTTTTTATATTGTTCTCATCAAGCCGGACAACTTTCTAATTTACATTCATTAGCTCAGAGCAAAAGGAAGTCAGATATTTTGGTCTGAATGTGGATTTTTTTGCAAAATCAGCCTATGAATTTTTAGCCACTCCTCTTAAACTATTTATTTTATTCCCACCAAACTTTTTCAACATGATGAAAATACATTAAATATGCTAAATTGTGAACGGATAATAAATATCTCAAACGGTTTTGCTATGGCGAGGGATTAAAGTAATGTCCAAAAAGAAAAAACTAAAAGCCTCAAATTTTCTACAAATGTAATTATATACCATTTATTTCTATATAAAAGTATACAAACATCACAACTAAACATTTTATTATTTTTTTTTCAATTTAAGAATGAATTTTAAGTTTAAAAACTGCCAGAATGGTTGTTTAGTCTAAACAATACATAAATAAAGTCAAACATAGTGCTATACTGCCCTCTTGTGTTCAAAATCAGGTAGGCCTATTATATCTATATAAAAATATACTAGGTATGTGACGGTGAGAATATTTTACCACCGGTTAACTGACGTGTGACACCGCTGGGGGCTTTTTAATCGCTAACTTAAAAACGAAAGTAAAATATGTTCGTCCGCACTGACATTTATATTGGTTGAGCGAGCGTTTCAAATGAATTCCTATGGAAGTAGGAATTAACTGAAAAACGTTCACTCTGTTCTGCTCGTTCCTCGCCGTGGACGCGCACCATTATGAATGCCCGTGCAGCCATGAGCATTTTAGTTTCATTTTAAAATTAGCGCCTTTCGGGGGGTGGATTGCTTGAAATTATTTTACAAAAGCACCATTTTGTGTTTTATTGCAACTGTACACAAATATAAGTTAACACTTTGCAGTTTGAATGTCGTCCTGTATAATGACGGAGTATGTTTTTATGTGTCTACTGTTCAATCGCGCCCACGCCACACACACACACACACACACACACACACGGTTTACTATCTTTGTGGGTACTCTCCATGGACTTAATGGTTTTTATACTGAACAAACTGTATATTCTATCTCCTCACACTAACCCTACCCCTAAACCTACCTATCCCATAAAACTTTCTGCATTTTTACATTTCCAAAAAAACTCATTCTGTATGATTTATAATCTTGTTTACCCATGGGGACTTCTATTTAGGTCCCCACTGTGACACGAGTCCCCATGAGTCTGTGTGCATTCAGGTTAAAGTCCCCACCGGGATAGAAAAACATGAACACACACACACACACACACTCCAGCATTACAATCTTGACATCACAGCCTGTTCATTATAGCCTTAATAAAATATAATAATAAAATAGTCAACCTAACATATAAAAATTACACTGCTCTAAATAGTCAGTAGTACAATTCGTACATTCACAGTAAGCACCGCTCGCTCCACTGTGATGTTTCCAAGCAAATTTTTGCGCATGTGAAGAGGATGATTTTTTCCATCAATATTGGAACACGAGTGAAGAACAAAGCCTATAATAAAGAATAGTTTAGCATCCAAATACATCGCAAATGTTGAAACATTTTGATTCTGATGAGAGGGTTACGTGAGCCCAACACTTCTTACTTTCATTTTTACTTTTACATTAAATTTAAAGGATTTGTTGTGGAATATTTTGAGTGTATCATAAAATCTGAATAATAAAAAAAAAAAAAATAATAATAATAATAAAAAAAAATGAATGAATGAATGAATAAATAAATATATATATGTATGTATATATATATATATATATATATATATATATATATATATATATATATATATATATATATATATATGTATGTATGTATATATGTATATATATATATATATATATATATATATATATATATATATATATATGTATGTATGTGTATATATATATATATATATATATATATATATATATATATATATATATATATATATATATATATATATATATATATATAGCTGCGAGCAGCGATGAAGGGCCAAAGCCGGCGGCACCGCCACCCTAAAGGCACCGGGGTTGCGGTGCCACCGGCTTGGGCCCGTAATCGCTGCTCGCAGCTATATTTATTTTTTTATTATTATCTTTTTTTTTTTTTTTCCCTATTGCACAGAGGATATTGTTTAGTACTGGTTAATACTCGGATGGGCTTGGATGAAAAACCAGGTTGACCAGGTTGTTTGTTGCCCTGTCTCTCTGTCTTTCTTTGTACTTGCATAATAAAAACAATTCTGAAAAAAAAAAAAAAAAAAAGATTCATCTGAGAGATTATCTTACCCCAGCATCTCCAATTTACAGTTAGGATTCTTGAGTTCAGCAAATAGAATCTTAACTCCTAAATCTTTTAGATTATTCTGTGACAGATCCAGTTGTCTCAGGTGTGAGGGGTTTGATCTCAGAACTGAAGCCAGAGCTGCACAACCTTCATCTGTCACGCCACAATCCTTTAACCTGTGGAGAACAATGACACACTCTTCACTCTCTCAGATCACAACACACAGGTCCATCCATCCATCTATTCTTCAAACCGCTTGTCCTATATAGGGTTGTGGTGATGCTGTAGCCGATGACCATCACATAAGACAAAAGTCACTTACTACATATATGTGCTTTTCCAAATCTTTCGATCAGATGGTTTATTTGTTTTAAAACCGCATGTAACCAAAAAAGCGTCATACATGTTGAGGATAAGTAAATGATAGAATTTAAAGATTTGAGTGAATCTCAATCTGAAAAAGGAAAAAAGGAAAACTAGGCTTGCTGCTGTCAGTGTTACACAGTGTTAGGCCATACACTGATTACATTACTTGCCCACCGCGGCACCACCTCCCACTGCCGTTTTGCTTTTTTATTAAAAATAAAAACCATTTAATTCAGTTGGACAACAGTCGCCTCAATTATAATCTTTAAAATTAATATAATATAATCAATTAAAATTGCTTTGCTCCATATATCACGAGCTGCAGAGTCGAAACAGCGCAGCAGGAGTCAGATGTTGTTCTGTCATAGGTCTTTCATGTGGTGAATGCGACTCATGTTTTTACAAAATAATGCATTTAATATTTAATGTAAAATTAAATGTACTGTTTTGCTATTGTGCTACTTGTATGAAAGTTCACAATGCTGTTGCAGATAAAATGTAACATGGATAACTGTAGTAAGGTTAGATATTGTGGGAAGAAGGAGGCGGGAACCGGCGAACATTTAACAACCTTAATAATAAAATAAACAAACAACAAAATGAAAGTAAAGACGGCAGCCCCTAATGGACAACTGCCGCCACATATAAACAAAACATCAAATAAAACAGCCCAGGCATGTCCTCTTTCGTCTTTCACGATCTTCTCTCCTCCTTTATGCTTCCGCTCCTCCGTGAGAGATACGAGACCGGTGCGTCGCGCAGGTGTCGCTCACCATCAATCACACCACCGGCCTCGCACTGCTTACCAAAATAACATTTAATATTTTTCTTCAGGTTATATATTGATTATTAAAGATTCAATCCTCTTTCTGTTCCTTGTCACTCTCTAGTTAATGAGCTCATCAGTGTATTTGTCTTACTTTACAACTTTTTTTTTTACAGCATTCAAGCATTAAAGGGGAACTTGGCAACTATTTAAACTTAATAAATCCGTTTAGAAATCATTTGGATGGTTAAATAACCTGTTCTGGTGCGAATGGTGACTTTCCCCGCACCCCCCAGCGTTCCCCGGCACAAAACCAACCTTGCAACATGGGGACTAACGTCCCAGTAAGTTGGAAATAGGAAGTCTCGTGAGAAACGAGAACGAGCGATAAACACAAACTGCTTTATGGCAATTCAACATAAACACACATGCCACATGATACTGTGTATGATGTATTACCCACCTCGGTAGACTGAGCTCCACACGATAAAGTTGGCCAGCTCCAATAATAACAAATGCACATGAGCAGCGGTAGAAAGGGGGAGGAGGGTGCCGCAAGTGAGCTTTTTTTACTACAGTGATGTGAAATATGCGGCCCACAGCTGTAGGGGGAGCTCGTTGAGAAAACACGCAACAACAAAAGGGAAAATCAGCACCATGTTCCCCTTTAAAATTAAGAGACATACTTTTTATCTGCCTTACACACGTCGAAGGGACGAAGAATTATCTGCCTTACACACGTCTACCATGTTTGTAGTTCTTTTTATTAATGATTGTAGTTCTGAACTAAATTCTCCTCCAAAACCTAAATAGGTTGTAGGCAATATTAGTCATAAGAGTAAGCATGGTCTGCACTTTGTAAATATACTGGAAATAGTAGACCATCCAGGTATTTTTGGGATACATACTTCGATTTGGGACACACTAATTCTAATCATGGATAGTATTTGGGGTGGATAGTATGCAAATTGGGACACAGGATTAGAATTCTCACACACACTTTTCAGATTATTCCTATGTAACATAATAATAGGTTAAATCAGGTTTGTTGTCAGATCAAAAGTGAGTTCCACAGAAAGATGACAAGTTTGCAGAACTCATTTTCTATTTTTTGTTGATTATCCAACATAATTTGCACCACTAAAAGAGACTTTGTCATAGCTGATAGCCTAGTGTGCAGCGTTCTGACACAGTGACCCAAGATTGTATCCCAGGAAGCTCCTGGTGCTTTCAAATCCCAAAACCCTCCTACATGGCTTCCTTTATCTTAAGAGAGAGAGACTTTGTCTGAGTACCAGACCATGTGTGATTCTCACCTGAGTATCTCCAATTTGCAGTGATCCTTCAGTACAACAGAGAGAAGCTTCACACCTGTGTCTCCTAGTTTATTCCAAGACAGATTCATTTCTCTCAGGTGTGAGGGATTTGATCTCAGAGCTGAAGCCAGAGCAGCAAAACCTTCATCTGTGATACCACACCTGCTCAACCTGTAGAGAACAATGACGCACTCTTCACTCTCTCAGATCAGAACACAAAGATCAGACAACTTAGTGGCAATAAAACAGAAGTAGTGACAGATATTTTCTTCCATATTGTGATGTACATCAGGGTGAAACAAATTATCAAAAAAAAAAAAATAAAGTACAGGCGGGCTTTTGGTTTTATAAATCGGTTGTTGACTGGATTTTGAGATATGGGCATTGCACGTGAGGTTGCAGGGGCAGAGTTTAAGCAGACTAAATGATTGGAGAAGCCTTGCATATAGTAAAAGTAATTTTTTTACTGGAAGGTCCGATTATGGCATTTTGATTAAACATTGCAAGGTCAAATTAAAAAAAAAAAAATTTAACATATGCACAGATGATTTGTTCACAATAAGATCTGTAACACACATTTAGAAATTAGATAAATTAGATAGGTAAATTTTCATTTCATGATGGTTTAAATTTTCAGTGACTGCAGTATCATCATACTGAGGAGAAGCTTGGTGTTTAATCATATTCAAATCAATCACCAGGGGCATCATGTATTGTTTTCACGCAAAATGGCCACACAAAAAAAGTAAAAAAAAGAGATTTATCCTGGCCACATCTGTATTTATGTGCTTTTAATCACAATGAAGATTGGTTTGCTAATGATCATATTTAAATCTTCTTGAGTTAAGAGAGCTTTCTTACTCCAATAAATATCAATCTGATTAGGGGGAGATGGATTGACAAGATGATATCATGATGACCTGTTTAGAAAGTTTATATAACAGAAAGCAAGACATACACTCTAAACCTCATAATTATTGGTCAACTATTACAGAAAAAAAATGTGCTGTCAGCAAAAAATGTGTGAAAATTGTACTTTTAGTTTGTCAGTGGTGCAGTACTCTCAAAAGGTAGATAAGGTACAAAGGTAGTGTAAGGCCCCTTTTTAAGGCCCCTGGTATTAAGATGCATTTTGGTTGATTGGATCACAAGAAGACGAGGAAGACACATTCCCGTTTACACCTGGTGTATTAATCAGTCTCCTTTGTCCACTTTCAACCACTTCTGGCCTGATTTCTTCGAGGGGAGGGTCTATGGGCGGGTAAATTTATGTTTTATTCAGATATTTTTTCTAATGGATGAAAAAAGCTCATGCAATTTACATATGAACGTGACCAGAGACGACAGAAAAACATATGGAGCAGAAGCTTTATTTTCTGCTCTGAAAGAAGGAAGACTGTGTTAGTGTGTGTTAGAAATCAGGAATGACGAGAGAACATTATGCTTGAGTTTTTCACCTTCAAACCAAACTTGGGTCTTCAGCCGACTAAGTTATATCCTGTCTGGCTAGCGCACGTCCCATAATGTTAAATCAGTAGGCGCATTAGATCAGTAGGCGGAGAACATATGGTCTTTTGTGGCTGTTTGAACACATTCGACCACATGAGAGTTTACACTACGAAAGCAATCCGGTCAAATGTGGAATTACCTCTGGAAGTGGTGGAAAGTGGACAAGCTCAAAACATTTTAGACCCCATTTACACCTGTACTTAGTGCCGTCCATTTATGATCCGATCAACCAAACCGCATCTTAATACCAGGTGTAAACAGCAGGCCTAAGAGCAGCCCAAAAGCATTTGAATATTATATTTTGTAATACTGATACTTTATGGGCCCTATCTTGCACCCAGCGCAACTGACTTTGTATGTACCGACGCATGTATCATTCCTATTTTGCACCCGTGCACAGCGGACTTTTCCCTCCACAGACGCATGCTGGTAAACTAGGGAATGAATTTGCGCTTCTGGGGGCGGTGCAGCGAAAAGAGGAGGCGTGTTTCGGCGCAAATGTTCCCTGGTGCTATTTTGCAGGTTTAGAAAACAATTCCGCCACTGACCAGGAAAAACCTAGTCTAAAGTTAGTGGCGCGTTGCGCAAGTTATTCATATGCTATTTTAAGGGCGCATGCTTGGCCATAATCAATGTAGCATGTGCACAATGCGCATACACTTTGAATCTCTCATCTACACAGAAGCAGCAGTTTTCATTTTTGCAAATCATACATTATGTCAAGGAAAAATATTAATACATGAGGGAAATCATTGTTGTGTTCATGAAGATGTGAAAAAATAGGCATAAATCTAGCTTACACATTTACCCAAATTATTATACGCCTGTTTAACCGAAGCTAATTTGGGTGGGTTTCTCCCATCCTCATACAATGTCACCTCTCTGTCTTTTACGGCCCTGACGAGAACGTCAGTCTCCTCGGCTGTGAACCGCTCCTGGCGTGCACCTGGCAAATCCGCCGTTATAAAAGCAATCCGCCATGGAACAAGCGCGCCTGCTCTTAAAGGGAATGTGAAATGTCGCTCTTATTGGTTTATTCAACGTTACGCCCAAACCACACCTATGGGTAATGTAGCTTCTTCAGACCAACCCATTTTAGATTTGCGTCGGGCGCAAGAGTAATTTATCCCGCCGGTATAATAGCAACAGTGCCCAAGACCCGCCCACAAAGTTACTTGGGTTTCGTGCTTGATACTTGCGTTTCAGATCGTTAAAATAGGGCCCTAAGATTTGTTAACCCTTTCATTATGGAAACACCAACACAGAATCCCTTTACAATGGACCCAGGATATTTTATTTAAAAAATTATTTTGTAAAATCCAAATAAGCTTTACAGATATTTATTGGAAAGGGTTTGAACAATGTTTTTCATGCTTGCTTGATGAACCATAAACATTTATTTCACATGTACATGTGGAACAGTCCAAAAGACACTAACAGTTTACAGGAAGTACAAAGTTCCAGTAACTTAGGACACTAAAGAGACCTTTCAACAAATACCAGAAGAAAGATGGCCAGGGTCCCTGTCTGATCATCTGTGTGAACATGCCAGTCATGAAGACTGCAGATGTGGCCACCCAGCTAGAAATCAATTTGTTCTAGTAATGTTTTCAGCAGCAAGTTTTATTTTTGTTCTCAGAATGTTTTTCTAAAAGGAAGGATAACATTCTCTAAAAAAATGTTTTAAAATGTCTTAAAATCGTCTTAAAATGTTTAGTGATAACATTGTTAGAACATTATCCCCTTACATTCTTTTTTAGCTGGAAGTTTCCCAGCAGGCACTGGGCGTGGACAACTCCACAAACAGCATTACTAGCTTCACTTATTACTAACCAGTTTGACTTTATTTCTGTCATACATCTACAGAAGTTCTGGGTTTAATTGTTGACGCTTTATTGAAAATAATAGTTTAGTTTCAGTGTTTGCTTTATTTGGGCAGTTTTACTCTACTTTTTAACATTTGTTTTTCTCTGGCTGCTGCAACTGTGTGTTTATAAGACAGACACATTCATTATGGGGAAAAAGCCAAGAGAAAATTTGATCAGGGATTTTGGCTAGTTATTGATGGTGACAATCATCATCTAGTTGACTGATTCATTGATCTAATCAAGTGTCTAAACTTTGATCATATGGGTGAAGTGTATTCATTTTATATTTTTGATTATTGTAGCCCTGTGATCCCACGGCATGAGATTCAGCAGTGTTTTAATCTGATAATCTAAAGGATTTTGAAAACACATTGTACACTAAACATTTTGAATTCTTGTGTCTATTTGACTCACTTAGACATCAAGAATCTACCCTGGTAATCCAGAGTTCACGCGAGAGCACAAGTTGAATTTGCTCAGCGAGTTACTCTGGTGTTGAGTAATGAAACTCATTAAATATGCCCTTGTATCCGAGCTGCACCAATCACATCGAGTTATCTGATATAGGCGGGCCAAAGGCGAGCTAAACAGATGATGACAGAGCTGTGACGTTGAAGTCATTAGTAAACATTGCAAGATGGCTATGGATGAAGTCGATGCCAGACCCTAAATCTTTCAGATTCTTCAGATTCTAAATCTTTCAGATTTAGGTCTGGATTTCCAGGCTATCAAGAATCAGCATATCAATCTCAATAATGGTGACATGCTTCATGCTGCAGTGCATGGACTAATAATTTATATATATATATATATATATATATAAAAAAAATAATTTTCAAATAGTTTAAAAAAAAAAAGTAAAAAAATATATATATTTTACAAGTTTTTGCTGTGGTACCGACTGAAACTGGTACCGAGAACTGTGAAATTTGACTGGTATTGGTACGGACTACTGAAACCCTAGTAATACTTTAAGCAGCTGGTGGACACATTACATACTGACTGCTACGTTTGACATTGATAAATGCACTGTGGGTTTAAAATATATATGCGCTTTAATTACATACTGCTCCACATGAACTGTTATTATTTACATGCGTGGAGCTCCTCTCAAACTCCATCTCTACATATGCTGTGAGTTTGGGTTGCTTATAATGTTCATCTGGGAACACAGTGTGTGCCATTACATCAGATTGTAAGGTAAATCATTTATAAACCTATGCCACAACAGGAGAATACATCAACATGTTTCTAAATATGCAAACTGTTCATCACGATTTCTTTTATTTAGAAATCGTGATGTACAGTTTGCATGTTTAAATGTCCACATATTCATATCATATTTCTATCACAAAGAAGTGGCCATGTATTAAAGATTAAGTTAAAGGTCCCCTATTATGCAAAATTCACTTTTGCATGCTGTTTGGACATAAATGTGTGTTGGCAGTGTGTGTACACAACCACCCAATAGTGATAAAAATCCACTCACTCCTTTTTTATTAATCCCCATAAATCATCAGCAGTGTCTCCCAACGACCTGTTTTCAGAATGCTGTTTTAGTGACGTCACTAAGCACAGGCCCCGCCCACGAGTGTTGACAGACACTGCCGTTCTAACATAGCCCCGCCCTGATCGAGTCCACAGCTGCTGCACTGACGAGAATGTCTCCCAAGTGTTGTAGGTGTTGTGTGGCTGGATGTATTAATCCACATAGCTCTCTCAATTTACTCCCGAAATCTGAGGCAGCCGCTGAAGACGAGGTGGAATTATTTTGTTTTTAAAGAAAATGCTCCCTCAACTCTACCGAAATTCGTTTATGTACTTGCGCACTTCTTATAACTTACTGTGTTAACTCAGCTCTTACGGTGATTTTCTGAAGTAAAACTAATGCTTCATCTTTTGTGTGATGTACAATAAACTTTATTAAACTCATCAGTATATGTTTGATCATCATTCGGACCTGGTCTGAAACAGCAGACTTGTAGGCTATTAATAATGGATACATACAAGCAGATGACAAATACGTTATAACCGTAATTAAACTACTAAACTATACCTGTTCCATCTCTATACAGCACTCTGACTCTGTAGGCATTATTGTCCGACTCGAAATGAACACCGTTACTGAGAGTTTCTGATATTATCATCATTCCGTGAGATGAAATTGTCCTGAGAGACTGAGCGCGAGCTCGTGAAGCTCCGCCCCGTGTCGTGCAGCAGCAGCTCATTTGCATTTAAAAGGCACACACTAAAACAGCGTTTTCTGAGCCCCAAAAAATGACAATTTAAACATGCTGTAAAAAATGATCTGTTGGGTATTTTGAGCTAAAACTTCACATACACACTCTGGGGACATCAGAGACTTATTTTACATCTTGTGAAAATGGGCATAATACGGGACCTTTAACATTTGTATTAAAAGTCATTTGGTCATTAATAACAAATCACCAGGATGTTGGCGCCCTCTGCATAAGATACTTGTTTATATTATTTATATTATCTATTTTAACATTATTAGGGGCCGTTCACTCTTATTAAGCGTCTTTTGCGCGCTCAAGTTCGTTATTTCAAATGTGGGTGCGCAGCAAGCGCGCTCATAATGGAAGCGACACGGTCGCAGCACACACGCATTGCGAAGCGGTTGTTTTTTAAAGTCGCAGTGAGATGAAAAAATCTCAACTTTTCAGAATGCCGCAAGCACGTGCACCTTCGCGCTTATGCGGACGGTGAGTATAACCTGCGGCGCATTACGGCTCCGAAAAGGTTTTATTCCGTCCTCCACGTGGTGCCAACTCACACCAGGAGCATTTCAGAAGCGAAGCGACTGGATGCGCGAGACCACGTGATTTGCCTGTCCAACGTGTTTTTTCTACCAAGGATATATTGGTGTGCAATACAAATGGCAGTTTGAAATTGACAGGATTTTTCAACTTTTATTTTGTATTTACGGTGCAGCTTGGACACGGCGTCTGTCAAAAATAGACTAGGCAACTATTTTTAGCGAAGTGGCACGGAGAGCCACTTCTGGGACGCCTCTGAAACACACCACATCGTAGCTGGTGTAAACACAAGCATTGACTAGAGTGGCCGCGATCAGCTCTGGTAGCCGTGTCGCAGCCGTAATGCACTGCAGACGTGTGCAGAGTAAATAAGAGGTAAACCTAGCTTCAGTCAACATGATGTGGAGTGCGTAGTTCATGGTTGCATTGCAACAACAGACACCATGGGAGCGCAAGCGCTTTGGAAAGAAGGAGACAGCGGCATAGCAGCACCTTCCACGCGTTTTTAGACGTGATATGTGAACGCCCTATTCTATGAAACCATATGATTAACTTACTTTTGATAATTTATTTGAACCAAAAATTATTGCCTCATTGTGATACTTACTCAGCTGTTCTGGACTCTTTAATCACAGGCAGTAGCTTCTTAAGAACGTGGTCAGCTTTATTTCCTACTCCAACAAATTCATTCAGCCTAAACTCATCCAGCTTCTCCTCTGATGTCAACAACACAAAAGCAACAGCTGACCACTGAGATGAAGAGAGTTTGGCTTCTTTTATTCTTCCAGATTTTAGATACTGTTGCATTTCCTCCACTAATGAGTGATCACCCAGTTCATTCAGACAGTGGAACAGATTGATGGATTTCTCTGGAGAGTCAATGGTCCTGATCTTCTCCTTAATGTACTCAACTGTTTTCTCATTGCTGTCAGACAAGAAGATGCCCTGTTTCATTAGTCTTTGTAGGAGAATCTGATTAGAATCCACTGACAGACCCAGAAGAAACCGCAGGAAAAGATCCAGATGTCCATTTTTACTCTGTAAAGCCTCATCCACAGCTCTCTGATGCAGCTCATATATCATCTCATGCATTAATAAAAGCCAAGGTGCCCAATAAAAGACATTTGAGACAATAGCTCTCTTGGCTTCATAATGTTGTTTGGTGACTGAGTCAAACACATTTATGTTGTTGTTTATACAGGAGAGGTGCACATATAGAGCCGCTAGATGTTCCTGAATGCTCAGATGAACAAAGCAGAAGACTTTCCCCTGATACCAGCCAAACTCCTCTCTGAAGATCTGAGTGCACAATCCTGAGTAAACTGATGCTTCTGTTACATCAATGCCACACTCTCTCAGGTCTTCCTCATAGAAGATCACATTGCCTTTCTCAAGCTGCTGAAAAGCCAGTTTCCCCAGTTTGAAAATCATCTTTTTGTCTGTGTCCTTCTTTTCATTGTACTTTGTGTCTTTGATGCTAATCTGTGCTATCAGGAAGTGTGTGTACATCTGAGTGAGAGTCTTGGGAATCTCTCCACTCTCTGCTTCACTCAACATCTTCTCCAGAACAGTGGCTGAGATCCAGCAGAACACTGGGATGTGGCACATGATGTAGAGGCTCCTTGATGACTTCAGGTGTGTGATGATTGTATTGGCCAGACTCGGATCACTGATTCTCTTCCTGAAGTATTCCTCCTTCTGTGGATCATTGAAGCCTCGTACCTCTGTCACTCGATGGACACACTCAGAGGGGACGAGATCGGCTGCTGCTGGTCTGGAGGTGATCCAGATGAGAGCAGAGGGAAGCAGATTCCCCACAATGAGGTTCGTCAGCAGCACGTCCACTGAGGCTGATTCACTTACATCACACAACCTCACATCGCTCTGAAAATCTAGAGACAGACGACACTCGTCCAGACCATCAAAGATGAACAAAACTTTATATTTGTCACTGGATATTTCCATTTCTTTAGTTTCAGGGAAAAAGACATGAAGAAGATCTGAAAGACTGAGTGTTTTGTCCTTCATCAGATTGATCTCTCTGAAAGGAAGAGGAAATATGAGCTGGACGTCCTGATTCTCTTTCTCTTCAGCCCAGTCCAGGATGAACTTCTGCACAGAGACTGTTTTTCCAATGCCAGCGACTCCCTTTGTCAGCACAGTTCTGATGGGTTTGTCTAGTCCAGGTAAAGGTCTAAAGAGGTCATTGCATTTGATCGGTGTGTCCTCTTTTGCTGCTCTCCTGGATTGTGTCTCAATCTGTCTCACCTCATGTTCATTACTGATCTCTCCACTCTCACTCTCTGTGATGTAGAGCTCTGTGTAGATCTCATTCAGGAGTGTTGGGTTTCCACGCTGTGCTGTTCCCTCATACAGACACTCAAACCTCTTTCTCAGACTTGATCTAAGTTTAGATATACGACTGTAGAATTAAAATAACACATTATTACATTTCAGTCAACAAAAAAATAAATGCAAATTTGCAATAATTGAATAATAGAGCAACTTTACATAATTGTGTACAACATTCATATATTAGAGCCTAATTGGCTCCAGAAATTCTAAATCAACAGACATCAAATTTAAACAAGAAAAACACACGACAATGTGATGTTTCTGCTGATGTGGGGAGATGCTTTACAAGTATAAAATGTATGGTAAAACATCAGGTGAGGATTAAATTACTAAGAAATAATTTACAAGAATTTACAGTCTTGTGCACCAAAATACTAAGCAATAAAAATGTAGTAAGAGTTGGACCAGTTTATATACTTTCTTTCTAGTATATTCTGTACACATGCTACTCTTGTATTGTTTTGTTATTGTTGCCATTATTGTATGTTGTTTGCACATTGCACTGATGAATGGATATACACCTTGCAGAATTTACAAAATGTTAAAATATACTTTTTTCTCTTTGCATTTTTTTCTTATAGTTTGGTGTCATGTAGAGTGACAGGAATGCATAGAAAGAGAGAAAGAGGAAGGAAATCGGGACATGACCCAGGCTGGAATCTAACCTGGGTCCCCATGTAGCAATAGCTCAGATACATGTCAAGTGCTCCACCATCTGTGCCACTCAGTCTGACAAATCTGAAAAATGTTAATAATAAAAAAAAAAAATGGGAAAGATCATAAAAATGTAGTACCGCCCTTTACATATGCTCAATTTTTAAAGGGGTCGTATAATGCCCTTTGACAAACTCTTGATTTTGTTTTTGGGGTGTACTATGTTTTCATGCTTGATTGTTCAAAAAACCCATTATATTTTACATTATTACAGCTCCTGTAGAAGTTGTCTCTGTCAGGGTTCTGCTCTGGCATCCTTGTCTGTGTTGTCTTTGTTTCATGTTTCTATGTTTGTCTTGTGTTTGAGTGGCTCTGTCTTAGTTTGTGTTTGCCATGTGCTCCTTGTGTCCCGCCTCCTTGTTTCCTGTTGCCACGCCCCCTTGTTTAGTCCACGTCTCGTGCTGCGTTCCAGTCCAAAATTGTCATGACCTTCACTCGCTAACTTCCGTCCGTCTCGTTCACTCGGATGTACATCATTGCTTACGTTGCACGAGTGCCCACTACTGATGTAAACTGCAATGGGCTGAATTGGAACGTCCTAAGCCCTTGATCACTTGGAATCAGCTATATAGTTGATTTATTATTTACATTTGTTTTCCCTTTAAGAATTTGTTTAATGCAGCATCCAAATGTATATATGGTGTTTGGGTTGTTTTCAATTAAAACAAATTGAATTAATTTATCATAGAGTGTCTGTTGTGGTGGTGATTAGACGAGATCTGTGGTGGTGACGTCACAATCGTACTGCATTGTGGGACATATACTGTAGGTGCCTGAAGTGTACATATGAAGTAGACTCACTCCCTCGGTCAAAATCGAGGGAACGAGGGTCTGTCCATATAAACTTCCCTCGTCCACTTCACGAAGTGGAACGCACTTCAAAATGGCTGCAGGGATTCCCCCGAGGGGAAGTGCTTAGGGAAGTTCGCAAGTGCTGTCTAAAAGTGGACTGGAACGCAGCCATGGTCCTCCTTTCACTAATTGTGCTCACTTGATCCTCATGTCCTCTGGTCCCTTTATATTGTGTCTCTTTCCCTCATGTCTTCTTTGCTAGTTCGTTGTGTATGTACTTTGTGGTGTGTTTTCCGGTTTGTGCTCTTGAAGTTATTTCAGTGCTTGCTCTATTTTTTTTTTTTATTATTATTTCCAGTATCAGAGTATCCTTATTGCTATTTTATTTTTCTCTAGTCCTGTTTTGCTTAACTTTAGCTCTTGTGTATTATAACTTAGTTTGTGATCTATTTTGTTTTAATTATTTTTAATGATATTTTCCCTGATAAGAGGAAGTCTTGCTTTTCTTTTGCAATTCCAGTTTTTTATTTTTAGGATCTTAGTTTTTTACTCTTCATTTTGTTTGCTTTAGTTATTTTTATTTCTTTACTTTTTGTTTCTCTAGTCATTGGTCTTAGTTTAATTTTGGTTCTCTTAATTGTTGCTATATCTTGTCTGTCTTGTGTGTTCCTGCCCTGTATCCTGAGTTCAACTGTCTACATCTGTAGCTACATCTGAGATCTACATCAAGCTATAAGTTCCTTGTGTTCCTGCCTGGTCTTTCCTTCTGAGCTGCTTCTATTGTACTCACATCATTGCCATCTTACTGACGGTCACAGTGGTCACCCATCCTGGTTGTCGTTGTGTCGACTGCCCTGCCCTACTGTTTGAATTGTGGTTCACGCTTCACTCTCCCCTCTCCCTGTTGTCTCAAGTCTTCAGTCTTGTTAATAAAACCCCTTGTCTGCTCATTTGCATCTGGGTCCTATTTCCTGCAGAATTGAGACAATTTCTCTCGAATGGGCCTTTTTTGATGAAGCCCCTCCTTCCGGAATATGAAATGGGCTTTGATTGGTTAGATGGCCCAGTGTGTTGTGATTGGCACTGCTTGGTGTTCATGCCCCTTCATAACCCCAAGCTCTACTCAGTTGTAAATATTAAACCAATGGTGTCAATTTCAAACCAATTCGAGCCAGATTCAGACTGAATGAACAAGAGGATCGTGCTGAACAGATTTCACGTATGGACTTTGCAAGCACGGATTTCACAGGACGTTTCAGATTGTTATTTTTTTTGTGTGTGTGTTTCTGATTATAAATACGATGTTATCCATTTCATCATATTTGCTGGAAAACTATGGTAATACAAACAGTAATCAATCACAAAATCATGGATAATTTTCCAAAGGGGCGGTGAAAGCTTACAAAAAGCTAAAATAAACACTATATCAATACTGTAATGTTAGTTAGCAGGCAAGCGGAGGCAAAGCTTTTCCCTTCGTTTACATCATAGCTATCATAGCAAAGTTCTACATAAAGCTTTTAACTGGAACTGTTAATAGAAAACACAACTACAAATAATAAGACATACTTACATTAGTGATCCATAAACAACAGATTGTCCTGACAAAATGGGAATGGCTATGTTTTTTTCAAGAAAAGCTTCTGTGCGTATAGCCTGCATTGTACTCTCTTCTGGAATCTGCTCTCCATAAAATGTGCAGCGCACAGACAAACGTTGAGTTTATAATGTTTTAATATGTTATAAAATGTTAGAATTCTGTTAAATAAAATGGTAACACTTTTACAATAAGGTTCATTAGTTAACATTTGTTAACTACCTTAGTTACCATGAAATAAGAATGAACAATACTTCATCAGCATTTATTAACCTTAGTTAATGTTGTTTTCAACATTTACTAATATGTTATTAAAATCAAAGGTTGTACTTGTTAACATTCTTTAATGCACTGTTAACTAACATTAACAAACAATGAATAGCTATATTTTAATTAACTTACATTAACAAAAAATAATAACAATTGTATTGCTCATTGTTAGTTCATGTTAGATAATAAATTAACTAACGTTAACTAATGAACCTTTTTGCAAAGTGTTACCAATCAAATATCTTCCTTTGGAGTGGACTTTGAGCTTTGTAACCTAGTAGATCTTTTTTATGCTCAACCAGCAACATTACACACTAACTAAAGTTGAAAAAGTGAAAAAGCATAATAGGACCCCTTTAATACTGTGTCTCATTACTTGGGTGATCCACAGCTGTCTTTTAGTTTTGTGATAGTTGTTCTTGAGTCCCTTGTTTGTCCTGAGCAGTTTAACTGCCAACTGTTCTTCAGAAAAATACTCGAGGTCCTGCAAACTCTTTGGTTTTCCAGCATCTTCTCCACATTTGAGTTCTTCCAACAAAGACTTTTTTAGATTTTGAGATCCATCTTTTCAAACTAAGGACAATTGAGGGACTCATACACAACTCTTACAAAAGATGCAAACACTCACTAATGCTTAAGAAGCCAACACAATGCATTAAGAGATGAAAACTTTTGGAATACAATGATCGGGCTAAATTGTTATATATTTTTGTTTTTCTTTTCTGGGAAACATTAATCATCCGGGCACATTTAAACGAAATAAGAAAAATTCACACATCTTTTCAAAAGTTTACATCCCGAGCTCTTAATGGGCTATTTGTGTTTGTCTTCTTGAGCATCAGTGAATTTTGCAGTTTTTCTTTAGTGTTTGCAAATAATACTGATACCATATGTATGCAAAAAATACCGGAGTGGTGGTGGATCCATAGACGAGCCACTCTTCATAGACACACAGCTGGGCTCTGGTGAGTCGGATGATTTATTCTGAGCATTTAAAAGTGGTGGTGGATCCATAGACCAGTCACTCTTCATAGACACACGGCTGGGCTCTGGTGAGTCGGATGATTTATTCTGAGCATTTAAAAGTGGTGGTGGATCCATAGACCAGTCACTCTTCATAGACACACAGCTGGGCTCTGGTGAGTCGGATGATTTCTGCTGGACTGAACTGTAAGAGAGGAGTGTAACATTTAAACTGTAACATTTGGCTCACCTATAAAATCACATTAGATTTAAATAAACACATTATATACAACAACCTGTGACAGAAATCCTCTCAATCATTAAACTGACCTCTAGTAAGAACCACTTCAATCTGTAAACACTTATTTAATTATTTATTTAGGGCCCAAACATACAGGGACACAAAAATGTCAGTAAATCAGACACTTATAGCACATTAGCAAAACGAATGAATAAACATACACTTCCACTTTCAAGAGAAATCATTTAAACATTTATTTGTGTGAAGATATGCTTACCAGTCTTTAATATGGGGATAGCATAATATAAATGACAAGAATTTACAATTTCATGCAAAAAACATGCTGTACAGTTCTGCTATTAGTATATCTGTACCTGTGGAAAAAGATGATCTCAGATATTTCTGAATCTGATAAACGTGATGATTGTCTGTGAATAGAATAACAGAAGAGTGAGGGTCATTATAATGGACACCAGTTCACCTGTTGTCCACCATCAGTACTAGCTGTTACCAAAATGTCACAGTTTTAATTCATGTTTGTTCATTTTAGATTTAAAACACACATACCTATAAACATAAACATTTACAGTACACATTATTTTTTCTCCATATATAAATATGGAATAATGGCAAGAACCACTTGCTTCCTATTATGTTCACATTAACATCTTTTTTCAATAATTTAATGTTCCAGAGTTAATTATTCTGCAAATAGCATACGGTTACAGCATAAAATTCTAACATTTTACAATTTTTTGTTCCTGAAACACTGAAACAATTTATAATACTATACAAGAGAGAGAAATAATACTATACAATTATACTATAATATAAAACCAGCATATCTTTATACCTAACTTCACTGTGGCATTTTACTGGTGTATCAATATTTACTATTTCAAGTCTTTAATAAGAGTACCTGGTTTCTTCATCACTGGATGTCTGAGTGTCATCCATATTGGATCAGGATAGCTGGATCTTCCACCTTCACCAAAACACTGACTCACAAAACTAAACCAACACAGAGTCACAATAATAATAATGTGTTATTTTATACAATTAGTTGAGTATTTCTCTTTTGTGTGAAATACGAAGTGTTATGTAAACATGTAAAATCTGAAAAATAAGCTCATCGAAAGCATTTTTTTTAAATATCAAAGCAATGATGAACTGATCCACAGACTCTGCTGCTGTACTGACAGTCTGAAGAGTTTTGAAAATGTCTACTAGTACTGAGAAATACAAGTAACATTTTTTTTTTAAACAAGCACTGTAAACAAAGATTTTGATGAAAGGACTGTACTGCATACAGAAGGGGTTTTCAAAATCTTAACTTCCCAAAACTTGTGTAGGGACAAGTCCTAATATTTGAAAAATCGTATATTAACTGAAATCATTAAGTAAGAAATTAATGAATTAGACATAGTAAAGTTACTTATAAATTATAAATGTATTTGTCACAACAACACCAGCTGTCCACCAATTCCTGTTATGGTACCTTATTGTTCATATTTTCCAAATAATCAATCACAACCATAAGTTAGTTGTTTTGTGTTCACCCTGTTACTTGAATCGACTTGGTATGACCAAAGTTGGGGCGGGAGTTATGATGCCAGCCCCTTTTGAAACAGCCGCACCCTCATTTATAAAGAACTGCAGCTGGGACTGAAGACGGTTAGCCATTGGAAAATATTAATGAGTTGCTGACTTTATTATAATAACTGTGCTATCATGATTATTTTCAATTGAATGTAGGCCAGTAAGTAAAATATTAATTTAATTTTTAACTTAAACAAGTTTAATAATTTACTCTTGGGGAGCAATTTAACAAGCAGAAAATAACAGTTCACTGATGAAGAATAAAAGTACGGTTTAGTGATTAAAAATTAAATGTTTCACAGTAGCCTAACGTTACCTGCTGAGGTGGTGGCATAGGAAAAAACTGTTGTAGTTCTTGTTGTTAATGTAGCTACTAGTTGAAGTGGTGGTGTGAATTTTTTTTTTTTTTTTAGTAGTTTGCGGCCTGGCTTTGAATAAAAAACTAGCGGTAAAAATAAAAATAGAAGGTAGACAAATAGACCAGTGGCGTAGCCACGGGTGTGCCAGGGTGTGCCGGTGCCACCCACAGTGGCAGCTGGCACACCTAAAAATGGATGCAGAATTATTTTTTATAGTCTCAATAAAAAAATATTTTACTAAACTTGGGCTATTGTTGTTTATTTAGAATATACTTTTTTTTAAATCAACCCTTTCACGCGTAAGTTAAAAATATTTTAACTCCCTTGTTTCCATGGCGTGATGTCACGTGACACACCGCAGCCACAATAACTAACAGACGTATTTGCTATTACCATGTCAACTATCTGATATTCCGATTCTTCGTTTAAAAAACTTTATAAATTATCTTGATCTATAACGAGATGAGCGCTGCAGTTCAGAGAGTCCTGTCAGCCGGATTTACAGCACCTGAATTCCACAGTTTCTCCCGAAATACATGAAAGTAAGTGGCTTGCCGCTTCCATAGACATCAGTGTGTATTTTACAAACTGCAAATGTATTGTTTTACTAGTAGCCTACTTATGTTTATTTAAATGTCTGAAACATAAAATAAACATTATGTGGTTGAAAACACTGCGTATTAGTTGTGATACATGACAAGCGCTGAGCGCGTCCGTCTCTGGCTCAGCGCCAGCCAACGCGCGAAAGCAGTTTGGATCAGGTTTGAATCTGGCAGTTCTGTGACGTCACTGAACATTCTAAATCATAGACATTCTCTGATCATACTCAGGGGCACAGAAATAAGAATCCAATATGGTGCCATAACGCTGGTGTCCGGGACACGTGACGTGTGTGTGTTTTTTTAAAGGACAAGTGAAAGAGAATTCTACTTGCCCAACCGGACCCCTGATTAAAACAATTTTCAATATCAAAAAAATAAAATAAGAAATAATGTAGCCTACTCAGTTACTAACGTAACCTCAGTTCCCTGAGAGTAGCCTAGGGAAAGAGTATAGAGAGTAAAAATTAGGGAAAGAAATGCCCTTTATAAAGCTAAAAAAAATTATTCTGATCAAAATTAAATGTCAATGTTTCATTACATCACTGTTGGAAAACACTCTTATCAGATTCTGAAGAACTTATTTTAAATAAATCGTATTTTTAAATGAGCCTACTTCAGTGTGATATTTTATCATATTATCATGCTTAACCCTGAGAATTTGAATAATTGAAATGTGATGATCAGATGCAGATATCTAAATCAGAGAATATCATATAGGTTCGGGAGGTTGGCGGGTGGATTATTTATTTTTAACAGCAGATTCGGGAGACTCAAAGTGCACCAGATTAATGAATTTATCTTTAAAATGTACAAAATTTTCTTCCGGGGGGGCATGCCCCCGGACCCCCCAAGAGGTAACAAGCTGAAACCAACAAAAAATACCGACCCCCCCCCCCCCCCCCCGAGATTTTTTTCAGCCACTATGTTATGACTGAGTTATTGCCGATCCTGATGTATAGTTATATTTGATATAGTTTTATGGTTGTGTTGGGCATGGTTATGTGGTTATGGTTAATACTTTTGCACAGTAATCTGACAATAAATGTGGCACACCCAGATTTTCAGATGCACACCCAGAGTCTCTTTTCTGACTACGCTACTGAAATAGACTAACCCACACTACACAAACATGTATGTATGCTAGAGAGAGTTAATCTCTAAACTCAAAAACTCAAAGCTAAAATGGACAACGATTAAGATTACGTGCAGTATGATTCGATAAGAGGTCAATAGGCCTCATATCGTCGTCGACCAAGGACTGTGGCCGCGCTCGATGATGTAGCACTACGGTGTACATCACATTTCACCGCAGTTCACCGGTAGGCTTTAGTACCAATATACGTACTAAACTAAAAGCAATCTTCAAGAATGCTTTTGTGACTAATGATGAGATTTGGTACTTACTCTTGTCTTCATTCTTTCTTGAAAATGTGACGCAGATCTTTTTTTGTAGGCTACAAAATGGCGCCCGAGTCCCAACAAAGATAAGTTTCACTTTCGATTTGGACTGTGGCCAAGTCATAACAACAGTGGAATAAACCATTGCAGATTCAGAGGGGTGCTTTCACTAATGAATCTGACTGTCAGTGTTTTACCATAGGGAAATAACTAAACAACTAAAAAATAAATATCTAAAAGTTTTGGAAATCAATTTAGATTTTTTTTTAAAAGAAGCTTAATTATATCACATTAATTATATCACATATCACATGTTTGGAATTATTCACATTACAAAACTTATGTAGCTGCTCCACCACAGTGCCAATTCAAATAGGCTACTAATGCTTATTATAAAATATTCCTTATTATAATCCTTAAATTTGCTTTGAATATTTGCATATATTTTTAATGGCTTCAAATATGTATTCAACGTACAGTATTAATGACTTGTTATAGCCAGAAGAGGGCGTTGTTGCATTATTTTCAAATAAAGGTTTAAGTGGTTTTTTTTGTTTTTTTTGTTTTTTTACAGGCTCAGAATGTTTAATGTGTCACCTAACATTTAAAATCAATTATTGATTAACAATAAAGTCTGTGTTGAATGATATATTTTTTGCCTGTAAAGATCTGCATACATGTATTCAATGTATTAATGCTATTTGTATGCATTAAATTAATGTTCTTGGCAGATAAAGTGTTTTTGCAGGGCATGCTGTTGTGTAAATGGCAGTAAATGCAGTATGTATACGAAGTAAATTTAAATATTGCTGAATTTATTGTGTGTACACTCTTTACCCTTACAAAAATAAGTAGGCTATACGTCAAGTTCATTTAGGCTCATTTTTTTAATTATACTTTTTATATAGCCTAGTAAGTATAGCAATATCACTGTACTACAGGTATACATGAAAGTATACTTTTTCAATACCGCTTGGGAGTAAATTAGCCCACTTTGTAGTGTATAAAAACATACTTTTAAGTCTTTAAATGTTCAACGGTTCTGCCTCCTTCCCATAACATCTGAACTGTGTTACACTGAACAACCAACATAGTGCAAGAACTGACAAAGACTGAACTAGCTTGAATACAGAAACAAACCGGAGAGCTTAACAAGATAAGATGAGACACACCTGAACAGAACTAACTAATCAATATGTAACCACAGAAACAAACAGGCAGGGGCGGAGGAAAACTAAACTGAACTAATAAACAGATAACCAGACACCGACAAGAACAGAAATCAAAACAGACTGCCAATGTTACAACATCAGTTTTAAGGTTTCCAAACATAGTTATGAATGGATTTGGATGGATCATTGTGGCCTCTCTTTGTTTGACCTACTCCTGCCCAGATGGGTTGCAGGGCAGAAACTGCATGTGGAGCAATGAGAAGTCCTGTCCTTTCTGGGCTTGGTACCGAGGGTCTTCTTCCTGCCCTCCAAGAGGTGTCTGGCTGTTGTCCTAGCATCTTTATCTGATGGCGTTGGTCAGTTTGTTTGTGTTAGTCCACCAAGATCCAATCAAATGTAGCAAACCTTTGTCCACTGTCACGGACAGAGAGAGCCCAGCCATAAACTGGGCCCTAGAATCGCAGTTCATTACAACTTTAATACAAGCAGTTTATGTTTGTGTTGAGGTTGATCACTATGTTCAATAGGAGCTGATCATCATTTCTACTGACCTAAAGACTGTTATGTGCTTACAATTAAATAAAATAAATAATAAATAACAAAAAATAAATAACTATGATTGTTTGTAATACAAATGTCAAATCAGACTATAAGAATGTTGCTTCTTACACAACACAAAAGACAGCATCCTTCATCTGTATTTAGTATGTATAACAAGATACACAAACTGTGTGCTCTCTGTCACAGTTTTTAGTCTGCTGCATGACCCAGCTCAGGGTAGTTTATACAACAATTTTATGAATTTATCAAGTTAGAGTGGAGAAAGAAGAGTGTGCAGTGGAGAGAGCACGTGGGAGCCGGTTTCAGCGCGGGCATTTCACCGGAAATGGAATTTCCTCAAAAACTGTAAATCCATAAATAAAACAGTCAATTATGTAAAATCAGACATTCATTTGAAATAATAAAAGTCTCTAAAATGCCTTAACCATTGTAATACAGATCAAAAACAAGCCAAATCTCTCTGTTTATCAAATATGCCAAATGAAATTGTAATAGCTGAAAAATGAATGATGCACTAAAATGAAATGTATTAACTAAAACCCAAAATTACGTACAAAACCGATACATGCCAATTTTAAATTAATCTTCTTTTTTTTTTAAACCCAGAAGAAGAGTATTGCCATATGTCAGGAGGAAACTGACAGCTCTCCTCTTACGCAGTTAAAGATGCAGCATTTTGCCTGCACCAGTTCTTCTTCTGCTGCACAAGATGAGAGCACTTTTATAATTTTTTGGGTCAAGAAAGAGTCTGAGTTTGCGATATATTTCCTCGTCCCTTATTGCAAAACGCTCGCTCTGTCTGGATGTGCTTAAAGGGATAGTTCACTTTGAAATTAAATTTTGGTATGTTTTAGCTTACCTCAAGGGCATCCAAGATGTAGGTGTCTTTTTTTCCGCAGTAGTTTCAATTTTGATATTTTTAGGTCAAACCGTTCTTGTCTGACAGTCATATCATGCAGGTCTATGGTCACTGTCTCAAAGAGCATCTAGTGTATATATCTATGCACCAGTCTGCGTACACGTCACACACCAGGATGCGCTCGCGCCCTTGGATCACTTGGACGTGGCTGTGTTACAAGAGGTAAAAACTATATAAATACTGTTCGTTTTCTCACACAAACCGCTCGTTTCGTGTCTTAGGCCATCAATGTGTACTTACGATGGGGAATTGTTTAATTTGGATGATGGGGAATTGTTTTAATTTGGACTCTGTGCATGCTCTTTGAGACAGTGACCATAGACCTGCATGATATGACTGTCAGACAAGAACGGTTTGACCTAAAAATATCAAAATTGAAACTACTGCGGAAAAAAAGACACCTACATCTTGGATGCCCTTGAGGTAAGCTAAAACATACCAAAATTTAATTTCAAAGTGAACTATCCCTTTAAATCCACAGTAAGGATGTGTTCCTGTCACATCACATTTGTACACTTCAATAAGCCAACATAAATCAGGTTAAAGGTGCAATAGGTGATTAGCCTGACGTCATCATACTCAGATTCTAGTCAGAATATGAGTCTTAAGTTCGGCTCTAAACGGTGATTGAAACAGAATTTTTTTTTGTTAAACTGGTTGAAAGTCTCTTCATTTCCTGATAGCAATCACTATGTTAAATGGTCTAAATGTATTTCTATAAATACATATCGTTTGTGGAAGGCATAGGACCATAAAATGTAAATCCAATAATTATATTGATCTGAATGAAATAATGCAGTGCCTGTCAACGTTTGTTTTTACATACACTCGCGAAACCTGTTCGCACAGACATCATATGTCATCAGCGTGTATCATGCTATGCGGAGTACAGACACATGTAAGCACTGCAAACAAACAGCGGCCACCTTTTACAGTTCCTCCAAAACAACGAGCTTATGCTGCGTTCACGCCATAACTACCATATAAAGAGATGACAACCCGTGACTTTCTGACCAAAGCTGTTCACATCCTCAGACTCGGAATTATGCATTTCCATGTCAACAGTATCAACACCGCAATGAATCTGCAGCAGTCAGGTTCAAGCTCTCTAAGTTGTTTACGTTCATTATCATTGTAATGTTATGTGCTTTGAGATATTAGGTAGTTTAACACCGTCTCTTGTGACACTTTGCTGAGAGCAGCTGTGTGTGCATTCATGTGTCTTTGGATGGCAATTTGTAGGGAGGGTGGGATCGTATGCTTTCAATGCTAGCAGGCTAATGTTAGCATTTCCCAGATTACCTACTGCACCTTTGATGCGTGTACATGCTGGACAAAATCAGAGTAAGGGGCAAAAATCTAGCTGGGCCGATGGGTTTATGCTTTTTATGTTTTTGTTTTTGGGCACTCACTATTACGATGTGCAGAACACAAAAAAAAATTTTTACAGAACAATTTGATACAATGCAATCACATATACTAAAATATATTTCATGAGATACTGTGTTAGTCTCTCACTTACTGTATAATGTACAGGGCTAACAAGTACATTTGTGCATTTTTTTTTTCAAGATTGGAAAATGACCTTTATTAATATATAAATATATAAATGTTCAGCTATATGAATTAACATGAAAACATGAGTATTTATTTGAAAATTGTACTTACCTCATTGTCTCTAGTTTATAATTTGGAGAATTCTTTAGAGCAGTGAGCAGTTCATGTCCTGAACGTCCTAGTTCATTCCCAATCAGATCCAGTTCTCTCAGGTGTGAGGGGTTTGATATCAGAGCTGAAGTCAGAGCAGCACAACCTTCATATGTGACACCACAATATCTCAACCTGTAGAGAACAATGACACTGTTGTTGGGGATAGAGATGTGGGGTACTTCTGTTACTAGTAAGCACTGGAAATACTAATTGACTGGTCAGTTAAAGCCATTTCCAATTAAATGTTTCAGTATTTTATTAACACATTTACATTTTGCTTTATATTTTTACCAAGCATTTAAAAAAAACTAATGAATAATTATTTAAAAAGTTGGAATGGATTTCCTTTCTCAACAGGTATTGGATGCTGCTTCTCCCTTTCATATACGTTGCACACTGAAAAATTTAAATATGGTACATTATTAACGTTTCATTGATTATTGTTAATTTACACCTTTATCAATTTTCAGCATTGTCTATGTTTTAGCACTAGTATTACCTGAACATGGGGAAAAACAGACTGCAGATAAACAAATCTGAATGACTAAATAACTAACCTGCATAAATAAGCAGAAACAGATGTTCTGTGTATTACTTCTCAACATTGAGGAATGTGTGTTACATTATTGCTTTACCGATAAATTAATTATCCTACATATTTACTGTGGAGAAAAATGTTTTTTTACAGTGTATTTTATTGGGGTTTTAATTTTAAATAAAACACATTACACTTTGGTGTTTACCACTGCTGTAATGGTTCACAACAAAATTATATTAAATTAAATCACATTACTAGATGAGAGATGATCTTACACCAGTATCTCTAATTTACAGTCAGGATTCTTGAGTCCAGAAGAGAGAAGCTTCACACCAGAATCTCCTATTTTATTCCCCGACAGATCCAGTTCTCTCAGGTGTTCAGGGTTTGATCTCAGAGCTGAAGACAGAGCAGCACAACCTTCATCTGTGACACCACAATGCCCCAACCTGTAGAGAACAATGACACATTCTTCACTCTCTCAGTTCAGAACACACAGATTAGATAAAAGAAAAATGTCAGGCAGGTTTTATCCTTTGGTTTTTGATTAGATTTTGAGATGTGGGTGTTGAAAAGTGGAGGTAGATTGTTGGGGGATTTTTAAGAGGACTAAATGATTGGAGATGTCATCTGAGAGATAATTCTGTGATTTGTAGGTCCAGATACATTTTTATTAACCATTAAGATAAAAAAATGTTTAAAAAAATAAAACATATGCACATATACTGTAACAATTAGATGCATAACATGCATTTAGAAAAAAATAGGGGGAATTTTAATTCCATGCTGATGTTAATTTTCAGTGACTGCAGTATCATACTGAGGGGAAGCTTAAGTATTCAACCATTTGAAACTAGTAGGCATGTAATCTGAAGACCTTTTGATTTCTGTCTATCACTGACTTAGCAAGTTTTACGGAAGTGGCTAAATAAACTAAACTTTTTTGTATGAGTGAGCAGTAGGCAACTGACTAAAAAGGTATTAGCTAACCCTGCACACTCTGACTAATATCAGACTGGCAAGTTTGTGTCAGTGAGATCCACGTAACCCGGCCAGCACTGAAGTAAATTTGAAACTAAATTTGGGCAGTTGTGGCCTAATGGTTAGAGATTCAGACTTTAACCTGAAGGTCACGGATCTGAGTCTCAATACCGGCAGGAAATGGAGGTGGGGGGAGTAAATGAACAGCGCTCTCTTCCACTCTCATTATCCACAACTGAGGTGCCCTTAAGCAAGGCATCTAACCCCGAAACGCTCCCCAGGCGCCGCAGCAAAAATGGTGCCCCACTGCTCAGGGTGTGTGTTCATGGTGTATGTGTTCAATACTCACTGCTGTGTGTGTGCAATTGGATGGGTGAAATGCAGAGCACAAATTTCGAGTATAAGACACCACACTTGACTACACGTCACTTTCATTCATGTCATTATTTTTTATTTCATTTAAAAATTAAGTGAACTTCACAGAAGTGCTGAAGAGACCTAAACACAATATACCTCTGCAAACGCCGTTGGATTCCGTTGTTGGGCCGACGGGTGGTCCTTACAATTTTATGTTCTGTATTATGAAATTCCCTCTATGTCTTTACATATTTGTACTCATGCAAATACAAATAAGAATTAGGTGGGGGGAAAAACAGAAAGAAATGCTACACACCTTGGTAGAGAGTCTTACAAATACTAAAATAAATAAAAGTATGACATCTGCAGGACTTATGATTTGTTAGATATCCTACTTTATTTACTTGTAATATTTAACAGTCTTGTGATTGTTCTTAGTGATACTTACTCAGCTGTTCTGGATTCTTTAATCACAGGCAGTAGTTTTTGAAGAACGTGATCAGCTTTATTTCCTACTCCAACAAATTCTTTTAGGGCAAAGGAATCCAGCTTCTTCTCTGATGTCAGCAACACAAAAGCAACAGCTGACCACTGAGATGAAGAGAGTTTGGCTTCCTTTATTCTTCCAGATTTCAGATACTGTTGCATTTCCTCCACTAATGAACGATCACCAAGTTCATTCAGACAGTGGAACAGATTGATGGATTTCTCTGGAGAGTCTATGATCCTGATCTTCTCCTTGATGTAATCAACTGTTTTCTCATTTCTCTCAGATCTGCTTCTTGTCTGTTTCATTATTCGTCGTAGGAGAAACTGATTAGACTCCACTGACAAACCCAGAAGGAACCGCAGGAAAAGATCCAGATGTCCATTTTTACTCTGTAGAGCCTCATTCAAAGCTCTCTGATGCAGCTCAGATAATGAAACATGTTTAAACATAAGTGGAAACCAGTCATCATTTTGTTTGGTGATTGGGTCAAACACATTTATGCTGAAGTTTGTGAAGGTGAGATGCACATATAGAGCTGCTAGATGTTCCTGAACGCTCAGATGAACAAAGCAGAAGACTTTCTCCTGATACCAGCCAGACTCCTCTCTGAAGATCTGAGTGCACAATCCTGAGTAAACTGATGCTTGTGTCACATCAATGCCACACTCTCTCAGATCTTCCTCATAGAAGATCACATTGCCTCTTTCCAGTTGCTCATATGCAAGTTGTCCTAATATGAATATAATGTCTTCATCTGTCACGTTTTTCTCATAGTCCTTCTCATGTTTGATGTTGGTCTGAAGGATCAGGAAGTGTGTGTACATCTGAGTGAGAGTCTTGGGAATCTCTCCAGTCTCTGCTTCGCTCAACATCTTCTCCAGAACAGCGGCTGAGATCCAGCAGAACACTGGGATGTGGCACATGATGAAGAGGCTCCTTGATGACTTCAGGTGTGTGATGATAGTTTTGGCCAGACTCGGATCACTGATTCTTTTCCTGAAGTATTCCTCCTTCTGTGGATCATTGAAGCCTCGTACCTCTGTCACTCGATGGACACACTCAGAGGGGACGAGGTCGGCTGCTGCTGGTCTGGAGGTGATCCAGATGAGAGCAGAGGGAAGCAGATTCCCCACAATGAGGTTCGTCAACAGCACGTTCAGTGAGGCTGATTCACTTACATCACACAACCTCACATCGCTCTGAAAATCCAGAGACAGACGACACTCGTCCAGACCATCAAAAATGAACAACACTTCATATTCATCACTTGCAATCATTTCTTTTGTTTCAGGGAAAAATACATGAAGAAGATCTGAAAGACTGAGTGTTTTGTCCTTCATCAAATTGATCTCTCTGAAAGGAAGTGGAAATATGAGCTGGATGTCCTGATTCTCTTTCTCTTCAGCCCAGTCCAGGATGAACTTCTGCACAGAGACTGTTTTTCCAATGCCAGCGACTCCCTTTGTCAGCACAGTTCTGATGGGTTTGTCTTGTCCAGGTAAAGGTCTAAAGATGTCATTGCATTTGATTGGTGTGTCCTCTGTTGCTGCTCTCCTGGATTGTGTCTCAATCTGTCTCACCTCATGTTCATTATTGATCTCTCCACTCTCACCCTCTGTGATGTAGAGCTCTGTGTAAATCTCATTCAGGAGTGTTGGGTTTCCACGCTGTGCTGTTCCCTCATACAGACACTCAAACCTCTTCCTCAGACTTGATCTAAGTTTAGATATACGACTGTAGAATTAAAATAACACATTATTACATTTCAGTCGACAAAAAATAAAGTAAATGCAAATTTGCAATAATTCAATAATAGAGCAATTTTACATAATTGTGTACAACATTTATATCGTAGAGCCCAATTAAAGCCAGAAATTCTAAATTATACAAACTATTTTTGTATCTTAAACATTTTGGCATTTAAAAAAAAGAGGCCCATTGGAATGGCATTTTTACACTAGTTTATACCTTTCTAGTACAGTGGAGAAAATAATTGTTTGATCCCCTGATGATTTTGTGAGGAAAATCCTCACTTACAAGGAAATTAAGGGTCTATAATTTTTATGGTACGTTTATTTTAACGGACAGAGACAGAATATCAACCAAAAATCCAGAAAAAACACACTATATAGAAGGTTATAAACTGATTAGCATTTGATTGAGTGAAATAAGTATTTGATCCCCTACCAACCAGCAAGAATTCTGCCTCCCACAGATATATATATACATATATACATATATACATATATATATATATATATATATATATATATATATATATATATATATATATATATATATATATATACAGTGGTTAAATTGGGCCGGGGCTCTCCGGGGCTCAGCCCCGGCACATAAGCCTGCTCGTTTGTGTCCTGATGTGCCTGTTTGCAGTCAGTTGCCTACTGGAAATTATGTCACATAAAATTTGATGAAAGTGATGCTTTTGAAAACATATTTCTGATTATAAATGAAAGATTTTTGAAATGGCTATTTTGTCTCGGCGGAGCTGAGATGAGAACAATCGGAACACGGCCGTAGTCTTGTTCAGCTGCTTAATCTCGTTGTCAGTTGACCATGATCGCGCACCGCTCACGCATGCCGTGCGCATCTAGGTAGGCTAACTCAGAACTCCGACATGGATAAATGTAGACTACGCAGCAATATATAATGAATGTTCCTGGGAGATCCGTAGTTGCGCGGGATGTGGAAGCGCGCAAAAGTTGCAGAACCTTCTAACGTTACTGCCTTGAAAAAAAAAAAAAACTCACGAGCTGCTGGCCGCCGCAGATCAATATTGTCAAGTTCAGCACAACGTTGGTTGTACAAAAAGTGCCCTGGCCTTGAATGACAAGGTAAGGAAAATATGTTTGGCGCATTGTATGAGTCACTATATCATAACAACATAATACAATGTGTAATCAAGTGATGTCAATTCCAGCGTTATGGACGTGACATTTGCAGTAAAGACTTGAAATATAAATTCTCAGAAAATGGATTTAATACCAATATATTGAAACTCTTTATATCCATACTCCCTTAATAAAGGAGTCCAGACATTAGAAAAATATCAGTCTACACATGCGTTTTATATTTAATATGAGGGAATTAGGCTACACATGCCGTGGACGTGAGACAAAACATCTTTAACTTTTAGGTGGCAACATATTTTTTTGTAATTCTGTGAATTACACTGCAAACCAAAGTACTACCAACCGGATGAAGAAGGGTTGGCTCTCTCCACAGAACATAACATATTCATTTTATTTTATTTTTCATGTTCGCATTTATGAGGAAAAAACAATGTTACGGACGTGAGCGCTCTGAAAGCGGCACTAAAAGACTGTTTAAAACTTCCAGAGACCGCAAACAGAAAGCACAAAGCCTTTCTATAAAATGAATTTCGTTTTGTATTAATTGTATCTTAATTTTAATCAATGTTTCATCAACCAATTGCCTGGATTTAATAAATAAAGTAAATAGAAAAGAAGTAAATATAGCAGACATATAAACACGACACGGAGGCGCTGACGCGTGAACTGGAGCGCGTCTCATAAATGAACGGAAACTCAGCATATAAGGTAGCCTACTTGCCTGACAGACCTGAGAAACAGTGGCGTAGCCACGGGTGTGCCAGGGTGTGCCGGTGCCACCCACAGTGGCAGCTGGCACACCTAAAAATGGATGCAGAATTATTTTTTATAGTCTCAATAAAAAAATATTTTACTAAACTTGGGCTATTGTTGTTTATTTAGAATATACTTTTTTTTAAATCAACCCTTTCACGCGTAAGTTAAAAATATTTTAACTCCCTTGTTTCCATGGCGTGATGTCACGTGACACACCGCAGCCACAATAACTAACAGACGTATTTGCTATTACCATGTCAACTATCTGATTTTCCGATTCTTCGTTTAAAAAACTTTATAAATTATCTTGATCTATAACGAGATGAGCGCTGCAGTTCAGAGAGTCCTGTCAGCCGGATTTACAGCACCTGAATTCCACAGTTTCTCCCGAAATACATGAAAGTAAGTGGCTTGCCGCTTCCATAGACATCAGTGTGTATTTTACAAACTGCAAATGTATTGTTTTACTAGTAGCCTACTTATGTTTATTTAAATGTCTGAAACATAAAATAAACATTATGTGGTTGAAAACACTGCGTATTAGTTGTGATACATGACAAGCGCTGAGCGCGTCCGTCTCTGGCTCAGCGCCAGCCAACGCGCGAAAGCAGTTTGGATCAGGTTTGAATCTGGCAGTTCTGTGACGTCACTGAACATTCTAAATCATAGACATTCTCTGATCATACTCAGGGGCACAGAAATAAGAATCCAATATGGTGCCATAACGCTGGTGTCCGGGACACGTGACGTGTGTGTGTTTTTTTAAAGGACAAGTGAAAGAGAATTCTACTTGCCCAACCGGACCCCTGATTAAAACAATTTTCAATATCAAAAAAATAAAATAAGAAATAATGTAGCCTACTCAGTTACTAACGTAACCTCAGTTCCCTGAGAGTAGCCTAGGGAAAGAGTATAGAGAGTAAAAATTAGGGAAAGAAATGCCCTTTATAAAGCTAAAAAAAATTATTCTGATCAAAATTAAATGTCAATGTTTCATTACATCACTGTTGGAAAACACTCTTATCAGATTCTGAAGAACTTATTTTAAATAAATCGTATTTTTAAATGAGCCTACTTCAGTGTGATATTTTATCATATTATCATGCTTAACCCTGAGAATTTGAATAATTGAAATGTGATGATCAGATGCAGATATCTAAATCAGAGAATATCATATAGGTTCGGGAGGTTGGCGGGTGGATTATTTATTTTTAACAGCAGATTCGGGAGACTCAAAGTGCACCAGATTAATGAATTTATCTTTAAAATGTACAAAATTTTCTTCCGGGGGGGCATGCCCCCGGACCCCCCAAGAGGTAACAAGCTGAAACCAACAAAAAATACCGACCCCCATCCCCCCCCCCCCCCCCCCCCGAGATTTTTTTCAGCCACTATGTTATGACTGAGTTATTGCCGATCCTGATGTATAGTTATATTTGATATAGTTTTATGGTTGTGTTGGGCATGGTTATGTGGTTATGGTTAATACTTTTGCACAGTAATCTGACAATAAATGTGGCACACCCAGATTTTCAGATGCACACCCAGAGTCTCTTTTCTGGCTACGCTACTGCTGAGAAATATATCTATAGAAAAATGTCTTCTTTTAAACAGAACAATTCAAAGTCAACTTTGAATTCAGAGTCAGCATCGTCAACTTAATTTATGCAGGGCATTGGAACACTTGTTTATTAATAAACAATTAAAATGTCTCCTTGCTATATTTTACATATTCATAATCATTACTTTTGCCGGTTCTTAGTGACAGCTTTTAGGTGCTTTATTGGCAGCGCCACCCTTACATGTTAGGCTACATGAACGCGTCACCGCATCAGCACCGAAAGCAGGAGATTTTTTTCAATCCCTGTTTGCAGGGGGAAAAACTGATCAGAAAATGTAACGAAAATGTAACGAAACGTTGTAGAAATGTAGTGGAGTAGAAAGTATAAGATTTGCTGCAAAATGTAACGAAGTAAAAGTCAAAAGCCTATGCACTATTGATTCTACTTAAGTAAAGTACAGATATCTGAAAAATTTACTTAAAGGGATACTTCACCTCTGGGAAGATGAATGTGTATTTAAAATAGGTCATTTATGTAGAAGAAATGTGAAATTATTTTTGAATTTGGAGCTTTCTAGACTGAGAAAAGCCAGAAAATGTATTTTTGGCTCATGTGGATGAAAGACAACAACTCCCAGAATGCACTTGCTTCGCTGCCCTAGGAGGCCACGCCTACCGGTAAGAGAGCGCACTTGAAAACAACAAGGCTAGCTAGGCTACTAGTGAGACTCTGTGACGAATTTGCTCGCCCAAAATGTCCGGGATTCGGCTTTTGCGTTCTACAGTCGCCATTCATTATGTTTACTGTGGCGAGCAGGACAAGGCTGAGGGGCGCGGGAGAACGACGCGAGGCCGGCGGCGTGATTACTGAGACGCACCGTGCGGTCTCGTGGGCTAAGTTATCTCTCACGGAGGAGCGGGAATTTTCTTAGCAATGTTAAAACGCACATCAACCGATCACTTGTTTAGCGTTCATGTAAACACTACATTCAGATTCACCAATCGGAATGAATTCAGTTAGATTGAAACAAAAGGTGTGCATGTAAACAATGAATGGCGACTACAGAAAGCAAAAGCCGAATCCGAATGTCCGGCCGCCGAGATCGTCCAAAATGTCCGGGAAAAAGAGGATGGTAACCCCGCCTGTCTATGTAACCCCTACTACTCAGCTTTCTCCACAGAACAAGAGCCTGTTAGCTTAGCTTCCAATACTATGTGTACACTCTGTGAGTGAGATCCCACCTCCTATGTGCGGGTTGAAAACATGCGGAACAGCTCCTCCTACTGGCTGTAGTCTTTAGCCTCTGGCCAAAAAATCCTCCGATGACGCAAAATGACGATTTTTGCGTCATTGGAGGATTTTTTCCAGACAAAAAATACATAAATCTCTCCTCTCAGGGGGATATGAGGGAGGAAAGTGGGGTAATTCGAAAATACTACAGGTTTTCTACTGATACAAAGCTTAATGCTAAATCCTGAAGTATCCCTTTAAGTAACTAAGTATTTGTACTTCGTTACATTCCACCACTGCTGATTAACAGTAATGTAAATGCTAAATGTCCTAATACCTGTTGATACAACAATGCAAAGTATATGCTCTTAACCTTGCAGGTTTTCACATATCATGTAAGACTCAATTTCTCCATTTCTTTGCACAAAACTCTCCAGAAAGTGCCATTTAATGGTTTATTTTTCAAAAAAAAATTCACAGGGGGGCATACCCCCGGACCCCCCTAGGGAGAGCCCCCCCACATAATAAATCCCAATTTAACCCCTGTATATATATATATATATATATATATATATATATACAGTGCTATGCATAAGTGAATACACCCATGCTAAAGTTGACTAAAAAGAGGAATAAAAAATCATATTTTGGAAATTGAACTTAATGCCTTAATTTAAAAAATTAGGAAAAATCCAACCTTTAAGGACA
The DNA here is from genome assembly GCA_023718395.1 of Leucaspius delineatus. Classification (NCBI taxonomy): domain Eukaryota; kingdom Metazoa; phylum Chordata; class Actinopteri; order Cypriniformes; family Leuciscidae; genus Leucaspius; species Leucaspius delineatus. The sequence goes on along the minus strand of CM043362.1, from coordinate 9,641,255 downwards.
CCAATTTTCTTTGTGAATGAATAATGTATCGTAAATAAATAAATGTTCTTCCTTAAAATACATGGTGCATAAGTGAGTACACCCCTATGTTAAATTCCCATAGAGGCAGGCAGATTTTTATTTTTAAGTATTTAAAAAAAAAAATTTTTTGGATACTATGCATCCTGATAAAGTTCCCTTGGCCTTTGGAATTAAAATAGCCCCACATCATCACATAGCCTTCACCATACCTAGAGATTGGCATGGCTTTATTTCAGTTAGCCTAAAAGCTAGTTTGATTTGCATTGAGAGATGATCTTATGGAAAGTACCCCATGCCAATCTCTAGGTATGGTGAAGGCTATGTGATGATGTGGGGCTATTTTAATTCCAGAGGCCAAGGGAACTTTATCAGGATGCATAGTATCCTAAAAATAAATAAAAAAAAAATACTTAAAAATAAAAATCTGCCTGCCTCTATGGGAATTTAACATAGGGGTGTACTCACTTATGCACCATGTATTTTAAGGAAGAACATTTATTTATTTACGATACATTATTCATTCACAAAGAAAATTGGTGTCCTTAAAGGTTGGATTTTTCCTAATTTTTTAAATTAAGGCATTAAGTTCAATTTCCAAAATATGATTTTTTATTCCTCTTTTTAGTCAACTTTAGCATGGGTGTATTCACTTATGCATTGCACTGTATATATATATATATATACATATATATTCTTCTACATATTTTAGTTCTCTTTCAGTTTGGTCTCTGACTCACGTCGAACGTACCGTACTAGCTCTGAAGAAAGCCGATTGTTTTGTCGCCTCCCGTCGCCTGCGTCGGGGGAAAAAAGCTGCACTTGAACATACCGAGAGAACTACAGCTGACTGTCAGCTAGAATGTATATGGTTCTGCGTGTAAATGAGACAACTGTCTATTTCTGAAGATATATTCATCTATATTCGTCATTCAAAAAGGGAAACCGATGCTGCAGGCTGCAAATACACAAACCATAAACAAAGCAGTGCGTGCTTACCGTTTTGAATATCAAACCTGTTAAACACTTTCTTTATTCCACTCCGCTCATGTTAATATTGAAATAGCCCATTCGACAAGGAACACTCAGGTAAGATGACGTAACATTAGAACAGCCTTCTATCTGTACCGTTTTGACTTCTTTGCTCGCTGTTTTGCTATTATTTTCGAGTACTGACTCGTTCACTAAGCTGAACAGCCAATCAGAGTTCTCTCTCTCCCCGACGGCCCAACGCTGATTCAACATGTCGAATCGGCCGAAAAAAAGCAGATGAGGACCAATTTCAGCCGACTGTGCACAACTGGGGAGTATGCGGGACACACTGAGAAAAATTAGTTGGCCGACACACAAAAACTGCCCGACGTCCGACCGTCGGCTTGGTGTGTCCTGGGCTGAGCCCAGGACACAGCCCAATGAGCCCAATTGCATCAGCTGCTCTGCCTCGCAGCGAGAGCATAAGAGCAGAAGGTGCGTCGCATATTTGCTTTTCGCTTCGGAGCCGAGCGGTTGTACTGTTCCTGCTCTGCAATCTTATCTGTTTATCTGTGTTCTTTATCTTATCTGTGTTTTAACTTAAAAATAGAAAAAAATTAGTCTGCTTCTTTGGGAGAACGCCTCTTCAAAGCTGGTGTTAGATTACAGTGAAAGACAGTGCTGGCTACGATCTCAAAGAGAGCAAATCAGCCGTTTTCACAGCTCAAACGTTGCACCTTCAATGAGAATGTGAGTGCTCACATCAGGATTGCACTATCATCCTGTTTGTGTAGCAGCGACCATAACCCTGTACGCTTGTCACCAGATAGAGCAGTTTCCTGAAAGAGCATACACAGTTTGGCACTGCGTCTTTTTCAAGATGTCATTCAAACCGTGTGTTTCTGGATGTGGTCGTTTCCTATCCTCATTTGACGGCCACGATCACTGTTTCACATGCCTGGGCTTAAAGCGTGCTGAGACTGCATTTATGAGTGTTTCATGTTCTCTCATTCGCCGGTTGTCATGGCAACCCAGCACACGTCGTTTGGCTCTCTAGATTTGCGGTCTAGACTCAAAGAAGTGGAGTCCCCTCATCTATACCCCAATCAAGTTCCTCTTCTGGTGTACCAGAAAAGGGCTACATTGCCGAATAGACAGGGTGACCTGAGGATTACAGTGAGGGATTCCCCACCCGGTAAACAATCCCTGTGGGCCCCTCACTCATCTATCGCATCACAAACATGCTGAGACTGTGTTCGTGGGTTGTTCATGTTCTCTTATGAGTGCATGACCACGTCGGCACGTTGTTCGTCTTGACTTTCTCATAAGGGCTTGAGCGTTCCTTCCTGGATGTGTGTGGAAAACTTTGTCCGTATGGAAGCATATTGGTGCCAATATGGCAAGCCATACATGCCTAAATCTGCAGAAAAAAGTTTTTCCTCTCTCACTATCCTCAATGATGGGGAGGCTGTGCTACTGCAGACCGCCTCTTCCCTGCATGTGATGGCCACCCTGCAAGTACAGTGGAAGGCCAAAACACTTATAATACACAAGGGTAGTTCTGAGTCGGGGTTGAGCTGCACATGGTGACTAGCCATGATTAAAGTCACAGCGCTGTTCATCCTTCAGCAGCCCTGAGACGGGCGACCCAGAGTCAGCTGCTCTTCGCCGGAGGAGGGCCGGGCCGGGCAGAGAATCTTTTGTTAAATCAATTCTGTTCCGACATTGGCGTCTCAGTCAGCAGTACCCAAATTCTCAGTTAGAGCAGCTTCTTTATCTCTGGGTCCCGCGAGGGCCAGACTGGAGGTGTGCGACCATGCAAAGCCTTGCTACCCTCAGCCCACTCTTGTATCGCCAGCCGGCAGCCAGGTACGGTTCGAGGACCCGGTTACGCGTTCCTAGGGGAACCATTAGTGCAAAATCATAATAAGACCACTTTATCTCAAGCCTTTTCAAAAGGCCTTTACACTCCCAGCTGTTCATGAGTGTAGCTTCATCGCAATGTGCTGTGAATCAGTGAATGTTTGGAGCTTTTCCTTAGTGTTTTAACAATATTGATACCATATGTATGCTGAAATATTGTACCTGAATGCAGATATACGTAGTAATTGATCCATGATCCGTGAGTCGGATGATTTCTTTTTAGCACTTAAAAGTGCTGGATCCATAGACCAGCCACGCTTCATAGACACACAGCTGGGATCTGGAGAGTCTGATGATTTCTTTTTAGCACTTAAAAGTGGTGGTGGATCCATAGACCAGTCACTTTTCATAGACACACGGCTGGGCTCTGGTGAGACTGATGATTTCTTTTTAGTACTTAAAAGTGGTGGAGGATCCATAGACCAGACACTCTTCATAGACACCAAGCTGGGCTCTGGTGAGTCGGATGATTTCTTTTTAGTACTTAAAAGTGGTGGAGGATCCATAGACCAGACACTCTTCATAGACACCAAGCTGGGCTCTGGTGAGTCGGATGATTTCTTTTTACCACTTAAAAGTGGTGGTGGATCCATAGACCAGTGACTTTTCATAGACACACAGCTGGGCTCTGGTGAGTCTGATTTTTTCTGCCAGACTGAACTGTAAGAGTGTAACATTTAGACTGTAACATTTGGTGGACCTCTAAAATCACATTTAATTAAAATAAATACATTATATACAACAGACTGCGACAGAAATCCCCTCAATCATTAAATTGACCTCTAATAAGAACCACTTCAATCTTAAACACTTAATTATTTACTTAGGGCACAAATATATAGGTACACAAAAATGTCACTAAATCACATACTTACTGTATAGCACATTAGCAAAACGAATTAAACATACACTTCCACTTTCAAGAGACAACATGTAAATATTTATTTTTGTGAAGATATGCTTTCTAATCTATATATCGGGATAGCATACTAATATAAATGAAAAGAATTTCCAGTTTTATGTTAAAAACATATTGCACATTACAAAAGTTCTGCTATTAGTATATCTGTACCTGTGGCGGTTTCTGTGACGAAAAGACCGCGGCAGAGACATTGCTCTCATCATAGACAAGACCTCAGGTATTTCTGAATCTGACGAACTTGATGTTCGTCTGTGATGAGAATAAAGGAAAAAGAGTGAGGTCATTATACTGGATATACATTATACTCATATACAGTTCACATGATCTTCACCATCAGTCTTAACTGTTCCCATTCAGTCAGTCACGTTCGATGTTACGTCGATACTGACGTATTGGGGTCTCACCTGGGAGCCCAATCACCTCCAAGTGGTAACAAAACGAGCCAATGAAAATTGGCTGGAAGAAGACAATCTCTCTTTCCAGTCACTTCTTCTGTTGAGCAGATTTCTCAAATAAGAGAGCAAAAAGCAATTTTCATTGCTTTTAGGTGTGATCTCCGATCTTTTTGCTTTTTATCTGCCTTTTTTTCCCCAGCTCGTCGTGGGTTCTCCTCTGCCGGTGTAAAGGCGCATTTCAGCGGCATTCATGTTCCCTAAAAGAGCAACACGAGCGTTCAGCATCTTTTTCAAGATGTCTTTTCGACCGTGTGTTTCTGGATGTGGTCGATCCCTGACCTCATCTGATAGCAATGACCGGTGTCTCACATACCGGACAGACAGCATGCTGATAGAGAGTTTGTGGATGGTAACGGCATTGTAGCTTGTGCTGAATCAGATCCAGAGCTGACAGCCATGCTTTCCCGGGCCACCGCGGGCATTGGGCTTGAGTGGAACCCTCCACCGTGTCCCGAGCGCTCACGGTTGGATAATTGGTTCCTGGGTACGGTGCACGGTTCACAGCCGCGCATCGCTCCAGTGCCTTTCTTCCCGGAGGTGCATGAGGAGGTTCAGAAGACGTGGAAGGCACCATTTACTGCCTGAAGCAATTTTTCTTTCTCCTCCCCTCTCACAGCACTTAATGACGGGGCTGCCAAGGGTGACGTGGATGTTCCACAGGTAGAGCATGCAATTGTGGTGCACTTTTGCCTGCAAAGTGCTGCCACCTGATGGAATTGTCCGTGCCGCCCGTCCAAGGTGGGTAAGACGATGGCAGCTCTGGCTCCTAAGGCTTACCCAGCAGCTGGATTGGCCGATTCTGCCCTGCATGCCATGGCCATCCTGCAGGTCCATCAGGCAAAAGCTCTCAAAGAGCTGCACGAGGGTAGTTCTGAGCCGGGGTTGTTGCAAGAACTGCGCACGGCGACTGACCTTGCCCTCCGTGCAACGAAAGTCATGGTGGTCCAGGGCCCTCAGCCAGACGATGTCCACTCTGGTGGTCCAGGAGCGTCATCTCTGGTTGGACCTGGCTGAGATGAAGGACACAGACAAAGTTTGCTTTCTCAACGCCCCCATCTCCCAGGCCTCTTCGGCGACACTGTAAAGGACTTTGCCCAGCAGTTCTCGGCAGTCCAAAAGCAGACTGAGGCCATAAAACATATCTTGCCCCGGCGTGACACTGCCACCAAGCCACCGCGAGCTGCCCCAGTGCTGGTGCCACTCGCACGGAGCCTGACTAGTGCTTCCCAGCCCGTCCCATTGGCTAAAATTCAAAGTCTCGATTCTGCCTTGACCGCTTTGCATTCAAAAGGTCGAGCATATCAGTACAAAGTCCTATCCTTTGGGCTGTCCCTGTCTCCCTGCGTCTTTACCAAGGTCGCAGAAGCTGCCCTTGCCCCGCTCAGGGAGGTGGGCATTCACATCCTCAACTATCTCGACGACTGGCTCATCCTGGCTCTGTCCCGAGATTAGTTATGTGAACACAGGGATGTGGTGCTCAGGCACTTCACCCATTTGGGTCTTTGGGTCAACTGGGAGAAGAGCAAGCTCTCCCCTATGCAGAGCATCTCTTATCTCAGTGTGGAGTGGCACTCGGTCATAATGACAGCACATCTCACCAACGACCGTGCGCAGTCGGTGCTGAACTGCCTGAATATGTTCAGGCAGAATATAGCGGTTCCACTGAAGCAATTTCAGAGGCTCATGGAGCATATGGCATCCGCAGCCGTGGTCACGCCACTCGGATTGATGCATATGAGACCGATTCAGCACTGGCTAAACAGCCGACTCCCAAGATGGGCATGGCGCGCTCCGTGTGGCCATCACACCGAGCTGTCACCAAACATTCACCCAGTGGTCGGACCTTGCATTTCTACGGGCCGGAGAGCCTCTAGAACTAGTATCCAGGCATGTGGACCACTTGCTACCCATTATGTCTACATTAACATCTTTGTCAATAATTCCATGTTCCAGAGTAAATTATTCTGTAAATAGCATACCGTTACCACATAACATTATAACATTTTTCAAGTTTTGTCCCGGAAACACTCAAGCAATTTTTAGCAGTTACTAGGAGAAAAATAATACTATACAACTATGCAATTATACTATAATATAAAACTGACATATCTTTATACCTGACTTCACTGTGGAATTCTACTGGTGTATCAATATGTACTATTTCAAGTCTTTAATAAGAGTACCTGATTTCTGCATGAATATCATCACTGGATTTTTGAGTGTCATCCATATTGGAGCTCGATAGGCCGATCTCTTCCACTTTCACCAAAACACTGACTCACAAAACTACACCAACACAGAGTCACAATATTAATAATTAGTGTTATTTAAAACAATAGGCTGTGTGTATTTTTTCTTTTTGAAAGTGTTATGTAAATGTGTAAAATTAACAGAGAATATGGTCATCGAAAGCATTTTGTATCAAAGCAATGACAAACTGATCCACAGTTTAGAGCTCAGACTCTGCGGTTGTACTGACAGTCTAAAGAGTTTTGAAAATATCTACTAGTATTGAGAAATACATAACTAATTGTTAAAAAACATGTGGTTGCTGACTGGACTGTACTGCATACAGAAGGGGTTTTCAAAACAATAACTAATTAGTTGTTACTGTGCTACAACGATTATTTTCAATTGTTGCTTAATTAAGATTAATTTAATTTTAAAGATTAATTTAAATAATTTTATTAATTTACTCTTGGGGAGCAACTTACCAAGCAGAAAAAATAACAGTAGCCTACACGAATGAAAAAATAAGTGGTTTAGTGATTACAAATTCAACGTTTTACAGTAGACTGCATTATCTTGGTTACTTAATAACCAATACACTGTGTACAGTATGTACTAAAAGCAATCTTCACAAATGCAATTATTAAAATATTCCTTACTATAACCCTTACTTTGGCTTTTTAATATTTACATATATTTGTAATGGCTTGTTTTGATGTCAGATGAACTGTTCAACATACAGTAGTATTACAGTTTTTCTCGATTGCTTAAACACATTTCTTGAAACTATGCCTCGTATTCTCAACTGTAAACACAAATCCATAACGTCTCACCCAATTCCCCAAACATCCTATTTTCAGGTCAAAATGAAGCTCTACACTCAAAACCATTCACTCTCGCTGAAAAACCAAACTTTGCCCTCAGACAGGACACACAAGCCCTCAAAATCACACACACTACAACATAGTCTTACACACTGGTGCAATAAATTCAAAACAACATTTCTAAAACTGGTAAGTTATGTTGCCTTTGTGGTTGCTTTTTTTTTATATTTACTTAAGATGTGTGTGACCATATGACAGTAAAAGAACACACACAAACCTTATTCTAATATGGAATTGTATTGGAATGGTAAAGAGTGTTGGGACGTGACAGGAGGGCCTCCACTCAAGGAGACAATATGATGGACACGTCTAAGAATGTTCCACATATGGTTGAAATACCATCATTGGCCTAGAAAGATAACATTCTGGGAGTCAATACTATAAAGGAGAAAGGATGCCCTCCCTTCACTGTCACACTCTGCAGCCACTCTGTGTGACTGTATGACTGCTGGCCTTTTCTTGCAAGAAAATAAACCTCATCAAAGACTATTGGAAATGTTTGTCTTTTATTCAGTGAATTTTGTTTGCCACCACTCCTCCCTGAAGGCTCTCGAGGTGACGGTAAAGCGACTCAAATTTGGCCTTACTCGTAGCCCAGCCTCCCTCATAGTCATACCACTGACTAAGACATGGGCAACTAGTGGCTTGAATTTCATCTGAGACTCCTTGTCTTCTTGCCCTTCCTCCTCCTCCTTCTCCTCCTTCTCCTCCTTCTCCTCCTCCTCCTCCTACTTATCCTCGATCTCTTCCTTCATGTCTTTCTGGATCCATTGTTCCAAAACTCAATAAACTGATTCGGGCCCATTTATCTATCTATTGAAGGCAATGAGAAATGAAGGGATTTGTGTGTAGAGTTTTGCAGTGACAGTTCAACAAATCTGACTCATGTGTCAAAACAGGGAATAGTATTTATAGTTTAGTGAAATGGGTGTGCTTTTTGATAAATTGCATTATGGTTTTGAAATTTTAATTCAAAAGCCTGGTTATAGTGTTTAAGCAATTGAGAAAAACTTTAATGACTCATTATAGCCAGAAGGGGGCGTTGTAGAATTATTTTCAAATAGGTTTGAAAAGTTATCTGGCTTGCAGGGTCTTGTCTGACAGCTGCCAGAGTTCGTGCCAGGTACCACGGTGAAGGGGACACCAGACATAACAATTACTGTATGATTTCATATACTGTATCTTTACTTCATATTTAATAACACACACTACACACATGTTTTGCAATTCTGACAAAGTGATGCAGTTGTTTTATGCACAAAATGGTCCCTGACAAAAACAAACTTTCACTTTTGTTTAGGCTTGAAGCCAAGTCGGGCAAAACCAGGGTGAGAATGGCTCGATCCCCCCTGAAGCACATCAAAACAAGATGTTGGGGGGGGGGGTCAAAGAAATATTGATATCAAATATTGGAATTCATTTTAAAATGTATTCAAATAAAAAACTGTTCGTTATCAAATATATGCAGTCTTGCCATTTGAAAATGTAATATAGCCATCAGTAGCTACATAAATTGTGATATAATATAACCCCAATACAATAACCAAACAGACTCAACCTATAGTTTTAATTATCTTCAATTTCCATAAAAAAAAAAAAAAAAAAGTATAATTTACACTCCTACCAACAGGAAGTCGTCTCTTTTGGTTTAAATGTGTGTGTGTGTGTGTGTGTGTGTGTGTGTGTGTGTGTGTGTGTGTGTGTGTGTGTGTGTGTGTGTGTGTGTGTGTGTCTGTGTGTGTGTGTGTGTTTTTATTATTATTATTTTTTATCCGTTTTAATAATAAAATTAAAATTTTCAACATGATGACAATATATTAAAGATGCTTAATTGAGAATGGATATTGGATATCTCCAATGGTGTTGCCATGGTGAGGAATTAAAGTAATGTCAAAAAAGAAAACAAGTCTTATTTAAACAGGCAATTATACACCATTTATTTTAAACTGGGTAAATGTAAAAGAACCATATCAAAGTCGTCTAATTTTTTACTGCAGCAGATTGTGCCACCATGAGACCGTGAACCACAACCCATGAGATCATTTAAATTTAGATGACTCTCATGTTATATGATGTCATAAGTCCCTTTGAAATGAGTGGATTGTTATCTTCTGCAGTTCAAACTGTTTTAAATCCAGTATTTATCTTAAGGTCTTTTTATATTATTATTAACCTAATTATTAAAATAATCATATAAAATCATGTAAGTGCATGCCCTACAAATGAACTGGTGATAGAACCATTTGTAGCCTGACAATGCATTCTCTCGAGATTTTACAAATGGTGCTCATATAGCCTACCAGGTATAAATATAACCTTAAATATAACCTTAGCTTTTTGTATTAAATAATGACATTTGTTACTCACCTTTTCTGATATTACAATGTGACGCAGTTAGCCTACTTTGATGGTGAAACATTTCAAGGCTAGGCTACTTTCATTTTGCTGGCTTGTAGGCTATAGAGATGTAAACATGGAAGAAACCATTTCAGCGTCCGTCGTTTTTTCTTAGACAACATGTAGCCTATTGGTAGTTTTGTATATTAAAGCGTCGCATTCATATGCATCGGTGGGGGTTGTCGATGAATCCACATTCGACCGTCCAGAGTCCAGACACGTCCGCCATCTTGGAGCGGTCAGCGTGTCGACACTCACAGTAAGAATCAATGATGACACAACATTGCGCAGCTTCTGGTTGAAAAAAGCACCGAGATTGAATTCCCCGAGAAATGCCTTTTACTGCATTTTACTGGTGAGAATGTGTTGGTTTGTGTTTTTGTATAAACTCAATATTTAGACTAGCCTAGAAGGTAAATAATCTGCTGAGGTCTATTGCAGATACGTTTAATGAATGAGTTGCTGCATTATGACAAAATGAACTATCCTAAAGATATTTAAGTATGCCCCAAATACTTAAGGGTATTTGCCCCAAATTATGCGAATTTGTTTTGGGGATTTTGGGAAAAGAAATTTGTATTTTCTGATTCAAATCCATATTTAAAGAATGTGATAAGGTGGGGTAGATATGTAGATGATATTATCTTGATATGGACAGGTTCAGAGGCAGATTTGTTCGCTTTTCATTCATACTTAAATAATACCTATGCAAATTTGAAGTTGAGTCTTGATTTTTCACACACTCATTTTTTGAACTTTAAAATCTTTAAAGAAAGTAATGGTGTGTTACATACCACTATTTTTAGGAAAGAAACTGGCAGAAATACCATATTAAGAGCAGACAGCTTTCACCCTTTTGGATGACGGATGATAGGTATTCCTTTTGGACAGTTTCAGAGGTTGAAAAGAATATGCGACAAGGAAGAAGATTTTGACATCAGGGCCGAAGATATGACTCAAAGATTTCAGGAACGAAGGTACAAAAATAGTGTGATCAAGCATACAATAAAGTAAGAAACATTAATAGAGATGAGTTATTATTACAAAAACATAAATCACAAGATTCAGATAATTCGGTTTATTTCGTGACACAGTATAGCACAGGGGCAAATAGAATTAAGAAAATTATAAAAAGTAATTGGGAAATTGTGATGAGTGACCCTCATCTCAGGGAAGTCATGCCTGAATCTCCTTCCATTGCATTCCGGAAAGCACCTACAATTAATTAAAGATAAATTAGTGAGAAGCCATCTTCCCTCTAAGAAATCAAATACTTGGTTACGTTCCAGTGCAGGAACTTACAGATGTGGCAACTGCAATCACTGTAACAATATGGTTAAGACTAATATGTTTAAAGATGTAACCTCAGGCCTTGAATTGATCATTTATTAATTGTAATACCTTTGTAGTATATAGGTTGGAGTGTCCATGTGGCTGCTTTTATATAGGGATGACTACAAGAAAATTAAAGATCAGATTATCAGAAAATGCCATAAAAATGCCATTCGAATCTGCAACCCTCTATACCCTAGCCCTACATTATAGAGATAAAAATCATGGTAGCCCGAGTACATTGAAGAAAATCGGCATTGAACATGTCCCTAAGTCAATAAGAGGAGGAGATAGGGTTAACAGGCTTTTAGAGAGTCCTAAACTACAATTCCAGGCTTAAACGGAGAATTAGATTGTGTACCTTTTTGTAATAAGGTTTAGGAATTAAAAAATATTAACGTTACTTTGAATATAGGTACAGGTGGTATTGATATATTGGTATATAGGTATTGATTTGTGGTTTTTGAAGTGTATTATAATTAAAATTTTGAAATAAAATACTTTTTTTCTCTCTCTTAGAAATATGTTATACTATGTATTATTGAATGTATACAATATTTGAATTTGTGTATTTTGACTTGTGTATTTTGATTTGGATACTTTATTTCATTGAATATATTGATTTGTGTATTTTGAATTGTATACTTTATGATTTTGTTGAATTGTATATCAATATCCATTTTTTATTTTTATAAAAAAAATCTCTCCTACATTATTATTATATTGTGTTTGATTTAACTTTATATTGTGTGAGACATGTTCTCTATACCTATTCTTTGAACTTTCTCTCTTCAGGTTGCCTTGCTCAGCGCGACCAGGTGATTCTTATATGACTAATGCTGCTCAAAATGAACTTGAGATTGTGTTTGTTACTCACACCCTGACGAAGGCTTGTAAGCCGCAACGTGTAGGTGCGTACTTGTCACCGGTTTTTAAATGATAAAGCCATGATGAAATAAGTTTTTTTTTTACTTTTTTCAATAATATTCAAGTGCCTTGGAATATCTTTATTTTTTTTAGTTGAACCATCCCTTACATCCAAAGGGCACCGAGATAAGGAATTCACACCCCATGCAGCACTTTTCTTGCATTGCTATAGACAGATAGATAGATAGACAGATAGATAGATAGATAGATAGATAGATAGATAGATAGATAGATAGATAGATGCATATGTAGGTATGCATTGTTTGAAATATAATTATTTGTATGTCCTTGCTAAAAAATATCTTTGCATGCCAGCAACAAGTGTCCCTTGTGAGAGGATTTTTTCAAAGGCTGGAGAAATTATCTGTAAAAAAAGAAGTAGGCCAAGTCCTTCCACAGCAGAGAAATTAATATTTTTGAATAAAAATCTATAAAAAAGATTTTGTGGCTTGATTTATTTTATTAATATTCATTTTCCATGACCAAAATAACATTATGCACAGTGAGGAGCCTATACAGGTTACAAGCTTCACATATTAGAAAAATACAAGAATACAAAATAAAAATGTAATGGCTCGTTGTCAAGGTTGTTTCAGATCAACACCTGCAAGTGACCACTATGTGTCACCGTTGAGACGGGTGTCGGATTGTTTCGAAGCCTCGACACGTCACATTTGCTTCAACTGTTTCATTGTTTCACGAAGCCTCGATCTGCCCACCACTACTTACATCAAGGCTCATTTTTTTTGAGCATAGCCAGTGGCGGTCTTAACATAGAGGCATAGGTAGGCGGCTGCTTGGGGCCCCCTACCAGCGGTCGTAGTAGGGGGGCCCCCAACCAACCTGAAAAAAAAGAAACGAAAAAAAGAAAAGAAAAAGCCCCTTATCATCATGAACGCTTCAAAAGCATGGTACATTTTATTAATATTCTTAAGAAATACGATGAAACATTGAAGTAGTAGTTAAAATGTCCAGTTCATGGTTATCAGTCCCTACACATACACCCCCTACTTTCACAATGAAATGGACTAGTCCGTAATGGTGCGCAGCGCGAAAGATAAACATGCAGTGAGCAGTGACAGGAGGACTGGGAAATACACAAACAGAGACGAAGCAAGGATGAGTCTAAACGCGAAAATGAAACGAAGTTACCCAAGCGGCTCAAATAAAAGAAAAAAGCGAAAAGACGCCGATAAGTATTTGGCAACGCTGCCAAAGATTACAAACTTTTTTACGGCTACTGTTGGGTATACAGACAGGAACAACAGCGTCCAAAGCGTTGAACATGCCGCTACAGCAGCAGCTAGCTGTGAAGTGGCGCTAGGTGAGGATAACGTTAACACACTCACATGGATATACGTGGATTTGCTCAGAACCAATACGATTTGGTGTTCTCTGCTTTCCATGTATGGTATGGTATGGTAAAGAAGTGTATGCAGGGTTTAAAAGGGAAGGTTTTTTTTTCTCCTCTCCAACCTTTACTTTTACCATATCCTCCTGGGACCCAAGAATAGACTTTTGTCCACTGTAGTGGACATTATATTTTAGTGAATTTCTCTGACATCATACATGTCACATGACACAACCTGGGTGTCCTGTAAAGAGCACATTCAGGACTTTTCAGAGACACCAAATGTTTGGAGGTTTCACCATGAAAACAACTTCTCCTTGGTCTTTAAAAATGTCTGACATTAATTTAGTGATCAAATGTAGCATTCTTATGGAAATATGATAATATATTGTAATTATAATTTAAATTGGACTACTTTTCAAATTGTATTTCATAAACCAACATCTCAGGAAAATGTTAAGGGGTTTCAAATAAAAAAATGACTTTCTGTTACAGAACAGGGCATTGATTTAAATCATGTCCACTGTAGAGGACATCAGGACTTAAATCATGTTTATCAGGCATTTTGTGAGACACAAGAAGTGAATATGGAAATAAATTATACATCAATATTCCTATGAAATATTAGATATTATTATTAAAATGTTGCCAATTATTACTCCAATTATTACACTTCTTTTTTCATTAAATGTTGCTCCAAGAACACATTAAGGTGCAAATTAGATACAGTTTATATATACATTGCATTGAATGGGAATATTAATTTATGGACATTTTACCCACATATTGCATAAAGTAAAATGGTGTATCAATTCATTCCGTTATTTCTTTCATAACATAGTTGAGAATAATCTTTATACAAATTTTGGTTGAAAAAATCCTGAAACCCCCAAATTTATTGGTGATTGAAAAAAAAATCCCATTGTTTTTGCCTATACATATAATTTCATGTCATTTTATTTTTTAAACAACTTAGTCCTGGCGTCCACTACAGAGGACATAGCATAACGTATGAATAAAATATTATTTTTCAAAAATGTTTTTTTTACCATTTGTTTATTGTGCTCTAAACAGTGTGATGACATGGAAAAAAACTAAATTCAAAAAACTTTTTTTTTCTGGGTCCCAGGAGGGTAGATTAGCTTTACCTGCCTATCCACCATTCAGTCGGTGAAAAAATTTTCATTCTCTTTCAAAGATCGAATGGGGGGGCCCCCATACATACCTTCGCCTTGGGCCCCCAATTTGCTAAATCCGCCACTGAGCATAGCTAGTACAAAGAACAAACTCACAGTAGAACAAACAAATAATTAAATAAAAGAAATACAAAAAGAAATAAAATGAAGAATAAATCAATCAAAAGGGGCTTTTTAAATTAATTTAAACATATCCAGAAGAGAAATCAATTTAAGGGCTTTCTGATTTTTTACAAATTTTAAAGATTTGCACAAGAGTTTAACCTCATTCATCCACTGATTAAACTTGGTTTTTAGATTTAAACCATCTGCATTTCTGAATGAAAAACTTTCCAAAACATAAGAAATTAATAAACTCACAATCTTTTTTTCCAGACAGACACCAAACCTAATCAGCTTCACCGTGAGGGGTGGGATTTCAACCCTGAGCATAGACAAGCATGCAGAGGTTTTTTTTTTTTTTTCTTTTTTTTTTTTTATTAATAATGTTTATTACAAACTCTCGTGGAGACAACAGCAAAAAAAAAAAAAAAAAAAGCAACAGGCAAGGCATCAACAAAATACAGATTTGACAATGAAAAAATAAACTAAATAAAAATAAATTGAGCTTTGTTCTCAAATAAATAATATGTGTTACAGGATCAAAAACATTTCTGCAGCATAACTAATAGCTTCTACAGTTTGTTTGGAATTTTTAACAAGGTTCAAGGAGGAAGATAACATACGAAGTTCATTTTTAAAACAGTTTACATTTGGCAATTGTTTTTTCCATTTATTTTTGAGAATGTGGTATTTACCCATAATGATGATAAGGTTAATCAAAAGTGAAATGTCCCTCGTCAGTTTAGAATTATAAATAAGAATATCTTCTATTGTAAATTGTTCAAGTTCACTAATTTTATTATTTAACCAGCTATGGACATCATGCCAAAAATTGCCAGGGCAAGACAATCTTGCACAGATTCCCGAAGAACCCAGCGTTAAGGGACCAGTGGATGGAGTTTGTTTTTCCAGAGCATCAACGGAGTTCCCTGTTCCCTGCATTTCGACGATGATTGTTTTATAAACAAGGCCCAGTTCGACGCCGGATTTGCAGATCGTCTAATGCTTAAGAATGGAGCAGTCCCAACAATAAAGATTCACAGTCGTGCATTGGAACCGCAGGCGGTGAGTAAAACTGCTTCAAATGTCTGTGTGTTGTTAGCTATCGGCGCGTAAGCACAGCACGTAAACAGCGCTCGTGATTCTTTAGCTCCACCCACACCATCAGAAACTCCGGCCTCCAGCCGCTCGGTTTTTTCCGGAAAGACTCGGTACTGCCTATCTTTCTTTTATAAATATAATAAAACTAAAGACTTTTTGGAGATATGAAGGATGCAGTACTACTCTATAGGTACTCAAGATTAACATGAGATTGACTGAAACTGAGTGTTTCACTCTTTCAACCACTTTATTTTAAATGTTCCTAACATTGCCTCAAAATCCACTGTTCTGATACTCCCCCCCTATTATATTCTTTAACCAACTGAGATTTTTTAACATAGTTTTTAACATAATTTATCTTATTTCTCCAGATAAATTTATATATAATGGAATGGAATTAATTTTCCTCATGTTTTTTTGGAGCATGCAATGTAAAGAGATTGACATGGCTAGATCAGTTTGGATCAATTTTTTCTTTCATATTAATTTCCTCTCCTTGTTTTTCATCTTTAACCATCTAAACTCCAACATTATTTCTGTATCTATACAGTCATATAACGCAAGTAATTCACACTTTTTCATATTTAAACGAAGCCCTGAAGCTTTGGAAAAAATTGAAATGATTTGCAATGCATTACTAACCATAGATTTATCCCTAAGGAAGAAGACAGTGTCGTCTGCAAACTGACTGAGGGGAAATTCGTAATCAAAAAAATGTATACACTGAAAATTTAGATGATTTAATATCAGATATGCTAGTAACTGTGTACATAAGATGAACAACTTGGGACTAATTGGACATCCTTGTCTTATTCCGCAAGTTATATTTATTCTAGGTGTTAGTCCTGGGTTTAAAGTAACACTAAGTAACTTTTCAACCTTCATAATATATTTCCAAAACGCTTGTGATGGTACATCGACTTAAAATAGGTTGAATGACGCGTCTGCCATAGCCTGATGGGGTTTGTATAGTTTTTAATCGTACTTTTAAACTTCGGGGTTCGGGTAGTAACACCCGCGCACAAAAAGAACTACAAAATTCGACTGCTTTACGGCATAGGCTACCTCACTTCCCCCAACACGTCCTCGCATGCTGTTGGACTTGTAAGTATATTGCTTATACTGTATATCACTCGGACAAGATTTTTATTCGTTGGTGTGAGCTAAAAAGCACCTGACGTTCTTGTTGATGGATTAGTAGACATCTTCGGAGGCTAGCCGTGCTTGTTCGATGTCCGACGATTTGTAACGCGTTGTGTTTATTCCCCAATCGAACTCGTGTAACTGTCTGACACACCACGTTCTACCGTCCACAGCATTACTTGATAGACAAAAATAGGACAAGAATGAGCATCAAACAGAAACAATCCGCTTACGGTGTCGTTCGAGGCGCGCATACAATACAGACTGTGCCGAGTCAGTTAAACAGGGCGCGCGCAGCTCTTAAAGGGGACACACCTTATTGCCACTCGTTACAGCTTCTACCCGACTGAACAGGGACCGGTATACAGGGGCATCAGGCTCAGGATCAGTGAGTGAAGAGACTGCTGCGTGAGTGGTATTTACGACAGTAACGTTAAATACAAGCAGTAGCGTAGCCAGGAATCACAATGTGGGTGGGCCCAGAGAAAATCAGGTGGGCACAGCCTAAAATGCATCTGTTATCAAAATAGGCCAACACAATACACCACACCTGCTTGAATACACCACAGTTTAATCAGAGCACAAGCATGCAAGTCATCATAAGCAGTGTTAATAAAGAACAGAACGATAAGAACAGCATTTCCACTGCGCGCGGCCAGGCCACACCACACACACACGCGCATCTGACAGATGCGAAACAACATCATCAAATCAGCAGCAGGACAGTAGTGGACAGTGTGTAAAAACCAAAAACAATGCTTGGTCATAGTCTGGCTCAGCGGCCACATAAACCACGTTATATAAACAACATTGACTAGGCAACTACATAAACGTAGATTGGCTTACTTTTGATGACTAGCTTATAACAGGAGACGACGGGGCTGGGGGTCGCACACAGTTTTAAATTCGAACACATTATTCTCTGAGTGTAGTGTGTACACTACACACACCGGCGGTGTCTGTCCGCTGCGCCCAGCAACGGCTCAGGACCTTGTTCAAAATCTTGCCGCGTCACAGAGCGCTATTTACATAGTTTTATATTAAATTTACATTTATTTGTCTCAAATCGTAGTTAATGAATCTGACTTCACCCTGGGCTGCAATATACGTTTAGTTTTATATTCATGTACAGAAATCAGCTGCTTGAATTAAATTTGCTGACATTATCGGATTTTCAGGTGAGAGTTGTCCTAGACGCGGCGCTGCGCGTCCAGTGTGCGACCCCCTTAAGAGTTGAACACTGCAATGATTTCGTTATACTCCAACGATTCAGTCAATTCTCCTGAACATCTGCATTATCTTCCTCCTGTGGTGGCTGGTGGCCGTGGTCTTTTTGACACAAACTTGTTGCTCTGTTTCATTTTAGTTTAACATAACGTTCCTTAGCTAAACTTCAGTGTCCCTCTGTGAAATGTGCTCGTCGTTGTGAAGGGGGGATGGGCTGTTCGCAATCATCCGAGTCTGCGCGCTACGCGGGCATTTCGTATTCACCATGACAACCAAACAAGAATCAAGAAACATTAAGATTTATTTTTATAGGTCAAATTTGTTATAATCGCAACAAAATTTCCTAGGCTACCTTGTGAGGCCACTGAGTGACTAGATGGGCCTGACTGACAGGTGGGTGGGCCCAGGCCCACCCAGGCCCACCCGTAGCTACGCGAGTGAATACAAGTAGTCCAGCGACTCTAGGGGTCGTTGTTTGACCAAAACGGAAATCCTACATAATGGGGCTTTAAGACGACATAACTGTAAATATCAGTATATAACATTTTGATCACTGAACAAAATTCTTTGTCGAATCCAAAATTTTCTAATGTAGAAAATAAAAAATCATGTTCTATAGAATCGAAAGCTTTAAAATAGTCTATAAATAAAATCAGGCTTTCCGATTCCAAAATAGAGCGATAGTCCAGCATGTCCAATATTAATCTCCCATTATTATGTTTACTTCTACCTTTTATAAATGCAGATTGAGTTTCATCTACTTTATCAATTACTGTTTTCAATCTCTCTGCATATATTAACGCTAATAACTTATAATAGTTGCAGAGCAACGTAATAGGCCTCCAATTGTCTAAATTTGTTATATCTTTTTTTTGGTTTGGGAAGTAGGGTTATTATACCAGTTCTCATTGTTGGAGTAAGACATCCTTCTTGTATACATTCGATAATGCATTCAAAAACAATTCTTTGATATCTTTCCAAAAAAACGTAAAAAAGTCCGAGGTCAACCCATCAATTCCAGGTGACTTTCCATTTTAAATTTTTTTTTCAGGGCATTTTCTATTTCCTGCAGATTTATTTTGCCTTCTAACCTTTTTTTTATCATTCTCCCCAATCATTTTAATATTATTCTTAATCAGAGTAAAAAAGGATTCACAGTCCTCCTCGTGGAAATTTGAGCTATACAAGTCAGAGTAAAAGAGTTGAACTTCCTCCTGTATTTGGCTAGGGTCTTCAATGACTATGTCATTTTTTGTTAATTTGCAGATTCTTTTTTTTAGACTGCCTAGACTTTTCTAAGCCATAGAAATATGTTGTGCTTTCTCACCTTCTTCGATCCATCTAGCCCTGGATCGTACAAAGGCTCCACTAGCTTTTTCTAGATAAATTTCATCAAGCTGTTTTTGGAGGGAGTTCAACTCAGTTAGTTCTTCCTCCGAAGCATTAGTTTTACCACAAAAAAACATGTTAATCCTTTTCAATATTTCTTTCTGTTTGATTTACTTGTTTTTGACATGCTTTTCCCCGTTTCAATTTGCCAACCTCTTTGTTTCAAATTTAAACCATTCCCACTTCCCTTTATTTGACATCCATTCCTTTTACTTTTAAACAAAGGGATTTTATTTGTTTGCAAAAACCATCATTTGATAATAGTCTATTATTTAGTTTCCATATATTGCCCGAAGAGCGTGATTGTTTGGTTACTATCAAGCATAAGCTTATTAAGCAGTGGGCGGTGAGCGGAGATGTAATCTCACATTTCTGAACATTATTACTTATTGAATGTGAGATTAACCAGTAATCTAGCCTTGCCCGTTGGTTCCCGTTTGAAGCACTAATCCATGTATATTCCAAATTTGTAGGGTTATTCAATCGCCAATAGTCAAAAGTATTCGTTTCAATACAAAAATTGTGTAGTACTTCGATGTTTTCAGGTTGTTGGCCTCTAGGAGGTAGTCTATCCAACCAAGAATTTGGAGCAATGATAAAATCACCTCCTATAACAACATTGGCCCTGTCCCAAATGGCACATTCCGGACTTGTGGACTTCCTCAGACTTGTGGACTTCCACACTTTGGTGACGTCATGTAGTGCAGACCTATAGGGCCCTTGGCGCGAGTCCACGAGGGCGCACTGAGAGGTATTTTTGGGACAGACTCAATCGTCATGCCCGGAAATAACGGTCTGGTTGTTGTTGGCCAGGAGAATCTCCATGTCCACTACACTACACAGCCTAATTTTACAGTTCTATATTTTGATATTGTGCATGCCACCTGGGCATTAGACAATAGATACTTCATGCTTATTTAAATGATGTATACAGTTGTATATAATAATACATAATGTTCCATTTGAACCAAGATTACAATTTTAACACATAATGAAAATGTGCATGAGTTTCAGATGAATTTACAGGTTTCAATATTCATACTATGTTTACATATGACTCAGTAAAGCCCTGACATTCGGTTCTATTTATTTAATGAATCATAATGTGATCGTATTATTCAACACACTGTTATTATGTTTGAGACATCAACCACTGCTCGATGACCATAATGTTTGTATAAACTGTAGGTAACAACTAGTAAAATGTACATCTAGGTCATAAAAAACGTAATATTTTCTTATCAGTCATGTCAACAATTATCCGTGAGTGAAATCTCCTCCCATCCATTGTCTGATTGGCCTTTCGCAAGGATTCCTGGGTAGTTAAAGTGCGTGGAGCCTGCATCTATGCAGGCTTCGCGGAAGACCGCTTCAAGGGTACAAAGGGGGCGCTGCTGAGCACACTTCAGAGCGCTAAAATGCTGAATGGGACGGCCTACGGACTCGTAGACTCGGCGAGCACGCGCAATTTAAGTCCACGAGACCGAAAGTCCACATGAAGTGCGCGATTTGGGACAGGGCCATTATCTGTCACATGAACAGCCTTCCACTCTGTCACTAGTAGGGATGTCAATTTTCACAAATTCCCATGATCGATCGTCATTTAAATTAACGATCAATTAATCGATTAATTGTTAGCCGTAATACTGCGATATGCGTCTACTGATGTGGTTATGGCCAACAGCATGACAGGGTCTGCAAATGCTGCTCAAAACACTATAGTGTTAGAACATATATTCCTCACCAAATCAATGAGAATGGCTTTAAATATAAATAAAGGGCTAGTAGGATTGTAAAATGTTTCGATGTGATTGATAATTAAATTAATTATTTAATAATCAAATATAACTACTGATACAACGTGTCACCAACGCCCAGAATGTGTGACAGTTGAGGACGCGCTCTTCCTGGAATAACTGCACGCGCTGAATGAATCTGCTACCGTTAAACTGGATCACTTTGCTAGCACGTTATTTATCTAAAAGAAACGCATCCTATATGAGATTAATCAGATATATTCAAAATAAACATAATATTACAAATTATATCTGCACAAAATGACGCAAATTCATGCACAAGTGAACTTGAACTAAGTTACGTTCCATTCATTCAGAACTGCTCATGTTGTGGACGCGCTCTTCCTGGAGCAACGCGACACGGCAACTAAACCCAAATAATTCACAATGTTTTATTACAATATTGTTCTCTTTATAATGTTATGTAATATTACAGTCCCAATAGTCATTATTAGTCGTGCACTGCCGTTTGAGCTGCGCGTGCTGAAGCTGACGCTTTACTACAGAGTTAATTCTTAACCAAATGCATCCAATATGAGATAAATCAGATAAGTTATAGATAGGCATACACAAAATAAACAGTGTTACAACTTACATTTGCACAAAACAAAAGGCTGCGAATGCACACGCAAACTTATAGTCATGATGATGAAGGTGTAAAATGGTCCCAAACATAACTCCGGCGCGCTCGCTTTACATGTTTCGCGGTTGAGCAGCACGCACGCGCATGAAGACCTGCTTAATCGATGATCGATAAGTTGTATCGATTAAATGTATTATCGACAATTAATCGATCGTCGATTAATCGTTGATATCCCTAGTCACTAGCCTACCCAGTTTCTCTAACATACTTCTGTTGTTCACTTTGTTATTATATCCGTATATTGAAAGCACAATAATTTTTTGGTCACATATTTCAATAGCTGCAATCAGCCAGTGGCCAACCTTATCTCCTACGTGACTAATTATTTTTCCTGTAAACCTGTTACAAAGTATCATAACACCTGCCGAATAATTAGTACCATGAGAATATAAAACATTATCCCCCCACTGCTGTTTCCAAAATTTCTGTACCTGAATGTATTTCATGTAAAAAAATGTAATTTGCCTTAAGTTCTTTACAAAATAAAAAAAGTGCCTTGCGCTTTGTAAGATTTTTTAAACCTCTAACATTTAAAGAAGTAAACAAAACCGACATTGAACACTAAAACACAAATAAAGATAATGTCTAATGAAAACGCTCTTGAAATAACAAAAGAGCAGGAATGAGCAATTCTGTCCAAAGTATATTAGGGCTCAACCAAACCTCCAAATGTTTCAGTCAAAAACTTGGGCTATTTATTCGTATCAGTGAGTCATTTTACCCAGTCTATTCAACAGCCCATAAAAACAGAAGAACATCAACTTGGAAAACATGTGATTAGTTTTTCAATCAAAGTTGTGGAACGTACCATATATGCATCAAGGATAAACCCTTTTCCCATCGATGACCGCGTATCCTTCCTTCAAAAAAGCCTTCTTTCCGCGGCGCCTGGCTTCATCCACCCGTGGCCACAGCTTCTACTGTAGTACACTACTTCTACAAACTGCATAATTATGTGTCTTGGCATGTTGTTGTTCATTGCACCTTTTATCCCCAAGCGGTGAACGGTGTGAACATTTCAGCGGAGCTCATCAACAGCCATGGGGACCACTCTCGTAAAGATACCTATGACTTCATCTCTGGTCTTCTCATCTTCCTTCTCAGGTAACCCCAAGAGCCTGAGGTTCCATCTCCTCTTGTATCTCTCAGCTTCCAAAACCTTCTCCTTCAGGGATTTGTTTTCTGCAACCAGGAACTCAACTTGTCTTTGTATCTTCTCGATGTTTTCTTTATTTTCATCCGTGGCTCGTTTAATGGCGTCGGTGCGTTCTTCGATGTTCTGAAGTTTGACTTCTAGCGCATCAAACTTTTTCAAAGCTTCTTGAACATTATTCATCTTCGCTTCAATGTTTTCCAGCTTCCCATCTAGACCGTCAAATCTTTTCATCACAGACTCAATAGCTAGCGTAAAGCTATTTGCATTCTCCTCCTTTGCCTTCGCGCCTCTCTTCCTTAACTTTTTGGGTTGCGGACTATTTACAGGAGTTTGGTCGTCCTCGAGATTAGCAGAAGATTGCTCCATTTCCTGGATTTAATTTTCATTTGTTTCACTCATATCTCTCATCGCAGTGGTACCGTGGTCATGGTCGACGATGTTAGCTTCAACAAGTTTTTCCATCATTTCCGGTAGTTAGTAATTTCGGTGCTATTTATTCTTCAAAAGCTTACTAGTTTGTCAAAAACGAATAAAAGTCACTTCTGTCACAATATGGTTTGGTTGATTTTTCCTTTAAGCAAAGTTTGGACTTGAAAAACGAATTTTTCTTCGGAGCCTTCTTGAGACTAAACCGCTCACTCCGCCATCTTGATTTGTCTCCCAAGCGTGCAGAGATGAACATTCACTAAATCGTCTTCCTGCGTCACACTATAATCAGTCCGTGTGGCCAACAACTTTGGTTCCTAGGACAGGCTTTCATACATATATATTTTAACAGGAAAAAACATTGAAATATGTTATTTTCATTTTCAAAAATATTTTTTAAGGGATAAGATTATTGAATACAGGGGACTTTAAATCACAAATCACAATGTGATTGCAGTGGCAACTCTATGTTTTCAGTCTCTGCTCCTTTTTCACCATCAGCTGATCCCGAGGAAACTGGACTGACGTCTAAATAGTGAGAGTCCTACAATAAAACACACAGACAGTCACACATTAGTATGAGACATTACTGCTGTCACATCACATACCAGTAAACAACAAACTCAAATCTGTTTAAAAATAAAATATTAATATTCTTTCAGGCCAGTCTCATCAAAATAAGCAGGATTTAATTCATATTAATGCAATTTATAGTGCAAAAACCTCCACTCAGCTAAAGCATAATTTATTTACATATGAAGCCTGTTTATTGCTTTGCTCAAAAAAAGATATTGACATGTTATACTTAAGAGGGGCTGTACATAAAAAGTTTCATGTATCTTTTTTTTTTTTTTGCCAAATTGTGAACAGCTTGTAGCAAAATGAGAAAGAAATCAAGAGCTTCCCTGACTTCCGAGGTTGTCTGTAGAATTATTTTTTTAGTGTGAAGGACTTGGACCGGTTTTGTCGGTAAAATCCAAAGGAAATGATCATAACAGTGTAATTTTAATTAACCTCATCTGTCGACATGAGGTCAGTGAATCACTTTCAGTCACTGTTTTGGCTGAGGCTTGTTTGCATCTAGTGTGTTCAAGAGCACAAGCAATAAGTTGCTGGCTGCAGTTCAATTAACAGCCACCAGTGTTGCTAATGACAAGTGTTTTTGACTTCTACATACAGTATAGCCCCTTTTAAAAACATTTATCTCACTCACAGCAGGTTATTCAGTTTTCCCAGAATATACTGTAGAGTAGAGACTCTGACTCGTGGATCTAGTTTATTAAGAGACAGATCCAGTTCTCTCAGGTGTTCAGGGTTTGATCTCAGAGCTGAAGTCAGAGCAGCAAAACCTTCATCTGTGACGCCACAATTCATCAACCTGCAATGAACAAACACACTGTTTAACAACAACTTAATTATAAACACCAGTGAATCTCACGTCAGTCAGATCATTATACTTCAGTTTCTCTAATCTGCAGAGAGGATCCTCCAGTCCAGCAGAGAGAGCAATCACTCCAGAGTCTCCGATTTTATTCTGAGACAGATCCAGTTCTCTCAGGTGTGAGGGATTTGATCTCAGAGCTGAAGTCAGAGCAGCAAAACCTTCATCTGTGACGCCACAATTCATCAACCTGCAATGAACAAACACACTGTTTAACAACAACTTAATTATAAACACCAGTGAATCTCACGTCAGTCAGATCATTATACTTCAGTTTCTCTAATCTGCAGAGAGGATCCTCCAGTCCAGCAGAGAGAGCAATCACTCCAGAGTCTCCGATTTTATTCTGAGACAGATCCAGTTCTCTCAGGTGTTCAGGGTTTGATCTCAGAGCTGAAGCCAGAGCAGCACAACCTTCATCTGTGACGCCACACTGACACAACCTACAAAGAACAGACATTTTTCACTCTCTGAAACTACAGACTTAAACTATGCCACAAACTGTCAAGTACTTTGTGAGTAACTGTCACAAAGGTCAACAATCAATAGTTTATTACTGGTAAATGTACTACTACTGTTATTAGGTATTTCTTTGGCACTTTTATGTTCATTTTTTTATTTTTTTATTATTAAAACTAAACCAAAAGTTTAGGGTTTAATGTTTTTAACATAGAAAAGTCTAAGGCTCTGGTTTCAAAATTAGGACATTTAGCTAATGTTACTTTTAACCGTTCCTTAAAAACATTACTTGTGTGACAAAACAATGGCATTGACAAATCAAACAGCTCAAACATTTTAGTCTGGGACTAGGCCTAAGCCTGGTCTGTGAAACTGGGGGTATTATTCTCAAAAAGGCTGCATTTATTTGATTAAAAAGAGATTAAAAAAAATTTCAAATGTAAATGAACTGTTTGTATTGTATTATATGTTAAGATGTTTCCAGTGATCAAAGCTGTATTTTCAGCATCATTACTCCAGTCTTCAGTGTCACATGATCCTTCAGAAATCAGTATAAAATGCTGATTTGCTCCTCAAGAAAAAAGTATGATTATTATCAATGTTGAAAACAGTTGTGCTGCTTCATATTTTTGTGGACACTGTGATAAATTTCTTCCAGGATTCTTTTATGAATAGAAAGTTCAAAAGAACAGCATTTATTTGAAATAGAAATTTGTGACATTATACATTTCTTTACATTCACTTTTGATCAATTTAATGAACGGTAGTGTAAATTATGACTGTGACACAGCTGTGTAATTTCCACCACAACTAATGGTTCTTAAATAAAGTTTTTTTTTTAATTAGTATACTCTGTTTACCAAGGAAACAACATTAGTGAAGAGCTTGAGAAAAAATATGAGCAGAGTATTTTTATTGTGCATTATTTCTAATCATTATAATTATTTATAATTATAAAATAATAAATAATTATAATGATATTATACGCTTTGGACAAAGGCATCTGCTAAATGACTAAATGTAATCAAGATGTCAGTTGTTCTCTATGCAAAAGTGCCTTTAGATAGAGATGCACCCTATTACTAATATATTTATCTGAAGATTTTTTTTGACTTAATGAAGTGACAAATTATGCTGTAAAAATGTTTACTTTGATGTGATTTATTAATGACATTTAATATAAATTAATGTTCTTGATAATGATCTTACATCAGTTTTTCTAGTTCACAGAGAGAATCTTTCAGTACATCAGAAAGTTTGATAAGCCTCTTGCTGCGAATGCAATGGACGATCAGTTGACGGATAACCTGTAGCATTGCACAGTGATTCCAGGGCCTTAATTTTCCTCGTCTATTATTTATAAATATAATATGTATGAACTGATTATTTCGTTATGTATTTAATATAATTATATATTTAAATAATTTCTCTAGGGATGCCCTATATTATTTTTTATATTAGTGATACTGATAAATAATAATAATAATTTAATTTTAAAGAACAACAGTAATATTACAACAGTAATATTCATGGCTGTCTTAATTTCTTTGATTTTAAATGTTAAACCACAGAGGAGTATGGTCACAAATATCAAAATATGGCATCAAAACTAGATGGAAGGCTCTGGTTATAGGTTGCATCACTATTCACCTCTCAAGTCAAGTTAAAAACATGGTTCAGTACTAATAGAAAATCATAGATCTTCCAGCATGAGGGCCAGCATTCTGTCTGTAAAATGTTTTAAAAGATCATCTTTCACTTACTGTGCTGATCTGGATTCTTTAATCACAGGAAGTAGTTTCTGAAGAACTTCATCTGGAACATTTTCTTTTGCATCAAATTTATTCAGCTCAAACACATCCATCACTTGCTCTGATGTCAACAAGACAAAGACTAAAGCTGACCAGTGAGAACAGGAGAGTTTAACTTCAGCCAATGTTCCATATTTCAGGTGTTGTTGTATTTCCTCCACTAGTGAATGATCACCCAGTTCATTCAGACAGTGGAACAGATTGATGGATTTCTCCGGAGAGCAAATGGTCTTGATCTTCTTCTTGATGTACTCAACTGTTTCCTCATTGCTGTCAGATCTACTTCTTGGCAGAGTCATTAATCCTTGTAGGAGAATCTGATTAGACTCCACTGACAGACCCAGAAGGAACCGCAGGAAAAGATCCAGATGTCCATTTTTACTCTGGAAAGCCTCATCCACAGCTCTCTGATACAGCGCAGATAATGAAACATGTTGTTCTGGTGAATTGAGCTGAAACCAGTCCTTAACTTTAGACCGCGAACTCTGTTTGGTGATTGGGTCAAACACATTAATGCTGAAGATTGCACAGGAGAGATGCACATATAGAGCCGCTAGATGTTCCTGAACACTCAGATGAACAAAGCAGAAGACTTTCCCCTGATACCAGCCAGACTCCTCTCTGAAGATCTGAGTGCACAATCCTGAGTACACTGATGCTTCTGTCACATCAATGCCACACTCTCTCAGGTCTTCCTCATAGAAGATCAGGTTTCCTCTTTCCAGTTGCTCGTATGCCAGTTTCCCTAATTTGAAAATCATCTCTTTATCTTTGTCCTTCTCCTCCTCAGTATACTTTGTGTTTTTGATGCTAATCTGTGCTATCAGGAAGTGTGTGTACATCTGAGTGAGCGTCTTGGGAATCTCTCCTCTCTCTGCTTCGCTCAACATCTTCTCCAGAACAGTGGCTGAGATCCAGCAGAACACTGGGATGTGGCACATGATGTAGAGGCTCCTTGATGACTTCAGGTGTGTGATGATTGTATTGGCCAGACTCTGATCACTGATTCTCTTCCTGAAGTATTCCTCCTTCTGTGGATCATTGAAGCCTCGTACCTCTGTCACTCGATGGACACACTCAGAGGGGACGAGATCGGCTGCTGCTGGTCTGGAGGTGATCCAGATGAGAGCAGAGGGAAGCAGATTCCCCACAATGAGGTTCGTCAGCAGCACGTCCACTGAGGCTGATTCACTTACATCACACAACCTCACATCGCTCTGAAAATCCAGAGACAGACGACACTCGTCCAGACCATCAAAGATGAACAACACTTTATATTTGTCTTTGGATATTTCCATTTCTTTAGTTTCAGGGAAAAAGACATGAAGAAGATCTGAAAGACTGAGTGTTTTGTCCTTCATCAGATTGATCTCTCTGAAAGGAAGTGGAAATATGAGCTGGACGTCCTGATTCTCTTTCTCTTCAGCCCAGTCCAGGATGAACTTCTGCACAGAGACTGTTTTTCCAATGCCAGCGACTCCCTTTGTCAGCACAGTTCTGATGGGTTTGTCTTGTCCAGGTAAAGGTCTAAAAATGTCATTGCATTTGATCGGTGTGTCCTCTGTTGTTGCTCTCCTGGATTGTGTCTCAATCTGTCTCACCTCATGTTCATTACTGATCTCTCCACTCTCACTTACTGTGATGTAGAGCTCTGTGTAAATCTCTTTCAGGAGTGTTGGGTTTCCACGCTGTGCTGTTCCCTCATACAGACACTCAAACCTCTTCCTCAGATTTGATCTAAACCGCAATGTATTGAGGTCTTCAGCATGACTGGAGTCATGGCTGTAAAATCAAAACAACAGAATATAAGTACAAGAGGTACATGTATAGAGCAATACAAATATATATTTTGTTCTCTATATATTATATAATATATAATGCAGAATCCCTGCTTTTGTTTATATTGATATTTGTTATTTGTCAAAATCCTGTATTTTACCTGATGCCAGGATAAGTGCTTTCATTAAAGTCTTGTGGTTGATTCACAGACTCAACACATTTCATTTTTTTACAGACAGGTTCTGTTACATCTGGTCTGGGTCGCAGGATTCGCCTTTGGCAGCATGAAGTAGAACAGCAGAATAATCAGATACTTCGAAAGTGAATTAACTGACTAATTCTGTAAACAGCTTAGTTGCAGTTTTTATATTAGAAATATATAAAAAGGATCATTTCAAGTGGTGATAAAATGCTAATACTGTAAACACACATTGGTATCCTTTTTATATTAATGTGCCCAAATGATTTAGCTTGGCAGCCATTAACCACTGATACAGTGAGGCTAATGAGATAGACTACTTGATGAAAAGAATGTTTATAGTGATTATTATTAATAAATGCAGCTATTTATTTAATTTATGAATTTTTATATATATATATATATATATATATATATAAAATACTGTTTCATAACAGTATAAGATGAGGAGAGACCAGTCATGGCAATGCCATAAGAAATTGTGTACCTGCGACTCTGCTTTCTGTCTCCACTCTTAATTTGGGGTGGAGGATCCATAGACCAGTCACTCTTCATGGACACACTGCTGGGCTCTGGTGAATCTGATCTCTTCTGCTGAGTCAAACTGTAACATAACAGAACCTCTTTCTATGTTAGATAGTTCAATCAACCAATGTTACTAACAGTGACGCAATGTTACTAACAGAAGAGATTTTTTTTTTTCTTTTTTTTTTTTTTTACAGTGCATTTCCAAATTTGAACATAGAAAAGCTGTAACCTGAACAATACAATGTAAGAACATCAAACCAAGTTAAAAGTACCATCAATTCACCATACATATTTCCTGGGAAAAAAAATCTAAACATTAGAATATTTTTAGTATATACTGAAAATAAAAGTAACACCTGAGATTGGGCTGTGTGTCTTCACTCTTAATTTGGGGTGGAGGATCCATAGACCAGTCACTCTTCATGGACACACAGCTGGGCTGTGGTGAATCTGATCTCTTCTGCTGGACTGAACTGTAATACAGCAAATAATAGGGCTTGGTGACATCAGATGAAAAGAGCCAAAGCAACCTTTTCTATTTTGAAGATATCCATTGTAGTATTTCACAATAAAATCAGGAAGAGTGTATTAACAATGTAAAAATGATTGATATCATGTTGTCTTTATTGAGTGTACCTGCATCCTGGAGAACAATCTCCATCTTTGGATTGTTGTACATGACTCATTCTGTCCTAATGGTTCTGCACTCGTGCATCTGATTAGTCTGATCTCCTCCACTGACTCTGAATGGAAAGGACAGAACAGAAGCACTAATTAGTAGTTTCTACCGTTTCCTGTTATGCCTCACTTTAAGGGCAGAAAACTAGTTGCTCCCCCCACAACTAGGTTTTACTTGGTATTATCCAACTGTATTGTGTGTGAGAAACAGTCACACGCTCATTTACAACGAAACGATTTTTAAAAGAAGAAACAATGATTGGTTTATTCCTAGTTGTGTATATATATTTGTTGTATTCTTACTCATTGCGGGGTTTATATTCTATTTAAAAATATATATATTTTTTTTACTTTTAAAGGATTTTTTATTTTTTATCTCACAAGTTCCGCATTTAATTCGATTAGCATCGAGTTTGGTAAGGAAATACGATAGGTCGAGTCAGCAACATACAGCAATATAAAAAAAAAGGGAAAAAGAGGAGGCGATTGAGTAATATTAATCCCCAAAAATCTAGACTATCAATAAGAGGAAAATCGTAGTTCGTATAGATTTAAGTTAAGAAAAATATTTACCCGCGCTAACATCAAACTATCGCGACCTCGTATCGGTTCTTCTCGACCAACTGCTGCTTTTGCGATCGATTTTACAGGCACAAGTTCACAAAATTGTACAAATGTTTATCTACCAAATATAAACATAACGAGAGCTTTTGGGCAATACATCACCTTTAACATTCACTTTTTCTACTATGGAACGCTACGTGACGCAGTTATTTAAAGAGAAAACGGCTCCTAAAACTTTTACTTTCACTTTTGCTGGCTTATCGACGTCAACATGGAAGAAACCATTATAGCGTCAGTGGGCTTTTTTCGGTCAACTTGTATTAGTAGTTTTGCATGAGACTAAAGCGGTAGCCTATTATAGTGTGAATACCGGTGGGGGATGAAAAAGTAGGCTATGATATTAATTTGGTTCCATTATTGGTAAACAGAGCTAATGTACAAGGTGAGGCTTGGCTGATGAATATTAATTACGTACACTTTTTATACAGTCATGCTGTAGTGCCTTTACTTTACATAAGAGTTAAATTCTGTATGGTATGAACAAAATCTGTGTATATTATCACATGATGAACAGAAAAGAGTGTTGCTTATTTGTTAATATTAAAAAAAAATCTAAAAATTAAAACAATAAATCCTTACAATTAGCTGAGATAGAAATTATAACAAAAATACTCAAATAAATCTTAAGATTTATGGCACTGATCTGATCTATGTTACGACCCCTTGGCTCAAGGAGCAGCAACATGAAGAGTCCATACAACATAATCAGATTTGCACAAATAAGTATTTTAATTAAAAAAACAGACATAACTACATTAAAGTAAAAGACAAAATCTAAAAATAAAAAAACAACACCATCAAGCCTTGGACTGGAGAGTGTGAGAAAGTCAGCATGTCCACCAAGCAGCGAGACCAGCAAAGACCAAGCCCCAATCTTTTCACCCTCCCGAGGGTGAGAAAGCCAGCATCTTATAAGCAGCATGGTTATTCACAACCAATTCTCCACACCTGCGACACAGCAATTAACCTGAAGACACAAAAAGTGTTACCCAGAGACACCTGCTGGACAAAAAAAAGTACCACAGCCCCTTGGATCGTCACATCTATAATACAGATCCAAACGTATGTGGTCCATTCAGATATGGGTTTCTTCAAACAATAGCATCAGCGAGATCAGGCACTACCATTGGGTGATGATGTGGGCCTGACTCTGTTCCAATTCATCCCAAATGTGCTCAGTAGTGGTGAAGTAAACCCCTCCTTAGTAAACCCTCTCTTTATGGACCCCGTTTTTGTGCACAGGTGTTCTCATGGATCTCCCCAATTAAACTGATGCAACAAAATAGGAAGCACCGATAAAATGTCATTTTTTGGCATATAGCATTAAGATTTGTTTTACTTGAATTGCTGGACAACCCAATTATATTTTTGCATATCATGGATGGACAGTTTTTTTTATCTGTTTTTCATGTGTTTTTATATCCATATGTTTATTAAACAACAGCCTATGTATGACTTCCTATTTGTTTATTTGTAAATTATTTTTCAGTAAAAAAAATTACCATAGCCATTCTCATATAGGCCTACATATGAATAAAGTCGCTGACTATTTTCCTTCATGTCTGTCACCTTTTAGATGGAACCCATAACAATGCGCGTTCTCGCGTTAGATTGCATGCGCGTTCGCGACTTTCTCTCCACCCAGGACGCGCCAGGCTGTGAGTGAGTGAGCGCTCGAGAGTATTTCCACCGCACGAGAGAGTGAAATTGCAGTCAGACCGCAGAGAGAGGGAGAGGGAGACACACATACGCTGCTTAAAGGAACATTTCAACATGCTCAAGATCATTATTCATTGTTTTCATCAATTGGCAGCCATGAAACATTAGTGATAATCTGCATTTTTATGTATGAAGGTGCGCTGAACGCTAACCGGAAACTCCCGATTTGTAGGCTACTAACTAGAACAGGGAAGTAGTTGTGCAAGTAGTCCATTGCAGACTGCACTACAGAACTAGACTGGTTGTTCTCATTATAACCAACAGAGGGCGTTATTGATTTTACAATGAATTTAATATAATTAAGTAGGAACTGAAAAAAAGATTAATATTAAATGTACCAGGATACGAAATAAGATTTATCAGTAAGGTCGGTGCTAAATAATTACACATTAGTTTTACATGCCTTCCCAATTACATTTATTCTCTGATATGTTCTTACCAGAGCAACTTAAAGAAATGGTTGATCCCAAATTGAAAATAATGGCATCATTTAGGCTACTCACCCAAAAGAAAATATTTTGAAAAAGATTGCTTAAAGAATATTGATTTTTCTTTCTTTCTCTGTTCTCACTGTTAATGTCTGTAGCTATCCTTTCAATTTGCAACAAAAAAAAAGAAAAAAAAAGAAAAAAAAAAAAGAAGAATGTTGACCCCGCCCTCACCACGCTGACTTTCATTGTATGGAAGAAGAAAAAAAAGAAAAAAAAAAGGTTCGCGTACTGTTAAAAAGGCTCAGTTGTTAATTATTATTGGTGGGTTGTGAATTATTAACAGTCGTAACTTATTGTCCCGTCCCCAGAGTTTGACGCAAATTGTTATGTTCCGCTTGAAAGATGTGGAGGGCTCGCGTGTATTCAAGCCATAGATGAGTGTGCGTAACTTTGAAAGGAAGTTTAATTTTCACATATAATATGCGGTCTTTAACCTTGTTTATATCGATATTTGTTTTAATATGTGTTGAAACGTTCTGATGTTGGTGTATTCGTATCTCCATGAAGCTAATGTTAGCGGTATGACTGTGTGCATCATTATCTTTGCACGTGTGTACCGATTAAATAATGATAACGACTCATATTTTCCATATGTTTACTTTAGTGTTTAAACTGTACAAATACCATTAAGCCATATTTATGTGGATTGTGAATATTACATACGATATTCACGTATGTATTAATAGTCATAGCCTTGTATCCTCGTGTTTATTCTTTGAGTTAAATGTTTATAATGTATTACTGTCAACT
Source organism: Leucaspius delineatus (assembly GCA_023718395.1). NCBI lineage: Eukaryota > Metazoa > Chordata > Actinopteri > Cypriniformes > Leuciscidae > Leucaspius > Leucaspius delineatus. The sequence goes on along the minus strand of CM043362.1, from coordinate 9,607,187 downwards.
GATTATTTATATTTCTGTTTTTATTATAGAAACCACACACACTGAGTATGTTGATGGCTTGAACCTACTATTGAACAACAGTGATTGGACTTTTGTGCGTTCTTACCGATGCCCTGTGATGATCCCAATTAAGTCAGAGAACCAGTCAATACAGTCCAGAAAACTAACTGGTGGGTTGCAAATTACAATCGTAACTTCCGTCCCAAGAGTTTGACGCAACGTGTTATGTTCCGCTTGGAAGCAGTGTAGGGCTGGCGTGTATTAAAGCTATAGATGAATGTGCATAACTTTGAAAAAACCACACCTTATAATCACACACCTGTTAATGCACCGCATTGCGTATGTCAGATGGCTTGAACTTTCTATTAAAACAACAGTGATTGGACTTTTGTGCATTCTTACCAATGCCCTGTGATGATCCCAATTAAGTCAGAACCAGTCAGTAGGCCTATAGTCCAGAAACCTACTTAACACTCACTATTTAAAGATATAATAAAATAACACCTATTGAACTGTCAGTCAGCATGTTTCAATAAAGCGTTATTGATTCAAAAGGCAGATAAGGTAGCATAATAATAAAAGTTTTGTTTATAATTGATAGTGTTTAATAACAATGTACACTTTTTAATGTGACCTTGTAAATGTAGTTTTACGGTAAAATGGAAAATGAAATAAATAAAATGCAATATATAGGATATTAAAGTTATTGATGCACAAATTCTTAGCACCCCTCTGAACTGTTACTAAACTACCGGTATTACTAAAATGATTTGTTTACCAGCAAGTCATGTGACCATTAACCGACATCAGAGAACCATGAATTAATATTATTGTTATGTTGAGAAAACTTCTTAAAAGTGAAAAATGATTTCTGTAAATCCAGTGATCAAATGCTGTGTGAGTCTCAATGATAGGCTCATGACTGGTGGCTAATATAATCTTATTACAAGTACTTAATTTTTGGAATCTGAGAAAGCTCAGTTCATATTTGTCCCTATTTTTGCGGCTCATCCCCCGCTGTAACTGTGGCACAGTGGAGGCTTCAGTCATAGGGATCGCAGGTCGAGCTCACCGAGGAGTTCAAGAAAGGGATGGCTCTTTCTTGGACCTCGATCATGGGCTCAAGCAATCTGTTGGATCAGGATGTTCAGTCTCTGGAGTCATCCGATCCAGCAGATAGCATGTTGCTGGAGGCTCAACCATCCAGCCATGAGGAGGCAGATGTGGTTGAAGAGGTTGGGGAAAGTGTGTCTAAGTTCTCTCAATCTGCCAGCTAGGAATTGCAGCTTCAGGGAATTGCTGGATGTCATGGCTCGTGCCACAACCAGATTGGATCTGGCTTGGGGGTGTGAAAAATGGGAAGTCGTTCGTGGAAGTCTGAGTGAGCGCTTCCTGTTAGACCATGTTTGCCATTCCCCCAGAGCCTTCCATTTCTTCCCGACCTCTACTCTGAAGTGGAGAAATCGTGGACAAAGCCATTTTTTATCATGGATTTGGCCTTTTCAGCATCCGAACTATGCAAATATGGAAGTATTAGCGAACGTGGATATGTGAGGATGCCCTCTGTGGAAGAGACGCTTGGGAACTATCTCTCCCAGGGTGAGTCACCCTCTTGCAAGGCTCCTGTCCTGCAGTCCAGGCCGCTTCAGATCACTTTGCGCTTTAATGGCAGGGTGTACGCAGCAGCAGGTCAGGCCGAGGATGGCCTTGCACTGTTGCACATCATGGCGTGTTACAAGCCTACTAGGCAAATCTGCTAAAAGATATGAATAAGGGATGAAGCGGTTGTTGAACTGCGCCACACCACGGATCTAGCTCTGTGCCACTAAGCAAACAGCCTCTGCTTCACAAAAAAGAAAAGAAAAAAAGAATAGGCTTTATTTTTATATAAAAACTAACATCTAAAACATATTTTGTCCCTTATCTCAAGAATCAGTGACCATTGTGTGTCTGTCATTGTAGAGAGTGATACATAATACGCATTACCATTCAGATACATCAACTTGTTGATGACCCAGTATAATTTGATGTTACTCTTCTTCTTCTGAATTTGTGATCATCTTCTGTGTTTCTGGTTCAAACACATATGGCTGAATTAAACCAATATTTCCACTTGCTATTGTGCAGCGTCTATCTATCTAATAATTCTTATCTATCTCTTCTGGCTAGGCTTTCTTAAGCCAACATCAAAGTTTGTCTATAAAATTTTCAACCCATACCTATCTCTAGAGAGAAAGCCATTTTACCTGTCCCACTTTCTGTGGAATAAAGTCCTGGTCAGATGTATTACAGTAGCTGCTTTCTGTCTAAACCAAAATAAACTTAATACTTGCAATAATGTGTTTAATTATCCACCATATTCCTATCTAAAATTACCATCTGCACTGGACAAAATATTTAGCACTGCCTTTTATGCTTAACTATAAATGTCATTAAATGTCATATTGAAATAAATGTCATAGAAAGCATTAGGTTTAACTTTGTTACAACACTAATTTTATGTTTTAAAAACAAATTATAAGTAAACTGTTTGTGTTCTTAAAAATTATTGCTTCAATTAATGTTTTGCAAGATAGAACCTTATAATCAAATGATTTTTTTGAATTATAAGGTTGTATCTGCATTCGACCGGTTCCAAAAATCCCCATTTACAAATTTGAGAGGATTTTGATATTGTACATTTAGGGTCTCTGTCATATTCATGTTTGAAAGAGACTTGTTCGCCATATAATTATTGCTATATGGAATGCAAAATCTTTGAAGCTCAATGTCTCAAAACCACTCAGAATGCAGGAGAACCTTATTGTAACAAATTATTCACTGGAGGCAAACTGGTTGAGAACCCAAATGCAACTTTACTTAATAAAACATGATCAAACATAAAACAGGCATGAAACTCAAAACTATGACAAGAACCAGGACAAACATCCAAAACTCAAAACATTCAATACTAGACAAAGACACAGGGCAAACATGAGGGCTTAAATACATAGACTAATTACAAGACAAGGAACACCTGTGAACAATGATCAGACGATTAACCAATGACAAGACACATGGCAGGATCACATGACAAACAGGGAATCACATGACAAGACACAGAGACATGACAATGACAAGAAACAAAACCCAAACTGTGACACTTATAATTCCAAGGTGGCGACATAAATATATTTTTTGTTATCAAAGATAAGTTTTAAGGGATAAGATTACTGATTACTGTGGGACTTTCAGCGACAAATCACATTATAATCCCTTTAGGGAAGAAAATATATTTCCCTATATATATGAATGATCAATATATTAAATGGTTTAACAGTATTTTTAAAAATATACAGAATAATATATTGTGCTAATATATTACACAGGGATGTGATTCTTCCGGATTAATCCGGAATTCCAGTTATTTCAGCCTAAAATCATGACCCCCGTAAATCATGTATATCACTTATAAATAAAAAGTGGATTGTGGAGTACCGTTGGTGTTTGTAAGTTTTGGAAAAGTCATGAAAATTTGTTACAAAATATGTTACCCCATTTTTTGGGAGCTTGGGGGTCCCTGATAATATATCCATCATAAAATGTGGGTACGAGGGTACTAAAACACCAAGGTTTTCTATATAAGTGGAATAAGGAAAAAAGTAATATATTCATTAGAACACGTTTTATTTTGACAAACATCGATAAAAAATGGTTCCAACCAATCAAAAAAAACAATGAACAATCAAATAAACAAACTACTACTAATTACAACACCTCATGTATAAATGTTTCTTACATTTCATATAAACATATTGTGTGTATGTGTGTGTGAATGTGTGTTTGTGTGGTTTATTGGATATTGTTTGAATCAGTGCTTCTCTTTTTGACAAAGTATACTCTGATTTCCTTCATCATACAATGACATGCATGCAAACAAACACGCACATGCACGCACGCACACACGTTACTTTGCTGACTGACCCCTTACCTCCAAACTGCCTCTCAAACCTGATTCAGGGATCCAGTCTTCCTGACTCTCCTCAACCTCACTGTCCTCATTGTCACTCTTCTCAAGCTCACTGTCCTCACTGTCAGAAGGAATGACCCTAACTGCTCGATCATGTTCCTTCCGCCCGTAAAATTTTCTTGTGTCCAGTTCCTGTAAGTATCAGTAGATTGATCATGAAAAATGCTAACTGTTCAATGTAATTTGTACACAATGGGTCTCATTCATGAAACATTCGTAAATATACGAGTAAATATGTGAGTGATTTGCGCGTAAAGAGACATTCCCGAAAATTCTTCTCCTGATTCACAAATACTTAGTAAACGTCAGATTTGATAGTGAAATGTGTGTGTGGGTTAATGAATTCCAATCAGTCGTAAATGGGACGCGCGTGCACGCTCATTCTTAATTACCATAAATCCCGCCCATTAAAACCGACTGACAACTATATATGGGCATCATATTATGACACGAAACGAAGGATTTCAACATGTCTTTTCAAAAGCGAATGAAGAAGAGAAATTTCTCAGATGCAGAAATTTAAGTTTTACTATCAGAAGTTGATTCAAAACGCCACATTTTATTTTCAAGCGTATACATAGTGGCGTATCAGATCCTAAAAAAATGATTTTTTAGGTAATACCTAAATGCTTTAGGTAAAAATGCTTGGCAGCATATTACAGATGCAGTTAATGGAGTTTCATCTGTTAATCGAACAGTCCAAGAAGTGAAAAGAAAATGGTTCGACATGAAGCTTGACTGCAACACTTGTAACTTGCGGACTTGTAAAAAAAAAATTTTTTTTTTAAAATTTAAAAAAAGAATAAACAGCTTGAATATAATAAATAAATACAAATAAAATAAAAAAAGACTTGCGGATTTGTGTTCCGTTTGCAGATGCTATTACTGGCTCTCGTAATAAAAGTAAAAAGAAAAACCGTATGTAATTACTATATATATTTTTTCAAAATGCTGTGTAAATATGTACCCGATTACGGTGAATTAAAAGGCAGCCTTATTAATGAGCAAAACGTTCGGATGTTAAACGAACTATTTACGCGTGGCTGGGACCAGGTGTAGATTTCTTTCGTACCAACTAACATTTGGGAAATACGAACATTTTAATGAATCCGAAAATTTACGCCAGAACCACTTTACACACGATTTACACAAAAAAATCGTTCTGCTCGTGTTTCATGAATGAGACCCATTATGTGTACTGTTAATAAAGAAGAGAGATAAAGTTTGCCAGAAAACACTACTCATTTAGCCAGATTATGAGATGATAGGATTGAGTGACCAAACTACATTTTCCATCATTCTCTGTGGCAACATAATAATAATAATAATAATAATAATAATAATAAAAATGTCTTTAAACAATCAAACATACTTCTTTACATACTGATGCACATACATATATATTTTTTATATATAAAGTTAGTTATTTAAATTTAAACGTTAAAAAGTTAAATTGATCTTACCAATTGGTGGCACTGTGTCCCATGTGACTTTGCTTCCAGAAAGGACTGCCCCACCCCCAAACAAAAGGCCACAACCACTTTAGCCCCTCATTTGATTGGACTGACATTTCAGGTGATTTTATAATTAAAAAAATTAATAAAAAAAGTTAAAGGGGCAGTATGAGGTCCAAAAAGGTAGTTTGTTGCCTGAGGGCAACACCATGCCATAGAGGGTTAAACAAACTTCAATACTTAACGTTCATTCGATCCCTAAACCTAACTGCGCATATCCATCAGATGTCATGCAGCGTTAAGCATTAAAACCAATTGCACACGTTTCTGTTTAGTTTATGAGTGTGATGGCCAATCAGAGGCATTCATTTCTAATATATTTTTTTTAATTATTTACATTATAAATGCATCATATTTTCAAGCTAGTTAACAAAGGCACATCTGCATGTACTGAAGTATTTAGCCAAGAGACTATCACTGTGCTGACGAATGCACAGCCATTACTTTCAAAATATAGCCATTATAATCTTAATGTTCAGCCAATCGTCAACCGAACCACAGGCCCTACTCTTCAAGCACAATGGTAACCCCAAAAACTCAGACATACCAGAAAACCTTTTAAATTCCAAAATAATAGAACATTAAAACACTAACAAATCTCCCTATATATTAATATTGGGCAAAACCAATTAAATAACACTTAATTTTAACATTTGCTCTGTTTTAACAGTCAGAAGAAAAGCATTCATCTATAATCTGTTGTAACTCGTTCAGTGAATGTGTGTATATACATTTACATTTATATTGAGAACATGTATGTGCAATAAGTACAAAATAAAGGATAAAACTTTGTGAATATTACATGTAATGCTATTTTTGTCTTCATTTATAAATATTGTATATGTATTTATTATAGCCATACATGGTCAATGCATGTATGGCTATAATAGTATATATTGTAGTATACTGAAAAAAATAAGCACTAGCACTATAATACATAATGGAAATGTATTATGTAATATATTGCATTATATTTTGCAGTATATTCCCAAATATTTTTGTTCCGTAAGGAATCGCTGTGTGTCTCTGAGTCTTCAGTCTCTGTAGTGTAGTGGCTCTTTATTCACCATCAGCTGATCCTGAAGAAACTGAACTGACATCTAAATACTGAGAGTCCTACAATAAAACACAGACAGGCACATATGAGTATGAGGTATTTACTGCTGTCACATTACATCACATTAGTAAAATTAATCTACAAATATGAACTCAACCAAAAGCTGTTAAATACCAGTAAACAACTAACTAAAATCTGTTTAAAAATAAAATATTGATATTCTTTCAGGCCAGTCTCATTAAAATAATCAGAATTAAATTCATATTAATGCAATTTATAATTACAGCTAAAGCATAATTTATTTGCTTTACATTTGAACATACGATATGATGTCAGTGAATCACTTTCAGTCACTGTTTTTTCATCTCTATGGAGTGTGTTCACAAGAGCACAAGCAATAAGTTGCTGGCTGCAGTTCAATTAACAGCCAGCGGTGTAGCTAATAACAAGAGTTTTTGACTTCTACATATAGCCCCCGTTAAAAACATTTATCTGACTCACGGCTGATTTTTCATTTTTTCCAGTGTATGCTGTAGAGAAGAGACTCTGACTCGATCTAGATTATTAAGAGAGAGATCCAGATCTCTCAGGTGTTCAGGGTTTGATCTCAGAGCTGAAGCCAGAGCAGCACAACCTTTATCTGTGACGCCACACTTCATCAACCTGCAATGAACAAACACACTGTTTAGCAACAACTTAATTATAAACACTAGTGAATCTCATGTCAGTCAGATCATTATACTTCAGTTTCTCCAATCTGCAGTGAGGATCCTCCAGTCCAGCAGAGAGAGCAATCACTCCAGAGTCTCTGATTTTATTCTGAGAAAGATCCAGATCTCTCAGGTGTTCAGGGTTTGATCTCAGAGCTGAAGCCAGAGCAGCACAACCTTCATCTGTGACGCCACACTGACACAACCTACAGAGAACAGACATTTTACACTCTCTGAAACTACAGACTTAAACTATGTCACAAACACAAACTAACAGAAACTTTTGTTTTTACAGAACTGTCACAAAGACACTATGACAGAATCTTTGTTAATTCCATGTTTTACAATCAATAGTTTATTACTGGTAAATTTTATTTTTGAAAAAAATATATAACACAATATTTGACTATTTTTGATCAAATAAATGCATCCTTGTTGAATGTAAATGTAAATGACTATTATTAGGTATTTCTTTGGCACTTTTATGTTAATGGGGTTTCTTTTTATTAAAACTAGCAGATTTCAAAAATGATTTACTATCTGTTATATGAAGGTCAATAATAAACTATAATTAAAAACTTATTACATAATGTATATATTTTTTTAAACTTTCAAAAATATAAACTATCTCAAAATGTATTGCTGACAATTGTTTACATACATTTTTACATACACTACCTTTTAAAAGTTCTGTGTTTTATGTTTTTAACACAAAGAAAGGCTCTGGTTTCACAGACAGGGCTTAGATAAAACAAAGATTAGGCCTTACTTCAAAAAAGGACATTTAAGTAGCTTATTTTTAATCATGCCTTAAAAAATTACTTGTGTGACAAAACAATGGCACTGACATATTTAAAGATTTGTCAGTGCAAGTTGCTTTCAAAACATCTCAAACATGGCTAGGCTTAACTAATACGCCTGGTCTGTGAAACTAGGAGCATTATTCTCAACAAGGATGCATTTATTTGATCAAAAATAGTCAAATATTGTGTTATATATTTTTTTCAAATATAAAATTAACTGTTTTCTATTGTATTATATGTTCAAATGTTTCCTGTGACCAAAGCTGAATTTTCAGCATCATTACGCCAGTCTTCAGTGTCACATGATCCTTCAGAAATTAGTATAATATGATGATTTGCTGCTCAAGAAACATTTCTGATTATCATCAAAGTTGTGCTGCTTCATATTTTTGTGGAAACTGATACATTTCTTCTAGGATTATTTTATGAATAGAAAATTCAAAAGAACAGAACTTTGAAATTTGTGACATTATACATTTTCAATATTGATTTTTAATTTAATTTGTTTTATAACCAGAAAATATTCATAAGAATTCATTTTCATGTTTTTTTGTATATGAAAGTCACGAAAAACATCAAACAGAAGATCTTACTTCAGTTTCTGCAGTTTACAATGCGGATCCTTCAGTCCATCAGATAGACGCTTCACACCAGAATCTCGTAGTTTATTCTCTGACAGATCCAGATCTCTCAGTTGTGAGGGGTTTGATCTCAGAGCTGAAGCCAGAGTGACACAACCTTTATCTGTGATATTACAGTCATCCAAACTGTAGAGAGATTGAAAACAATATATTTAACACAGTAACAGTAAAAACAGTTTGATAAGCCTCTTGCTGCGAATGCAATGGACGATCAGTTGACGGATAACCTGTAGCATTGCACAGTGGTTCCAGGGCCTTAATTTTCCTTGTCTATTATTTATAAATATCATATGTATGAACTGATTATTTAGTTATATGTTTAATATAATTATAATTTAAATTATTTCTCTAGGGATGCCCCGTTTTATTTTTTATTTTATTTTTATTTTTTTATATGATACTGATAAATAATAATAATAATTGAATTGTACAGAACAACTGTAATATTACAATAGTAATATTCATGGCTGTCTTAAATTCTTTGATTTTAAATGTTAAACCACAGAGGAGTATGGTCTCAAATATCAAAATATGTTATCAAAACTAGAAGGAAGGCTCTGGTTATAGGTTGCATCACTATTCCCCTCTCAAGTCATTAAACACATGAGTCAATACTAACAGAAAATCATAGATCCTCCAGCATGAGGGCCAGCACTCTCTCTGTAAAATGTTTTAAAAGATCATCTGTCACTTACTGTGCTGATCTGGATTCTTTAATCACAGGAAGCAGATTCCGAAGTACATTATCTGGAACATTTTCTTTTGCAACAAATTTATTCAGCTCAAACACATCCATCACTTGCTCTGATGTCAACAACACAAAGACTACAGCTGACCACTGAGATGAAGAGAGTTTGACTTCAGCCAATGTTCCAGATTTCAGATGCTGTTGTATTTCCTCCACTAATGAATAATCACCCAGTTCATTCAGACAGTGGAACAGATTGATGGATTTCTCTGGAGAGTGAATGGTCCTGATCTTCTTCTTGATGTACTCAATTGTTTCCTCATTGCTGTCAGATCTACTTCTTGGCAGAGTCATTAATCCTTGTAGGAGAATCTGATTAGACTCCACTGACAGACCCAGAAGAAACCGCATGAAAAGGTCCAGATGTCCATTTTTACTCTGTAGAGCCTCATTCACAGCTCTCTGATGCAGCTCAGATAATGACACATGTTGTTCTGGTGAATTGAGTTGAAACCTGTCCTTAACTTTAGACCGCAAGCTTTGTTTTGTGTTTGGGTCTAACACATTTCTGTTGTTGTATGTACAGGAGAGGTGCACATATAGAGCCGCTAGATGTTCCTGAACACTCAGATGAACAAAGCAGAAGACTTTCCCCTGATACCAGCCAGACTCCTCTCTGAAGATCTGAGTGCACAATCCTGAGTACACTGATGCTTCTGTCACATCAATGCCACACTCTCTCAGGTCTTCCTCATAGAAGATCACATTGCCTTTCACAAGCTGCTGAAAAGCCAGTTTCCCCAGTTTGAGGATCATGTCTTCATCTGTCACATTCTTCTCATAGTCCTTCTCATGTTTGATGTTGGTCTGAAGGAGCAGGAAGTGTGTGTACATCTGAGTGAGAGTCTTGGGAATCTCTCCACTCTCTGCTTCGCTCAACATCTTCTCCAGAACAGCGGCTGAGATCCAGCAGAACACTGGGATGTGGCACATGATGTAGAGGCTCCTTGATGACTTCAGGTGTGTGAAGATTGTATTGGCCAGACTCTGATCACTGATTCTCTTCCTGAAGTATTCCTCCTTCTGTGGATCATTGAAGCCTCGTACCTCTGTCACTCGATGGACACACTCAGAGGGGACGAGATCGGCTGCTGCTGGTCTGGAGGTGATCCAGATGAGAGCAGAGGGAAGCAGATTCCCCACAATGAGGTTCGTCAGCAGCTCGTCCACTGAGGCTGATTCACTTACATCACACAACCTTACATCGCTCTGAAAATCCAGAGACAGACGACACTCATCCAGACCATCAAAGATGAACAACACTTTATATTTGTCACTGCATATTTCCATTTCTTTTGTTTCAGGGAAAAAGTAATGAAGAAGCTCTGAAAGACTGAGTGTTTTGTCCTTCATCAAATTGATCTCTCTTAAAGGAAGTGGAAATATGAGCTGGATGTCCTGATTCTCTTTCTCTTCAGCCCAGTCCAGGATGAACTTCTGCACAGAGACTGTTTTTCCAATGCCAGCGACTCCCTTTGTCAGCACAGTTCTGATGGGTTTGTCTTGTCCAGGTAAAGGTCTAAAGATGTCATTGCATTTGATCGGTGTGTCCTCTGTTGTTGCTCTCCTGGATTGTGTCTCAATCTGTCTCAGCTCATGTTCATTACTGATCTCTCCACTCTCACTCTCTGTGATGTAGAGCTCTGTGTAAATCTCTTTCAGGAGTGTTGGGTTTCCCTGCTGTGCTGTTCCCTCATACAGACACTCAAACTTCTTCCTCAGACTTGATCTAAATGTGTTGAGGACTTCAGCATGATTAGAGTCATGGCTGTAAAATCAATACAACAGAATATAAATACAAGAGGTACATGTATAGAGCCATAAAAAGAGGCTATTTTGTTTTAATATATTATTTTACCTGATGCCAGGATAAGTGCTTTCATCAAATTCTTGTGGTTGATTCATAGACTTTATTTTTTTACAGACGGGTTCTGTTACATCTGGTCTGGGTCGCGGGATTCGCCTTAAAGAGAATGAAGTAAAACAGCAGAATAATCAGATACTTTGAAAGTGAATTGTGCTACTAACTGAATGATTCTCTAAACAGATAAGTTGCTGTTTTTACACTTAATATTCAACAATATTATTGATCTGCCTGCATTGACACCATTATATGAGAACTGAACTGAGCTGGTCGAGGACATCACTGTTTTCTCCAGAGCGGCTGTACAGATAAATGAACTAAATACATTTTTTACAACAGAAATGAACCATCATTGAACTTACTTAAGCTGGACTATGACGCTATTTTCTTCTAGATCTGCTGTACAGCCGCAACAAACTTTGTTGCATTATTTTCCTGTTATCTCTTAAAAGCTGCTTTGAATCAATTTGTACTGTAAAAAGTGCTATATAAATAAAGGTGACTTTTTTATATTAGAAATATATAAAAAGGATAGTTTCAAGTGGTGATGAAATGCTAATACTGTAAACACAATTAATATCCATTTTATATTAATGTACCTAAATGTTATTTATCTTGGTAGCCATGAGACACTGATACAGTGAGGCTAATGTTTATAGTGATGATTATTATTAATAAATGCAGCTATTTATTTAATTTATATATATTCATATTACTGTTTCATAACAGTATAAGACCGGGAGGGACCATAAACGGTCATGGCAACACCATAAGCAATTGTGTACCTGAGACTCTGCTTTCTGTCTCCACCCTTATGTTCGGGTGGAGGATCCATAGACGAGTCACTCTTCATGGACACACAGCTGGGCTCTGGAGAATCTGATCTCTTCTGCTGATTCAAACTGTAACAGAACAGAACATCTTTCTATGTTAGATAGTTCAATCAACCTTTAACATAGAGTGTTACTAACAAAAGAGAATTTTTTTTTTTTTTACAGTGCATTACCAAATTTGAACATAGAAAAGCTGTAACCTGAACAATACAATGTAAGAACATCAAACCAAGTTAAAAGTACCATCAATTCACCATACATATTTCTTGAAAAAAAATAAAAAAAATAATCAAAACATTAGAATATTTTTAGTAGGCTATGAAAATAAAAGTGAAACCTGAGATTGGGCTGTGTGTCTCCACTCTTAATTTGGGGTGGAGGATCCATAGACCAGTCACTCTTCATGGACACACAGCTGGGCTGTGGTGAATCTGATCTCTTCTGCTGGACTGAACTGTAATACAGCAAATAATAGGGCTTGGTGACATCAGATGAAAAGAGCCAAAGCAACCTTTTCTATTATGAAGATATCCACTGTAGTCTTTCACAATAAAATCAGGAAGAGTGTATTAACAGTGTAAAATGGTTGATATCATGTTGTCTTTATTGAGTGTACCTGCATCCTGGAGAACAATCTCCATCTTTGGATTGTTGTACATGACTCATTCTGTCCTCATGATTCTGCACTCGTGCATCTGATTAGTCTGATCTCCTCCACTGACTCTGAATGGAAAGGACAGAAGCACTAATTAGTAGTTTCTACTATTTCCTGTTATGCCTTAGCCACTCAAGCCAGACCTACATCAATATGTTATGTCTGGCAACTCACCATAAACACGTCTCAATCCGAGGGACGGGATTAACGGTGGTCTTTCAGATTCCCTCTGCACGCAATAGGACAGCGCTTCAACCAACCAGAGCGTTTTCCCAACAGCGGAGCTTACGTTAGTTGATAGATTCAACTTGTGCTAACGTTATAACTTATCTGGCCGGCAAAGCTACGAACACGTCTTCCTTTTTTTAAGAATGACTTAAGTGCCGTTCTTTTGTTCTTTTCTCAAAGAAAATCTTAACTCCAAGTCCTCCAGAGTCGCGGCCAAAGCTGATTCGAAAGACCGCTGTTCGTCATCAGCTATTCTTTTTTTTCAAGCAGCAGGGAATTTAGGGGAATTCACACACGGTCTTCTTCTTCTTTAACGCCGGTTGGCAACCAGTTTTTGGTGCATTACCGCCACCTTCTGCTCCGGAGTGTGAATCAGACAATAGCCTTATAATCTAGTTTCCACATAAAAAGACACAGAAGAAATAAAAGAAAAAATAATAATCTTATAACACACACACACATTCATTCATTACCCAACACACTTTCCCATATCCCTGTTTATCCTCATAACCTATTAAACAAACCAGTTTCCCTTAAGAAACTTAACAATATTCTAACCTGTGCTTTGTCACCTGCTCAACAATCCTGCAATTGTAATTCCCTCAAACTATTCCTCATTTTCACTCTCTGTACCCCATACGAGTCCTACATCTTATAATTATGTGCTCCACTGACTCCTCTTCTTGACACCACTCACACAAGCCTGTCTCGTGTTTTCCTATTATTTTCAGTGATTTGTTTAGAGCACCGTGCCCCAGCCTTAATCTTGTCATTAGTTTCCTCTCTCCTGTGCCCACCACCTAACCTAGTTATTTTCACACTCTTTTGAATTAGATATAAATGCCTTCCTTTCTCCTCTCTGTCCCACCTTTCTTGCCACATTTGGTTAGTTTTTTCCCAGATGATACTTTTGACCTCTGCTTTACTTATTTTAATTTGCATTTCTATATTTCCTATCTTTAAAGCCCTCTTTGCCAATTCATCCACCTGCTCATTCCCTTTCACCCCTACATGTGATGGAACCCACATAAATTATACCTGTCCTCCTTGATTTGCTATCCTTGTAACTGACTGAAGGACTTCATATAATACATCCTGATGGCTTTTTGAGTGAAAAGACCTTAAACTCACAAGGACTGAGGATGAATCGGAGCATATCAGCACCTTTTCTTGTCTTGTTTTTTCCACCCACCTAACACTGCTACCATTTCCACTGTGTATACTCCTAAAAAATCTGATGTTCTTCTATTAATTCCTATTCCTTTAGCAGGTATTGCCACCCCATGTTCTGTCACTCCTGTCTCAGGTTTCTTAGAACCATCTGTATATATATGTATGAATTATTTATCATCTTTATTTATGTGGCGCTTGAATGCACTTACCAAATCTATTTGATCTTTTCCTTCCCTTTTTAACTCTAACAAATACCAGTCAATATCAGGCCAATCAAGTACCCATGGATCCACCATTGGATATACAACTGCAGGGCTCATCTTCATATCAAATACTCCTAATTCTATTGCTACCTCATTGCCTACTCGACTAAAATTATCTCCATTATATCTTACGTTCTCCTTGTGTCCCTGCAAATTAGCCCAATAGTTTGTCAATCAACTGCCTCCTTCTTAATGCTAACAGCATTTCTCCCATTTCTACATGTAGTGCAGGTACTGGTGAAGTTTTAAAAGCACCAGTACACACTCTTAATGCCTGTGCCTGAATCATTTGGCTGCTGACCCATAAGCTATACACTGCCGTAATCCAACACAGATCTTATCAATGCCACATATATTGTTTTTAATGCAGAGCAACTAGCTCCCCATTCCCTACCTGTCAAACATCTCATCACATTAATTACTTTTTTGCATTTTCCTTCTATTTTCTTATGATCTGCCCATGTTAACCTTGAAAAATAAAAATAACTCCCAAAAATTTGAATGTTCCAACCCTTTCTAATTCTTTCCCATACATATTTAACTTCATCCCTTCCTTAATTTGTTTCCTGGTTAAAAAGACTGTTTTTTTCTAACCTTTCTGTTATCATCCTTTCCATAATTTTGCATACATTTGATGTTAATGCTATTGGCCTATAACTTGTGGGTTTAGAAGGATCCTTGCCGGGTTTTCTTATTGGAACGACTACTGCCTCTTTCCATGCATTCGGTAATCTTCCCTCCTCCCACACTCTGTTATGAAGGTGCAGCAACTTTAAGAGCGCTCCTTTCCCTAGATGTTTTAGCATCACGTAGCATATCTGATCTTTTCCTGGAGATGTTGGTTTACACGGAACCATCACAACTCTGTCTTCATTATGTTAAGCCCGCCCACTGACTCTATACACGATGTGATTGGCCTGACCAGAGTTTGGTTTTTCCAACTCGAAAGTCAACGGAGAGTTGCTAGACTACCCTGGAAGCAAAATAAATATTGCTGCCGCTAGGGTGCGTCTAGATTTCTAGGCTTGTTATGCCTCATTTTAAGGGCAGAAAACTAGTTGCTCCCCCCACAACTAGGTTTTACTTGGTATGATCCAACTGTAGTGTGAGAAACGCTGAGGAAGAATAAAGCTCCTTTACAACGAAACGATTTTTTAAAGAACAATGATTGGTTTCTTCCTATGTCTGCTGTTTATATTTTGTATTCTTACTCATTGCGGGGTTTATGTTGTATTTTAAAAATATAAAATATTTTTTACTTTTTTTACTTTTATCTCACAAGTTCCTCATTTAATTCGATTAGCATCGGGTTTGTTAAGGAAATAGGTAAAAAAAAAAAAAAAAAAAAAGTAGAGGCGATTGAGTAGCTAATATTACTCCCAAAAAGATCTAGAACATCATAAGAGGAAAATCGTAGTTCGTAAAGATTCTATAAATCTATACGAATAAAATTCCTGCAGGTAGGCCTATTCCTTCAGGAAAATGAGCTGAAAATCCTGTAGGAAATCTGCATAATATTCCTGCAGGATTCATGCAGATTTTTTTGTAAGGGATTCATCTCGACCAACTGATGCTTTGCTTTTGCGGGCGATTTTACTTGCTCAAGTTTACAAAATTTTGCAAATGGTGTTTAACTACCAAATATTAAACATAACGCGCGCTTTTGTGTAATAAATTACATTTAGTACTCACATTTTCAACGTGTCGCAGTTACTTTGAGAGAAAATGGCTCCCAAGACTTTAACTTTCTCTTTGGCTGGCTTGATGTCAACATGGAAGAAACCATTTTAGCGTCAGTGGGCTTTTTTCCGTCAACGTGTATTAGTAGTTAGCATGACTAAATCGGTATTAGGCTATAGCCTCGCGTGAATACGCACCGGTGGGGGGTGAAAAAGTATGATATAGTCCATGAGCCAGGGGGGTTGATCGGTATCAACGGGGGGGCAAATGCTATCATTGTTTTTTGGCAAGGTATACACCCCTAGTATTAGAAAAATCACGATAGCAGTGCAGCGGTGGTAGCGAAATCACTTTTTTGAGCTCATGAAGTTACTAACCCCCTAAAATAAATTCCGTTTTTGAAATCTGGTGTATATCTGCTTTAGGCTCATGCTAGGGATATTGTCAATATTCTATAATATGGTGCTTGGTATCGTTGGAAAGGGGACCTTTTAGGCTTTCATATAAGCCCAGTATTGAATCTGTCTGACAAACACAGAGGTCATAAGACTTCTTTAAACCAGAAATAACACAAATTTTTTCCCAATTTCCGCCTAAACTGTATGCTTTCTTTTATCCCTGTGGCATGAAAGAACACCACGGACACAAAACTCAACAACTTCAATACTCAAGGCACTCTGATGACTCAGAAAATGTATAATATACCCATACTATTTATTTGTGAGAGCCTTAAATTAGACTTGTGCAGCCAGCACAAGTCTTCAAAATAGAATGGAGCCAATAGAATGGACAAATAGAATACCCTATCAGTCCAGGGCCAAATGGCCTATTTATTCATGTACAGTTGTAATAAAAAGTAATTGTTTCAATAGTGTTGTCAACATAACACTTTTAAGTGGTTTAACAAAATGTTTCTATCATGTATTTTGATATTCACCCACTTTCAGTTAGTGTCAGAAAGTAGCTCATGCACGGAATGTTGATGGATTTTGACAGGTTGACAAGGTTTTGTCAGTTTTATGAAAAGATTGTTGGTTCAGTTGACTGGTTATAACAACACTACCAACTATGCCATCAACTTCCATTGAGTTCCAGGGGTATTAAATGTAAGTATAAAATACTTTTTCTCTTTTGCTTGTGAATTGGTGGGGAATAGTAGCAGTAGCTAAAGTAAGCTTGGTGTTTTCAGCAGGCTAGCTATCTAGCAGGTTAAACAGTGTAACAGTAACTGCTACAGTGCAGTCAGGGCTCTCAAGTGTCACGTGTCAGTCACTCATTTCGGTCTTTTGTCACGCCCTCTCGCCACACATTGTATTTCTCATGCGGATTTAATATGCCGCAGCGCCCAAAATGTCTCTGGCCGCGCCAGTCTCATTATGGAACCGGCAGGAATCAATCGCTGTAAAAATCTATTATTGTCTATCCATTATAAAAGTGTATCTATCCATTATAAAAGTGCATATATCATTATAAAAGTGCATCTATCCATCATAAAAGTCCATCTATCCATTATAAAAGTGCATCTATCCATTATAAAAGTCCATCTGTCCATCATAAAAGTGCATCTGTCCATGATAAAAGAGCATCCATCCATGATAAAAGTGCATCTGTCCATCATAAAAGTGCATCTCTTCATCATAAAAGTGCATCTATCCATCATAAAAGTGCATCTATCTATCATAAAAGTGCATCTATCCATCATAAAAGTGCATCTGTCCATTATAAAAGTGCATCTGTCCATCATAAAAGTGCATCTCTTCATCATAAAAGTGCATCTATCCATCATAAAAGTGCATCTATCTATCATAAAAATGCATCTATCCATCATAAAAGTGCATCTGTCCATCATAAAAGTGCATCTGTCCATCATAAAAGTGCATCTATCTATCATAAAAGTGCATCTGTCCATTATAAAAGAGCATATATCCATGATAAAAGTGCATCTGTCCATCATAAAAGTGCATCTCTTCATCATAAAAGTGCATCTATCCATCATAAAAGTGCATCTGTCCATCATAAAAGTGCATCTCTTCATCATAAAAGTGCATCTATCCATCATAAAAATGCATGTCATCATAAAAGTGCATCTATCCATGATAAAAGAGCATCTATCCATGATAAAAGTGCATCTGTCCATCATAAAAGTGCATCTCTTCATCATAAAAGTGCATCTCTTCATCATAAAAGTGCATCTATCCATCATAAAAGTGCATCTATCCATCATAAAAGTGCATCTGTCCATTATAAAAGAGCATCTATCCATGATAAAAGTGCATCTGTCCATCATAAAAGTGCATCTCTTCATTATAAAAGTGCATCTATCCATCATAAAAGTGCATCTCTTCATCATAAAAGTGCATCTCTTCATCATAAAAGTGCATCTATCCATCATAAAAGTGCATCTGTCCATCATAAAAGTGCATCTATCCATTATAAAAGAGCATCTCTTCATCATAAAAGTGCATCTATCCATCATAAAAGTGCATCTCTTCATCATAAAAGTGCATCTCTTCATCATAAAAGTGCATCTATCCATCATAAAAGTGCATCTCTTCATCATAAAAGTGCATCTCTTCATCATAAAAGTGCATCTATCCATCATAAAAGTGCATCTGTCCATCATAAAAGTGCATCTGTCCATCATAAAAGTGCATCTATCCATTATAAAAGTGCATCTCTTCATCATAAAAGTGCATCTCTTCATCATAAAAGTGCATCTATCCATCATAAAAGTGCATCTGTCCATCATAAAAGTGCATCTGTCCATCATAAAAGTGCATCTATCCATTATAAAAGAGCATCTATCCATGATAAAAGTGCATCTGTCCATCATAAAAGTGCATCTGTCCATCATAAAAGTGCATCTATCCATTATAAAAGAGCATCTATCCATCATAAAAGTGCATCTATCCATCATAAAAGTGCATCTGTCCATCATAAAAGTGCATCTATCCATGATAAAAGTGCATCTATCCATCATAAAAGTGCATCTATCCATCATAAAAGTGCATCTGTCCATCATAAAAGTGCATCTATCCATTATAAAAGAGCATCTATCCATGATAAAAGTGCATTTATCCATCATAAAAGTGCATCTCTTCATCATAAAAGTGCATCTCTTCATCATATTTTATGAAGTATACTTAAGTAATTTTCAAGTATATTTTTTAAGTATACTTTATGTAGTAAGTATACTAATATCAATATGTACTTGTAGTAAACTTTTGTACTATTTCAATACTGCTTGGGACTAAATTGGCCCACTTTTAGTATTTTTAGTATTTGTAAGAGTAGTAAACTAAGTACACAACTAGATTTCTCATTTGTAATGTATCTGTACTACAAGTGAACTTATAAGTATACTAGTAGTTTACTATTTTAATACAAGTAGTAATTTTTAGTTTATGAAAGTACACACTGAAGTGTACTCTCAGTAAACTACTAGTTTCGTAGTTTATACTGCAAGTATACTTGTAAGTTTTTAAGTCTTTAAGTAAACATAACATTATACTTATAGTTTACTATTTCTATATTATTTTTGCACTTGAAAAATACCTTTAACTGTACTTTAATTTTAAAAACATTTTATTAGCTTCATGCATCCTTTTTTAATCTTAACACTTGAATGTCAGTAAGTTTCATAAAGAAAGGCAACATTTTAAACAAAAAAGTAGAATTAGAGTAAATTGCTATATACTACCAGTGGACTAGCCTACACAAAAATTCAGATATGCATAATTAGAAACATATCTGTTTTGTATCAATATTCTAATCAATATTTTCAAACAATGTAAGTTTCATAAGACTGTATATGAAAAACTATGTAAAAAAAGTATATTTAATTGACTACTCAATCAAAAGAGTTAACACAACTACAAGCCAAGTATAGTTTGAATTCTTAATTATTCTTTTAAGTATATCTGGATCAAAAGATTGAGTTCAAGTACAGGCCAAATATACCTGGGCCCGTATTCATAAAGAATCTTAATGCAAAGAGTAGCTCCTAGTGACAAAATTCTAAGAACATTCTTAGAAATGTGGGCGTTTACTCTTAAAATTAAAGAAAAAAATCCCAGTAATTTTTGTCCCAGTAAAAGCATCTTAACCCTTAAAAGAGGTCTTAAGGTCAAAATTGTTAGGAGCACGGACAAGGACTTTTCAGAGGCTGAAGAGTTTCTTTAGCAGAGGAGAACATGGCAGAAAGATGAAGGAGAAGAAATGTGTTGCAGACAATGGATGACAATGAGTTAATAAGACGCTATAGATTAGATCGTGCAGGGATCATGTTTGTGACTGATCTTATTAGAGACGCGCTAACATCTCCGACAGCGCAGAAATGCCATAGCGCCAGAAATGAAAGTAATCACTACATTACAATATTTGGCAACTGGGAAAATGCAACAATGCAGCAGTGTGTAATACACAGGCGCATGTAATTTCAAGGTGAAGGCTTAGAATAGACCCTATACTTAAAATCACTCTTTTTTTCCTTCTTGGACAACCAACCAATCACAGTCTTCAAAAGATTGTGTCATACATAGCAACGGGTCAACCCCGTTTCCTCACTAAGATGAAAGCTTTTGTCTTTTCCTTGCTCAGAGTTGCTCTCAGATCGTCCCCGAATCGCTCTTAAGCTAAGACTCCTATGTAAAAGTTTTTAAGCTAAATGAAGAGTTTTCTGAGAGGATTCTTAGAATCTTTATGAATACGGGCCCTGGACTTTTCTCTCAGTATAAATCAAATACACTGAAGTGTAATTTTAAGTATATTTCTGAGAAGTACATAAAATGTAGACTGAAAGTATACTTTCTTATTTTAAGTTTAAAAGAAGTATACTAAGTGTGAAAAACACCAAGCTTACATTAGCTACTGCTACTATTCCCCACCAATTCACAAGCACAAGAGAAAAAGTATTTTGTACTTACATTTAATACCCCTGGAACTCAATGGAAGTTGATTGAAGATGGCATAGTTGGTAGTGTTGTTATAACCAGTCAACTGAACCAACAATCTTTTCACAAAACTGACAAAACCTCGTCAAACTGTCAAAATCCATCAACATTCCGTGCATGAGCTACTTTCTGACATTCTAACTGAAAGTGGGTGAATATCAAAATACATGATAGAAACATTTTGTTAAACCACTTACAAGTGTTATGTTGACAACACTATTGAAACAATTACTTTTTATTACAACTGTACATGAATAAATAGGCCATTTGGCCCTGGACTGATAGGGTATTCTATTTGTCCATTCTATTGGCTCTATTCTATTTTGAAGACTTGTGCTGGCTGCACAAGTCTAATTTAAGGCTCTCACAAATAAATAGTATGGGTATATTATACATTTTCTGAGTCATCAGAGTGCCTTGAGTATTGAAGTTGTTGAGTTTTGTGTCCATGGTGTTCTTTCATGCCACAGGGATAAAAGAAAGCATACAGTTTAGGCGGAAATTGGGAAAAAATGTGTGTTATTTCTGGTTTAAAGAAGTCTTATGACCTCTGTGTTTGTCAGACAGATTCAGTACTGGGCTTAAATGAAAGCCTAAAAGGTCCCCTTTCCAACGATACCAAGCACCATATTATAGAATATTGACAATATCCCTAGCATGAGCCTAAACCAGATATACACCAGATTTCAAAAACGGAATTTATCTTAGGGGGTTAGTAACTTCATAAGCTCAAAAAAGTGATTTCGCTACCACCGCTGAGGCTAGGTGAGGCTTGGCTGATGAATATTAATTACGTAACGTGCCCATCTGATTAGCTGAAAGTAGGACATTTGGCAGTGTCCATTCGAATCCCTAGTGAAGGCCTTTCCAAATACCCACACTTGTGGTCTTTGCACTTAACTACTTGTCTACTTGCATGACATATTTCCTGTATTTGGCCCAAGTGTTCAAGTTGGCATGAAGACTTCAAGTGTGTGTAGAACTTTAGATTACCCGATGGGACACACTTATAGTGCAGCAAAAAAATGCAAGTTTGTTTATTTTGATTTTAAATACTTTGCATTTTAAAATAAACTTATCTGGTCAAGTCAAGACAATTTAAAATTGTGGTGCTTCAGTGATAAAAAGCAGATGCAAATGATGCCTACATTTGCACCAATAAAATGACACTTTAACAAATTGTTTTACTACCAAATTGCATGTAATATCTAATTAATTTAACTGACAGTGGAATGTTTTACTCGCTATCTCGCGACTTTGGGGCACCAGATTTCCCGAACTTAATGCATGATGGGATACACTTAGCCTTAAATAACGCTCCAATGCGGTATTCAAGATAGTGTGCGTTTAGTGTGCGTTCAGGGCACTGCTTTGCCATTTTGTAGACATGGGATGGGACAGCCTTGCACACTTACTTCCTAAGACCGCACGAAGAGTCTCCGCACTACAAAGATTATTTATTTTACCACATGAACACAATCTAGTTTTTCATGACCCCAGCGAGTGCTTATCTGCTGCTTTAAATGCTCGAGCTCTTTAACCCTCTGATGGTTTACGGGGTCTTTTGGGACCCCAAATGACTTTTACTCAAATTAAAAAAAATGTTCCCTTTGTCCAAATGGTATGAAACCTTCTACGGCTCTCAACACTTTCTAGATCTACAAAAAAATAAATAAAGTGGAATGATATCTGTTTTTATGTTAGCGTGACAAAAATTGTGACACTCGTGGTCTTCTCGCAATCAAAATAGACAAAATTCATCATCAAAATCAGAAACAACGCAGAACACATCGACAGAAATGGCACAAATAAAGTGGCACACTTCCACCAATGCAAAAAACATCCACAATGCTAAATTATATTGCTCACAACACGCGTGTACACACACACACACACACACACACACACACACACACACACATATAGAGGAATACATTTTTGAGACTATAAAAACTGTTCTCTTATCATTTGTAAAATAAAATCATCCAAAATGCAGTACCACCACAAAAATAAATTGGTGACACTGACACATTGAAAATGTGCACACACACACACACACACACACACACACACACACACACACACACACACACACACACACACACACATTTGTAAGGCTATAATTTGTCAAATAAAATCATCCAAAATGCAGAACCAACACAAATATAAAGTGGTGACACTGACATCGACAATGTGTACTCACACACTCTCTCTCTCACACACACACACGCGCACGCACACACACACACACACACACACACACACACACACACACACACACACACACACACACACACACAGGAACATTTGTAAGGCTATAATTTGTCAAATACAATTATCCAAAATGCAGAACCAACACAAATATAAATTGGTGACACTGACACATTGAAAATGTAAACACACACACACACACACACACACACACACACACAATTGTGTGTGTCTAGAATCTAGAATTAGATTAAAAATAAATGATTGAAATAAATGATAAAATCTTAAGACTCCAACATTTCTCTTTGTAACATTTTGTTCAGGTTTGGTTCTAATCATCATAATGTAACATTATTGAAAAACTGTTCCCTTTCAGTCGCTCACGTTCGACGTAACGTCGACGTGACGACGTAATTGGGATCACTTCAGGGAGCCCTATCAACTTCGAGTGTCTACAGAACGAGCCAATGAACGTTGGCGTGCGTGAATCGCGTCACGCGCCCCGCCCCGCCGCGCGGGTATAAACAGGAAGCGGGCGCACGCACACATTGTCTTTCACTTCGGAGCCGAGTTTCTATGAGACTTTTTGTCTATCAGAATCAACCTTTGAAGACTTCAAAAAGAGGATCATCTCTCTGTTCCTGTGTTGGTGTGACGGCGCGATCAGCGGTGGCCGCGAGCATTGCAGCTCTCAACTGCTGTTTTCACAGCACTGTGTTTGTGTTTGTGTGTGTGTGTGTCGGTTCGGTGGGCGTTTCCCCTGTGTGTGCATTCACACTGCGGCTACCCCTGGGTGCCTCAACACAAAAGAGAGTTTTCTAAATCCTTTTTTATTTTTACTAAAAGAGCAACACAAGCGTGACCCTGCGTCTTTTTCAAGATGTCATTCCGCTTGTGCGTTTCTGGATGCCGTCGTTCCCTGGCGCCAGCAGATGGCCACAGCAGTTGCCTCTCGTGTTTGGGCATTCAACACGCTGAGGCAGCTTTTGTGGATAGTTCATGTTCCCATTGCGGGAATATGACTATCGCAGCGCTGAGATCGAGACTCGCTTACCTCAAGGGAGGTGCAGTCCCCTCGCCTATGCCCCGATCTAGTGTCTATTCTGCCTCGCAGAATAGACCTACTTCGGTGCATGACCAGGGTGATCTGAGGATTACCGTGAGGGCTTCCCCGTCGAGTCATCCTCCGCGGGCCCCTCACGCCTCACAAGCGCTGTCGCCATTGGGGCTCCTTAGTGAACGTCTTGGTCCTTTTCCGGAACGGCCAACCGTTTCCTTTGGGGCTCCGGCTGACGATCAGATGTCGATCGCAGCATCGGAGGGGGAGCTGTCCTCTGGAAATGACGACTCGGCTGCGTTGCCCCCTTCGGGGTGTGTAGCGTTGTCCGAGCCAGATCCAGAATGGACTGCTATGCTTTCCCGGGCCGCCGAGAAGGTCGGGCTTGCGTGGAATCCTCCACCACGTCCCGAACCTTCTCGGTTGGACGATTGGTTTCTCGGGGCGGGCCGTGCTGGTTCTCAGTGCGCCGCCCCGGTACCTTTCTTTCCGGAAGTGCATGAGGAGCTTTCTAGGACGTGGAAGGCACCGTATAGTGCCCGAAGCCGTTCTAGTGGCTCCTCACCCCTCGCCACCCTCGACGGCGGGGCAGCTAAGGGGTATGTGGATATCCCCCCAGTGGAGCGGGCCGTCGCGATGCAGTTGTGTCCGGCGTCCGCTTCCTCTTGGCGGGGTAATCCACGCCTCCCGTCCAAGGCCTGTAAGTTTTCGTCCGGCTTAACGGCGAAGGCTTATAAGGCCTGTGGACAGGCTGCTTCCGCCCTCCATGCCATGGCGCTCTTGCAGGTCCACCAGGCCCAGGCGCTCATGGACATGAACGAGGGTGGTTCTGACCCAGAGCTCCTCCGGGAGCTCCGTGTGGCAACCGACCTCGCCCTCCGGGTGACGAAGGAAACCGCACGTTCAGTTGGTCAGGCGATGTCCACCATGGTGGTCCAGGAGCGCCACCTTTGGCTCAACCTGGCGGATATGAGGGACACTGATAAATATCGGTTCCTGGATGCCCCTCTTTCCCAGGTTGGGTTGTTCGGCGACGCGGTCGAGAGCTTTGCCCAACAGTTCTCGGCCGCACAGAAGCAGACGGAGGCCATCCGGCACATCCTGCCCCGGCGGACCGCTGCTGCTCCCACCCGTCCGCCGGCTGCAGACCCTCCGTCTACTCATCGCCGAGGTCGGCCTTCTGCGGCGTCCTCCGCTCCCGCCAAGCCCCAGCAGCAGCAGCCATCATCCAGGCCTCAGCGTGGAGCAAGCCGCAGAAAGCCGACCCCGCCCGTCCAGGCCGCTGCCAAACCAGGAGGCAAGCGACGGTGCAAACGACCCTGAGACGGGCGGCCCAGAGGTGGATCAAGTTGCTCTTCAGGAGATGGCGAAGGCGCCACTCCTTCCCCCGGTGGAGGGCCGGGCGGAGAATCTTTTGTTTCCTTTTCTTTTTGTTCCGCCACTGACCCACGGGTCAGTGGTACCCACATTTTCAATAAAAGAGCAATTTCTGAAACCTCTGGGCCCCAAGAGGGCGCGCTTGGCAGTCGACGACGCCGCCATGCCTTGTCACTCCCGAGCCCCTCTTCCATCGCCAGCGAGCAGCAGTGGCTGTGTTCCGGACGTGCTGTCGCCTCCTCACACTCACTCTGCCCTTCGTCGGAAGCAGGTATGTGTTGCACCACACACTCAGACCCCACTTCGGGCCGCTGTGCCGTCCGAGTCGGGTCCCTGCATTCCGCCACGCTGCCCCACCCCGGGTACGTCTGTGGTGCCGTTAGTCCCGCTTGCTCGGTCTCTGGGAGCCTGGTTAACGCTTCCCAGCCCGTCTCGCTGGCTCATCCGTACCATCAGACTCGGCTATGCGATTCAGTTCGCCCGGCGTCCCCCTGCTTTCAAGGGCATTCTGTTCACCCGTGTTCTGGCGGACAGTGCCCCTGTGCTCAGGGCCGAGATCGCAGTCCTACTGGCGAAGGACGCGATCGAGCCGGTCCCTCCAGCCGATATGAAGACCGGCTTCTACAGCCCGTACTTCATTGTACCCAAGAAAGGTGGTGGGTTACGACCAATCTTGGACCTGCGCGTCCTGAACCGGTCCCTTCACAGGCTACCGTTCAAGATGCTGACGCAGAAACGCATTTTCAAATGCATCCGTCCCCAAGATTGGTTTGCAGCGATCGACCTGAAGGACGCGTACTTTCATGTCTCGATTCTCCCTCGACACAGACCGTTTCTCCGCTTTGCGTTCGAGGGACGGGCATATCAGTACAAGGTCTTACCCTTCGGGCTGGCCCTGTCGCCCCGCGTCTTTACGAAAGTCGCGGAGGCGGCCATTGCTCCCATGTGCGAGCGTGGTGTTCGCATCCTCAACTACCTCGACGACTGGCTTATTCTGGCCCAGTCGAGAGAGCAGTTGTGCGAACACAGGGACATGGTGCTCAGTCACCTCAGCCACCTAGGGCTTCGGGTCAACTGGGAAAAGAGCAAACTCACCCCCGGGCAGAGGATCTCTTTTCTCGGTATGGAGTTGGACTCGGTCAACATGACAGCGCGCCTCACCGAGGCCCGTGTCGGGTCAGTGTTGAACTGCGTGAGTACGCTCAGACGCAGAACAGCGGCACCACTGAAACTTTTTCAGAGGCTCCTGGAGCATTTGGCATCTGCAGCCGCGGTTACGCCGCTCGGATTGCTTCATATGAGGCCGCTCCAACACTGGCTTCACGATCGAGTCCCGAGATGGGCGTGGCAGAGCGGCTCGTGCCGGGTCCAAGTGACTCCGCACTGTCGCCAAACTCTCAGCTTGTGGTCGGACCCTTCGTTCCTGCGGGCAGGTGTTCCCCTGGAACAAGTGTCCAGACACTCTGTGGTCTCCACGGATGCCTCTACCACCGGCTGGGGGGCCACGTACAACGGGCATGCAGCTTCAGGTCTGTGGACGGGGCCTCAACTGCATTGGCACATCAACTGCCTCGAGTTGTTAGCAGTACGTCTTGCACTGAGCCGTTTCAAAACGCTGCTACTAGGCAAGCACGTACTGGTCCGTACGGACAGTACTGCGACCGTTGCGTACATCAACCGCCAGGGTGGTCTACGCTCCCGCCGCATGTCACAACTCGCCCGCCATCTCCTCCTCTGGAGTCAGAAGCATCTGAGGTCGCTTCGTGCCGTTTACATTCCGGGCCTGCTCAACCGTGCAGCCGACGAGCTCTCACGGCAGCAGGTGCTACCGGGAGAATGGCGACTCCATCCCCAGGTGGTCCAGCTGATTTTCAGGCGCTTCGGGACCGCTCAGGTAGATCTGTTTGCCGCCCCGGACACGTCTCATTGCCAGTTGTTCTATTCTCTGACCGAGGGGACCCTCGGCACGGATGCTCTGGCACACAGCTGGCCCCGGGGCCTTCGCAAGTATGCGTTTCCCCCAGTGAGCCTTCTTGCACAGACCTTGTGCAAAGTCAGGGAGGACGAGGAGCAGGTCTTGTTAGTTGCGCCGTATTGGCCCAACCGGACCTGGTTCCCGGAACTAGTGCTCCTCGCGACAGCCCCTCCCTGGCCCATCCCTCTGAGAGAGGACCTGCTCTCTCAGAGACGGGGCACCCTATGGCACCCGCGTCCAGACCTCTGGAAACTCCATGTCTGGTCCCTGGACGGGACGCGGAGGTTCTAAGTGACCTACCCCCTGCGGTAGTTGACACCATCACTTCCGCTAGAGCCCCCTCTACGAGGCGCCTCTATGCATTGAAGTGGAACCTGTTCGTTGACTGGTGCTCCTCTCATCAGGAGAACCCCCGATCTTGCTCGATCAGAGCCGTGCTTTCCTTCCTGCAAGAAGGGCTGGAGCGAAGGCTGTCTCCCTCCACCCTTAAAGTGTATGTTGCCGCTATTGCCGCACATCACGATGCTGTTGATGGTAAGTCTTTGGGAAAGCATGACCTGATCGTCAGGTTCCTGAGGGGAGCGAGGAGACTGAATCCTCCTCGCCCACTCTCTATACCCTCTTGGGACTTGTCTCTGGTCCTTTCGGCACTTCAGAGACCACCCTTTGAGCCTCTGCAATCAGCTGAGTTAAAAATTCTGTCCTGTAAGACAGTACTCCTGGTTGCATTGGCCTCTATCAAGAGGGTAGGGGACCTGCATGCATTTTCGGTCGACGAATCGTGCCTAGAATTCGGCCCGGATAACTCTCACGTCATCCTGAGACCCCGGCCCGGATACGTGCCCAAGGTTCCTACCACTTCCTTCCGGGACCAGGTAGTGAACCTGCAAGCGCTGCCTTCGGAGGAGGCAGACCCAGCCCTGGCTTTTCTCTGTCCCGTTCGCGCTCTGCGTCTGTACGTGGACAGAACGCAAAGCCTCAGGACCTCAGATCAGCTCTTCGTCTGTTACGGAGGCCAGCAGAAAGGGAAGGCTGTCTCCAAGCAGAGGATGGCCCACTGGATAGTGGATGCCATCGCCTTGGCTTACGAAGCCCAAGGCGTGCCCTGCCCGCCTGGGTTGAAAGCCCACTCCACTAGGAGTGTCGCTTCTTCCTGGGCGCTGGCTTACGGCGCCTCGCTGACAGACATCTGTAGAGCTGCGGGCTGGGCGACACCTAACACGTTCGCTAGGTTTTATAGCTTACGTGTTGAGCCGGTTTCTTCCTGTGTGCTCGCTTCTACTAGCCGGTAACACCGAAGTTCCCGCTCTAGTGTCGGCTTGCTGCGCCACTCCCTTCCTAGGAACGGATACGTGCGCTTTTTACTCCAGTCGAGTTCCCCATTGGCGAACCCTGTGAGTTCCTCCGCACCCCTTCGGCAGTCGGACGTTGCGGAGCGTCCGACGCCAGGCCTAGTGCTCGTATGCTTGTGTAACTTGTGCTAGGCTGGGTTCCATATGTGGTGATCCCTGCGGCGATCCCATATGTGTATTCTTCCACGACCAGCTCCCTGCGGTGAGCCCGTGTCTTCCCTTGGCAGAGTCTGCTCTGCCGTCACTGTCCGGTGTGTCTCCCCCTTCGGGTGGAGCCACCCCAGTGACATTCCATATGTCGCACTGCCCCTTCGGCCAGTCCATATGTGTATTCTCCACATGTTACCTCCCTTCGGGCAGGATGTGGCTCCGCAGCGTTCTTTCCCCTGGAGAGGTACGCTTTCCCAGTGTTATCCAAGAGTTCCGCTGTGTGGGGTATAATGGAACAGCAGTTGAACTCCCTCTACGCAGGTCTTCCGCCCCAGCAGTTGGGGGTCTGAGAGTCTTGTGTAGGGCGCTGGATGTGGCAGCAACCGTGGCGTTTTCCATGGGATCCCAATTACGTCGTCACGTCGACGTTACGTCGAACGTGAGCGACTGAAAGGGAACGTCTCGGTTACTGTTGTAACCCTCGTTCCCTGAAGGAGGGAACGGGAGACGTAACGTCCCGTCGCCACCGTTGCTGACCATCGCTGCATGGCCGTCACAAATCTCGGCTCCTCAGCGAAAAACAATGTGTGCGTGCGCCCGCTTCCTGTTTATACCCGCGCGGCGGGGCGGGGCGCGTGACGCGATTCACGCACGCCAACGTTCATTGGCTCGTTCTGTAGACACTCGAAGTTGATAGGGCTCCCTGAAGTGATCCCAATTACGTCGTCACGTCGACGTTACGTCTCCCGTTCCCTCCTTCAGGGAACGAGGGTTACAACAGTAACCGAGACGTTTTTTTTGGTACAAAAAAATGCTAAACTTTGACAAAAATATTTTATTTTTGTTATAATTGTGATTTTATAATATTTAGATATGAATCCAACTGAATCCAACTTGTGAAAAGATATCTTTCAGGTAGTCTAATAGCAAATAGCATATACTGGAGCTCTATAGCCATCTAGTGGTTAAAATTATTATTTTTTATTTTAAAACTGCATTTTCCAAAAAATGGGCAAAAATGTTACATTAAACCATTTAAAATTATCCATGTTATCCCCATGAATGAAAGTTAGAAATCTGGGTCTTTTATAAAGTGAATTTTACATCAAATGCTGTTTTTTTGTAAAAAGGCTATTTAAATATTTATTTATTTATTTATTTATAGAAATTTAAAAAATATCATAAATTCTCCAAAAACTGCACAAATGTTGAGTAAAAACATTAACAAACAGAATAAAATTACATTTGTAAAAAAAAAAAAACTATTATCTTGTTACAAAATTAAATGTTATTGTCTGGGGTCTCTAGAGACCCCAAAAAACTCGAGTGTAGACATAAATAAAGACTATCAGAGGGTTAAAGC
The DNA here is from genome assembly GCA_023718395.1 of Leucaspius delineatus. Classification (NCBI taxonomy): domain Eukaryota; kingdom Metazoa; phylum Chordata; class Actinopteri; order Cypriniformes; family Leuciscidae; genus Leucaspius; species Leucaspius delineatus. The sequence goes on along the minus strand of CM043362.1, from coordinate 9,576,572 downwards.
AGGATGGATTCTGATTGGCTGTCAATGTTTTTATCACTCATCAGCTGGAGAAACAATCGTTCTGAAAGTGATTCCAACGATATTGTTTCTCTGTGCCGTTATGTTATAGATGTGGTGTGGACTCTGCTATTTTTTAATATTGAGAACGATTTTTAGAACTATATTTTTATCGTTATTTTTATAGTTAACCTCTTTGGTGTGAACGGGCCTGAGTTAAACTTGAAAAATTAAACTTAAAACAATTTTTCTTCTATGATAAAAAAATATATAAAAAGTAGGCTAAATAATCACATGGAATAAATATTTGATCATGGCCTTATGATTTAATGTCTGGTGCTCAGTATTTTAGATGTGTGTAATAGGCTAGTAATCTACCCAAAAAGTTAATAACTTAATAAGGAAAGTAATTCATAAAGAATAATGTTTCTGAATTAAAATCAACATTTTAAAAACTTCTTTCTGATTTTATAATGACACATTTCATTAATGATATTTCTGATCTAATTTCTGAATTATCACTTTCAACTAAGTCTTCTATCACAAAAACGATCAGTCTTCTTCAATAGGCCTAATTTATTCATAAAGAACAATACAATCTTAATCTTTACAAAATTGAAACATTTCTTCTCTAAAATGCCTGACGTGATGTTGATTACAGCATCCTTTTTGATTTTCTTTTCTTTCTTTTTTTTACAGATAAGATATTTAAGTAGCCTATGTTTAACTGTAGTTCTATTGTCATGCCAGCAGAGGGAGTTATTGAACTTTCTAATAATTTAACAGAATTTTACAGAATTTGATGGGAACTGGAATATTAATATTAATGTAGGCTACAAGGATATTAATGCAATTAAAATGAACATTTGTGTCTGTGCTTAATGATTACACGTTAGTTTTACATGTTTTTACAGTTACAATATTGTTCTTGGATACTTTCTTACCAGAGCAACTTAAAGGAATAGTTGACACCAACATTAAAATTCTGTCATCATTTACTCACCCTCATGTTGCAAACTTGTGTGCCTTTTCTTTCTTCTGCTGAACACAAAATAAAATATTTGATATACATTATTTATTTGTGATTATTTATTTCATATAAATAATGTTTTTAAGAAAAGCATCCACAGACATACACATGCTTTCTGTTGTTTAGAAAGAGTTTAATTCCACAACCAACTGTAAGCATGTGGTCACACTAGGATCTGTAATATAACATTTCATCAAATATGCACAGGTTGACATCACACAATAGCCTATGTATATATTTCAGTAGATTAGTAAACTTTGCTAGTACACATGTCAGCTGATATTTTCTTCATGTCAATCACCTTTTAGATGAAACAATGCGCGTTCTCGCGTTAGGTTACATGCGCGTTCGCGACCACTCACCCCCCCACCCAGGACGCGCCAGGCTGTGAGTGAGTATTTCCACCGCGCGAGAGAGTGAAATAGGCTACAACTGTCAACCCGCAGAGAGAGACAGAGAGAGAGAGAGAGAGAGAGAGAGAGAGAGAGAGAGAGAGAGAGAGAGATCAGCACAACCGGAGCAGTTTTTCAATGAATTACACAGCAGCAACATGCGCTTCACAGCCACGCCTGCCCTGAACATCACAGCAAACTAGGAAACAAGGTATGATAACATACGACACGCGATTGAAATGCGAACTTGTCTCATGAAGTTTCATCTTCTGAAATGCGTTTTCATCCTTCAGATCTCAGTATGATGATGATAATGATGATGATGCATGCTTATGTCTGGGCTTGAAAAGTAAAGAACAGGTGCAAACTGTATTGAAATCAACATAACATCTTTAACTTGTTTTTCTTTTGAATGTCAGAGCATTTTCTTTATTGGTCCGGATAACATGATGCAACATTGCTGTTATTCAGTTTTGTGTGATAGTTCTCAAAGAATTGTTAGTGCATTTTTGTCTTTGTAGATTCTCGTAGCTTTGGTCATGATACTCCGTAGGTTATATAAGCTATTGCCTAAATATAATGTGTGCATGTAGCCTATAGGCTGCTGCAGGATATACATATATGGGTTATGTTTTGCATATAGGGCTCACATGTGGGCATCCCTTTGGTGTCTGTGGCCACTTGTTTGTTTCTTTGTCAGATGTGATTCAGTTCGCACAGGGATCCACTATCATCCTTTAGCTTCTGGTTTATTTCATTGTTAACCGATGGCTGTAAATGTTTGGTTACATAAACGAAACGGGACGCTTTCTGCGTGACCTTCATCTCATAATCGTTTTAAATGTTTTATTGTTGAATCTGATATTAATGAGCTAGTGTGTCAGAGACTGTGGATAGAGGTTTAAGCGGTGTAAATGTCAGCGATGCGATAACGGGACTTTATTGCTCGGGACCTGACGGGGATGCTCCATTCAGGCGGGGTTTCCTCTGTTATTCTGCAGATGGAGGTTCCCTTCTCCTCCACTCCCCTTTAAAATGAGCTTTCAGGGGTTGTTCAAGATGGAATACTTCCTTACTGTAATGCATTTTTAAAATATTTTTAAAACCACGCATAAAGTGACACTATTCCCTGACAAACATGAA